>LR753334.1:1919575-1987278 GCA_902729485.2 Mus minutoides | reverse complement strand
TTGTGGGAGGCTATACCAGTGCCTGGTAAACACAGAAGTGGATGCTCACAGTCAGCTATTAGTTGGAACACAGGACTCCCAAGGTAGGAGCTAGAGAAAGTACCCAAGGAGCAGAAGGGGTCTTCAACCCTCTAGGTGGAAGAATAACATGAACTAACTAGTTCCCCCTGCGCTCATGTCTCTAGCTGCATATATGGAAAAAGATGGCCTAGTTGGCTATCATTGGGAGGAGAGGCCCCTTGGTCATACAGACTCTATATGCCCCAGTACAGGGGAATGCCAGGGCCATTACATGGGAGGTTGTGGCTAGGGGAGCAGGGCGGGGACGCGGGAGGGTAAGGGAAAATTTCTGGATAACAGGTGAAATGTAAATGAAGAAAATATCTAATAAAGAGAAAAAAAAGAAAAAAAAAGAAAAAAAAAGATGGATTATAATTTCAGACATATAAATATGTACATATACTATATCAATCAAATACTGTAATGATAATTTCTTGAGTAATTATTTCATTCCAGCCACTATGCTGAATTTCAGATGTATAGAAATACACATGATTTGAGCTGTAAAATGCAATAAAGTTATAGCCTAATATAGGAAAATTAGCTTAAAGCAATTTCAAGGGTAAAGAGAATTATGAGCTCTAATTCTCAAGTTAATTTTTCTTTTTGTTTGAAATACAAAGAGAAACCTACTCATTATATAAGGTATATCATTATATTATAGTGAAAACTAGAAGTAATTTTGAATTTAGGGGGAAAATCTGAATTCTTTAAATTATTTCTCAAGTGCTCACAATATCAAGTTCTCACAGGCAGCTTACAGTTTGCCCAGTTTTGAGAGAGGAGAGTAGAAAAAAGAGAAAAAAATCAATTATTTTCCTCTTGTGTCTTAATATTCAAAGTGACCCAATATTCAACTCACGTATTTCTCTAATAATATTTTATCATCTTGCGGTTGAAACAAATGTATCATTTTTAGATACAAAGAAGAACCACTAAAACCAATAAAAACAAATAATATGAATGACCTGCTCTTAAGGTAATACCGATATAATGCTTATGATTAATCTAGGTCCCCAAATTCTGCTTAGTGAACACTGTTGTTATTAGTTTTGATAGAGATATGATTTTCAAACTCATTTTGCTTGTTGCAAAATAGTTTAGATGTCTAGAGAGGGAATACTGAATACATACTGTTACATTTTAAATTTGAAAATGTTTAAATTGTGGTTCCTTAGATAGAATGATGAAGATTGCATACATATATATTTTATGTATATGTGTACACACATATGAAAAAAAGATTTGTTAAATGATGTATAGATAAGCAAGAAGGCCCCTAAAAGACTATCTGTAAGCAGGAGACCAAGGAGGTTAGGAGAGCGGCTCAATGAAAGTTACATGACTAACTGCTATGGTCTGGACTCAGTCAGTCCCTCAATCCATGAGAGAATCAGGGTTTCAGTACTTAGGTGGACTAGGAGTCAGCTGGGTGACAGATATGAACACCAGAGAGAGTGTTGAATCTGAGTGTAATTTCTCAAAGTGAGCATCAGACATATTACAGAAGAAAACAAGGAAGTTAAGTGATACATTAAGGTCATCCAAGGTACATTGAGGTTACCCTTTGCAAAATGACTCTTTACACAAACAGAGGAATGTATACATAAAAGATAGAAGGAACCAGGCAGTGTTTAAAACTGGGATAACAATCACTGTTTACAACTGGGATAAAAAGCAGCCTCACCTAAGGTTAGCTTATTCTTAGAATCCAGGGGCAAGGGCTTTATGCCCTTGCCATAATTTCAATTCTAGTCTATTGTATAATCCACCTTTTCCCTAGGCCATTGTAAATTCCTATATATGGGAATTGTTATTCTAAGTATTTACTCTAGTTCCTTCTTAGACCACAACTTTCCTTCTTCCTAGGCCATTGTAAATTCCTGTATTTGGGAGTGACTCGGATGTTATTCTAAGTTTACTTTGTAGAACTAGCTGAGATTTCTAGCTCTTATCCAGAAAATTGTAATGCCTGATTTCTTTCATTATCTATACTGCAGGCATTTGGTCGGAATGAATAGCATTCTTACTAAATTCAAAACCCAAAGTTGGCTCAACAATTTTCTAGAATATTGGAATACTGGTGGAGGCCAATCTAACTTAGCTATATGTCAAATCATTCCTTGGAGGCACTTATAATAAAACAATACTGAAGGAAAGCACACAGATCCATTCACTGACTGACATAAGGACAAGTTTGGAGCATTCATGCTACGGGATGACAACACTCCAGGAGACTAAGTTTCTGTGAAACTTTTTGCCTCAAAACAGTGTCTAGGTTTTTGGGCCTGTCACACAGTTTCCAGTGGAGTGGGTGTGGTAGCTAACTGTAAGTCTGTGTCAATAAACTAAGTCTTGGGGATCATTATGTGTACCCTAGAGAACAAAGGCTAGAGAACCAGAGATCTTTATGTATGAGGGCCAGAGGGGAATGTCTTCTGGCCCCAGAATGGAGACGTAGAATTTTCCCTTCCTTGTCCTTTTTATTCTGCCCTGACCCATGGCTGAATGGCTGGTGCCTGCATACCCCATTAAATGCACAAACTCCTCTGGAAACACCTTCCAGACATACCTGATTCAGATCAGTTGCTACAACCTCACAAAACCACCTGAGTTTTCTGTTTGGCAGGACAGAGCTGGGTCAGTGCCTGCCAAAGCATGGAGAATATTAAATGCTTTACTAGCTATCCCACATTGCCTTTAGCCAATCAAGTTGCATCCTAGCTGAGCCAGCAAGCTATTTGTCTTGGCTCCCCATCCATGACAGAGTTCTGTAAAACTTTGAAATTATGTTTTGTATGCTAGGCAGGTAACTAATGGAGAAGGAACATGCTAGAAGCTTCAAGATGGGATTTGTTATCAGGAAAACCAACCATGTGATTTCAGGTTACAGCTTACAGCTTCAAGAAAGGAAGAGAGCAACCAGTGATAGAGATTAGTCACCAGTGGCCAATGATTTAACGGACCATGCCCATATAATGAAACATTTACAAAGACTTCTGAAGGATGGTGTTCAGGGGTCTTAGGTTAGTGAATATACCGAGGCACCGAAGGATGGCAAGCTACCAAGATAAGGATATACCTGTACCCCTCCCCCACAGACCTCAGTGTTTTTTCCATGCATTTCTTATCTGGCTATTCCTGAGATATATTCCTCAAGATATACTTATTTTACAGTAAACAATTCTCAGAGGTTTGAGAATCATTCTAACAACTTATGGAATCTGAAGAGAGGGAAGAAATTCCTAAAGGCCACCAAGCTGGGCAGAGATGTGATAGCCTGAGCATCCCACTTGTAGCTATTACTTGAGGTGAAGGCAGTTCTGTAGGACTGAACTCAACAGCTAGGCTCACTGACATTCAGAAATTAGGGTCAGAATTAAGTTTGTTTGCTGTGGCTAAAAAATCTTGAGAGGAGGTGGGAGTACTGAGCCAGTCAGAGCCTTAAGCAGCATGACAAGCCTTAAGACACATTTCCTCCTTGCCTTTTTTCCATATGTGATGAGCAGCAACTCTCTAAGCAGAGGCTATTCCTATTGTGTGTATTCCAGAGCAAAGGCAATGCACAAGGACAGTGGAGAGACCACAGGCAACACAGAAGTTAGCCTTGTTATTAAGCTTTGGGCTTAACTTTTTTCCGTGAAATAATAGAGTTCCCTGTATTAGTTAAGGCTATGGTGATAAGGAGTTAGGAATTTATTTTGAGAACTAGCAAACCGGTCTACAGAAGGGTTTTGCCTTTGTTATGATGTACAAGCAGAGTTATTGAGGATCACCAGAGGTGGAGGTGAGATGGAAGAGGACAGGGGTATCTGTTTCTCTCCCCAATTATACTTCCACCTCATCATGGCAGTACTTGCAACAGAGCTAACATCCTGGGCTAAGAATAGCATGCATACCTGCACAGAATATGGAGAGGGGGGGAGTCAGAGATTTAGTGGGAGGTGGGATGGAAGCCTAAATGAACTTGTACGAGCTGTGCATCTGGCCCCTGACTTAGAAAAGGTAGGCTACCAGTTTATCCTTATTTTATCCTTTATCTTGGAAAACATGAACGCTGAACTGGATGAGACTCCTGGCAACTGACAGATACAAAAGCACCATTGCTCTCATTGCATTTCAGGAAAACCCAACTCAAACCAACCAAGCAACCATAAAATGAACAACAGTGAAAATACAAAACCAGAAGCAACCCCATCCCATACCTCCATGCTCTTCCATGAACTAGAGCTTGGCAACTAAGTCTCTTATCTGCACCCAGAATCTGATGAACCAAGAGGAGGTATTCATGACTATCAAGTTCATCTTGCTTACCTCAAGACCAAGACCAAGACCAGAACTAAAACCAAAGCTGGTATAACATCAAACCTGATCTAGACCCTTGGGACAAAAGTCAGATCTTTTCTTTGTAAACCCTGAAGCTGAGTTCTACGAAAAACACCTTTCTCCCCATTACCTCCTGTATGTTTTTTTTTTCTTAGAACTTTGTACTTCCTTTTAAGGCTATGTTGTATGCCTAGTTCCCATAGCAGAATCCTTTGCTTTGAGAGAGTCAAGTGAAGAGATTAGAGAAGTTACAATATCCTGATCAAAAACATCATAGCTCAACCAACTGATAAATTACAATAAGCAACACTTTCCTCGTTCTCTGCAAAGGAAATTGACCAGTTTCTAGATGTCTTGGACAGCTGAAACCATACATTCACCTACTTCCACTTGTTGACTTACAAGTTTACCAAGGAATTGTTTCATTTATTCCCAAACCAGTTTATACCTGTTAAAGCATTATAATATACATGGAAGTAATTGTATTTTACTGCACAGAAATTAAGTTGTTCTGCAGTTGCCTCTGATACATCTGTTTCTGCATTGGTTGGTTCTAGCAGCTGGATTCAGTTTGTGGTATTCTCTGTCTTATCAGAACTTACAGCATTATGCAGCTTTTCAGAGACCAGCACCATCTGGCCCCTCCATCCTCAGAAGTCTTATTTCAGCTGTGCAAGGTGTCTGCTATGAGCCCCTGGGGCACAATTATCACCAGGTCACTCCTCAGGGGTGAATTCTGGCTCTACAGGAGCCTTCCCACAAGCTTCTGAATTCTAATAGACCTAACATATTCTCTTTGTTCATGAGCCCAGCATCAAATATGAAACAAAGGCAGAATCCTGGTTGTACTAAATTTTCAAGAAGTAGGCTTCTAGTCAAAATTTGGTCTCAAGATAGAACACTCCAGCATCATTTTATATTATGGCTAAGACTCCCCATAGTCTTAGAGTATTTGAGCACATCACATCTCTGCCTATGTACTGGAGTTCTCACAGCTTCCCATTGCCCTTACAATAAGACCCCAGATTTTTATCCCATCCTCTATGACCCTATCATAGGTTGTCATGTCCCTGTTTATATCTCTCTGCCTTCATATATTAATACTCTCTGTTCTCTATATAGGAATCTCTATTTGTCATCTTCTGTGGTTTCAATTATCCAAAGTAAACCACTATCTGAAAATATTATATAGAAACTTACAGAAATAATTCATAAGTTCTAAGCTGTTCTGAGCAGGGTAAAGACATCTTGTGTTGTCTCTCTCCCTCTCACCCAGGATGTGAACTGCCATGTATGTAGCATGTGTACATATTCACATGTATACAGCATGCCAGCTGCCCATGCTGTATATATTGTCTGCCCATTCGCTCCACACTAGTCATATGAGTTATTATATTGACTATCATATTGCAATAAACTTTATGTTATTTAATAATGATATCGAAGGAAATTTGGATATAGCCACAAAAAGCTATAACTGCTTTATAAGAATTGAAACCCATTGACTTAGTAGATAATGGAAAGTGACTGTATTTGAAGGTACTAAGATGTATGGTAGGTAGCTCACTTTGCTGATGCCTAATATATATAGTAAATTTTATTTTAAGTATGTTTGTGCTGGAGAACTATAGTATATGTAGAATTGTAGAATCTCGGAATGAGTTCCCCACAGATGAGGGAGACTACCCTCCCACACTCCACACGTAGTTCTTGTATTTCTGCTCATGTTGCAGCTACACTCAGCAAGGCAAAGTCTGTCTTTGTACTTGTTAAGCTTTTTGTCCAGAAGGTTCTCTTTCTGCATGGCTAATTTCTGATCCTTCAAGTTATAGTCTATCACTAAAGATGAGCCCTTTTCCATTTTGGAGAAACAGCCCACGAGTTGCATTCTTTCTCCATAACTGTGTTCATTTCTTACCTGTAATTTGTTAACATTTGGAACTACCTTGTTAACTTTGCTAATTTTCTTCTCTGGAAACTCCATCTATCTTCTCTATCTTGTTCACTTTCCCACCCCTTTCAGCAGTCTTTGAACAAAGAATGAATTTAGCTTTTAACAGGTTTAAAATATGCAAATCAATGCAAATTGACTACTTGTAGCTTACAAAGGAATCCAGAAACACAAAATATCTAAATATATGACTTCATTGTTCCAAGCTCACTCAAAGCAAGTCAATAACTGTTTACTGTATGCATTATTTATGCACCACAGTAATTCTTCTCTGAAAGAGGACTGGCTGCTAAAGCCTTCTGCAGTTCTGCTCCAAGATGCTATCAATGCAAGATAGATACCATCAGGGCAAAGAAGAGCTGTTGCAAACCATTTACTGATGTGTGTGGCCCAAGCAAATACATATTACAAATCTTGAAGCAAACACCAAGTCAACACTGTCTCAAAAGAAAACAAGCACAACTATATGAAGTAAGCCAAGGTTTAAGGTAAAGTATGAGTGTAAAATAAATGGCATTTTCTTCTAACAAAGTAACTATTAAATGATACTGGCTTTAAACACATTCTGTTTGTTTAATGTTGACTCATATTTTGTTTCAAAATGTATTGCTGTCCATATGAATCAGAAGTCTAGCTGTTTAGGGCTGTATCTCTTGTGTATGGAGTTGGATTTAATAAATTCCAACCTTTGGAGAGTTGTGTTGCTTTAGAGTCTGCTAGAATTTCTCTTTGCTCCATACACTGGTTATTCTCTTATAACCCAACAATGATATTATCAACAGGATTGTTTTAAAGATATTTAATATTTGTCTCCATGAGATGGACTAATATAAAGTGTTTCCTATGCTTCCTTCTTGCACAGACACTCACAGTGGGAACTGGGTGGATGTGTTACTCAGTACTAGTGACATCTGGGAATTCAGTCTTGCAACAATGCTTCCAACTGCCTGCAGCCCATACGCTACCCCACAGCCATCCTGTCACACTGCTAGAGATGTGGCAGGACCTGGGAGAATGGAGCTAATAAATAATGGGGACTGAGGTCTAATGCAGTAGCCAACTTTATTCAGAGCCTCAGACAACTCATACTCATGAGTAACGTTATCATGAGAACAGGCTGTGTATAATCAATCAAATGGACAAACGGCATGTGACAAAACCTATGTCTTTTCCATAAAGGCATATAAAGGATAGTTTTAACATTTAATTGAATAGCAACAGTATGCAATAATGAGCCATCTGAAGTAAATTCACTCCTCTACACTGTACCTGGGAGCAGCGTCGAAACATACTCCAAGAACAATTCTGTATGCTGAAGAAACTGAGGTCCCAGAACTCTTGTCTTGACTTGAAGTGTTCTCACAAGCACCCAGAATTCTCTTGCATGACTCCATTCTTGGACTACATTTTGACACCATCTCATGTTAAAGTCTCTACCTTCTGAGGAAGATTTGGACTGATAAGTCTGCAGCCTTCATATTCAATGCACATTTTGTCTTGGTGATTTGATAGGAGATGAAGAATTGACTTTGCCCCATCAAACATTGCTGGTATAAAAGCACATAAAACCTTGTTCACTATTCTACTCTGTCTCAAGGCCATGATAGACCTTGGCTCATAGTCTGAGTCAGTCCAAGAAGGTGGGGAAATGGGGGATTTGTAACATTATAAAATAGTATTATATGCAGTAATTTGTATTGCAGATGTTTGAAACACACACACACACACACACACACACACACACACACACACACACACACACACTTTATCTTTCCCAGATAGACATTTGTCAGGACTGTGTATAAACTGTGTGGAATGAATTGGAGAGAACACTAAAGAAGTAAAGATGTTATTTCTCCAGAGATGCTTGCCAGCATGTCATTCATGATGTCTGTTTTTGCAAACCAGGTTTACAGGCTTTGGTGAGGCAAAGCTACACATTCCCAGATTTCCCACCATTTAGTATAGGCACTGGGAAAGATATAAAACTTTCAAGGCTAGGACACTAGCAGTCTTTTGCACGATCTTTCATCTTTGTAGAGATACAGAACACTATGGAGTCCATTGGGATTCCAGCAGATAGGAAAGTTTTTGTTTTGGTTTCTTTTTATCATTCAGTGAATTGTGTTGATTACAGAGAGGTGGGAGGAAGAGGTCAGTGAAAGGGCCCAGGGTTACTGCTCAATTTCTTCCTTTTCAAATACCAGATATGGCTGGGAAAAGGGGAAAGAAGGCTGAATTTTTAACCATTCTCCCTGGATGAAGGTATTCTAGAGACCTTTATCCTTCCCCTTTTCCTATCAGGCTGTAGAAACAGTGGTATCAAGAAACTGGAATTTTCTCAGGACTCTAATGATGGGAAAGGAAAAGCTGAAGCTGTGCCAGTTGAGGTGGGGGTGGAGCCTGTCTCCCAGAAAGGGGTGTGGCTTAACTCTGAGAACTTTGCAAGCTAAGGCAGGAGCCTAGATGACTGTGATGGCTGGGACACCATCTTACATCTCTTACTGTCTGTTTAATCCTTCACTTCATTCCGGGATCTTGGAAGATAGACTTCGGGTTCATGGTATCTCTTTGTTCCTTTTTAATGTGACTACATTGGATAAATTGTATTATACTTTTTACTCTTGTTTAAATTTACCTTTTGAGATTGGCAACCTAGATGACTTATTACAATAGTTAACAGTTTGCAGGGATCTGGGGTTTCTAATTTTCAACTGTTCCTTATATTTTTACTTGAGTGGTCATATTCTTAACGAGATTTTGACCAAAACCAGGACCTTGGGCAAAATAGAAAAGTCACCTGTTTGGAGCTGCTTCCATATTTGTTTTATGACTCAGGATTCTCTCTCTCTCTCTCTCTCTCTCTCTCTCTCTCTCTCTCTCTCTCTGTCTCTCTCTTCATTCATTCACTTTAAATCCTGATTGAAGTTTCATGTCTCCTTCCAGTCCCAACCCCCCAGTCCTTCTCCCCATCCCTTCTTCCCTTGTCTGAGGGAAGATCCTTCCTGGGTACCAACCCACCCTGGCACATCAAGTCACTGCAAGACTAGGCATATTCTTTCCCAGTGAGGCCAGACAAGATGGCCCAGTTAGGGGAACAGGATCCACACGCAGGCAACAGAGTCAGGGTAAGCCTCTGCTCCAGTTGTTGGGGCACTTGAATGAAGACTAAGCTGCAATCTGCTACATATGTGCAGGGGGGCTGGGTCCATCCTATGTATGCTGTTTGGTTGATGGTTCAGTCTTTGGGGCCTTTAATGGTCCAAGTTAGTTGACTCTGTTGGTCTTTTTATGGAGCCCCTTTCCCCTTCAGGTTCATTCTTATGGTACCTTTGAAGTTCTATTCTCCATTCCAAAATTCCTCAGATATATCACCAAAACCAAGTTTCCCACCAGTATTTAAAAAGGACAGTTATCATTTGTAGGATGAATAGAGTTCTTCAGACAAATCCCTGACTATTTAAAGTTTATACTGTAACTGGGCTGGGGAAGGTAGTGAAGTCATAGAGTACTCAAGAATTGTACAGGAGAGACCCTGGGCTCAATCTTCAGCTCCACATACACAAAACCACATTATAAACATGCATACATGGGTGATGTGATATGGTGGGTCAAATAAAGAGACAACTTCTAAACCTCCACTTTTAACTCTGCTTCTCACCCAGCATGGCCAGAACCATATAGTCCTCTTATTGCAACACTCTAAACTTCTCTACTGTGCTTTTAAATGTATAAACATTCCAAACTTCTCATAGAACAAATTCACAATTTGAATCTTACTGACTAAAGCTGTCCAGGAATATAGAAAAATATATTCCAGGATCGCAGGACCCCACTGGCTTTGCTAAGCTTACAAAATGAGAGTTGAGATGTTGTATAAACATTCCAAACTTCTCATAGAACAAATTCACAATTTGAATCTTACTGATTAAAGCTGTCCAGGAATATAGAAAAATAGATTCCAGGATCGCAGGACCCCACTGGCTTTGCTAAGCTTATAAAATGAGGGTTGAGATGTTGTATAGTCTCCAAAGATCTCTCAAAATCATGTGAAGAAAGAGCAACAGACAGAGACATGCATCTGGGTAGGTTCTTAAAACAATCCCATTTTGTTGAGAACACATGTGTATGATTTATTTTAAGCAAATTCAACCCTACTTCCCCGGCCCTCCAATTCTCATATCCCTTCCTACCATTCTATCTTCCCAACTCCATGTGCACTTTTTTCTTTTAAAACTCATGGAATGCATTTAGTGCTGCCTGTATGTGCATGGATATAGGGCCATCTACTGAAGCACGAGGAGCCTCCCTAG
Organism: Mus minutoides; assembly: GCA_902729485.2. Taxonomy (NCBI): domain Eukaryota; kingdom Metazoa; phylum Chordata; class Mammalia; order Rodentia; family Muridae; genus Mus; species Mus minutoides. The sequence goes on along the minus strand of LR753334.1, from coordinate 1,976,628 downwards.
AGAAAACTGGCTCCCTCTCTCCAAGCACCTATCATTTGCTTACACCTTCTTAACTAGGGGTGGGACAATGTGATGCCCCCCTCCATGTCTGGCTTGATCTTGTGCAGGTCTTGTGCATAAAGTCATAGCTGTTGTAAGGTTTATGTGTGTAATGGTTTTGCCCTATTTGGTAAATACAGCCTCATAGCAGGCCCTACTACTTGAGGCTCTGAGCTTCACGAGGAGGGAATGCAATATGGATGTGATAAAACTCCCGTTTGGGGCTGAGTCTTTTTCTCCCCCTCTGGCAGAACTTTCTCAAATATCAATCCTAGGACACACTAAAAATCTCACCCATTGATAGGATCAGTGGGAATACAGCATCATTCATTGTCCTTGCTAAAGGAACCTAATGAAACTCCTGGTATAAGGAAACAGCAGACAACCCCTATAAAAAGCTGGGATGAGACCTTTACAAATATCAAGGCCCTGAATGTTGAGAAGATGTAGAAGAAAACTAAAGAAAAATGACAATTTAGTACAACTGTGGGATTCTGTACCAGCTTGTTTTACTATAAAAAGATGTGATGGGTAGAACTGGCAAAACTGAGTGAGGTCTGAGGATTATGTGGCAGCGCTAATAATGATTCTGAGGGTCCTATCGTAGTTCTTGGGAAAATGCACTTGTTTAAATTCTTCAGGGTCCATTTCCTTCAAACAATCACTAAATATGACTTAGCTAAATACCTCTCTCTCTCTTTCTCTCTCTCTCTCTCTCTCTCTCTCTGTGTGTGTGTGTGTATGTGTGTTTAAATTCTCTCCAATTTCTACTTCTTCCCTGAATACTTTTAGAAAACTTAAAATTATTGTATAAAGAACTTTAACCCTGAGCCCCTTGATATGTGTAAAAACTGATATGTGTAAAAACTTATAGAGGGATAGCATGTTTTCGGCCACCCGGCAATGATAGCAGTAACAATGGAGCTTAATAGTAGTGGTAGTCTTAATTGTAACAGAGAGGTTATATGTGTGGTATTGGAGACATTGGTTGAGAGAGACTCTGAATGAAGGTTGAGCAGCCTCCCATTCAACATTTATCTAGATGAAAACAGGAAGTAATGAGAGAAGAGGATCATTTTCCCCCTGGTTATCTACTCATGCAAGGATACTGGTAGGTAGGAATTTGAAAGGGTAAATTCTACAGGTTCAAAGGTGAATGAACATTTAGAATGATCCTTAAGGAGTTGGAGACTGATCTGAGCTTCTTTCTTACCAGAGGGCAGCATTTCCAACACTGAAGAGTGGGCCCAGAAATTGCTACTTCCTAGAAGGAAACGTTTAAGGGAAATTCTCTCCACTCTGAACTTTTGTACTTCTTCATATGATCTGAATGCACAGATAAACTTACAGCTATTTTAATTCTTAAAAAAGTTCTGATAGAATATTTGCATTATATAATATAGGTTTATTATGACACTTTTATGCATGTATATAGTGCATTTTGATCATATTTATCTCATTGCCTTGTCTTACATTCTACTTTTTCCTCTTCCTAACTAGTACCCTTAGATGTGTGTACATGTGTGTGTGTGTGTGAGAGAGTGAATGAATTTGGTTAAGGTTGCTTATGGGAACATGAATGAGAGGTTATAAACAGGAACATGGGATCCTTACTATTGAGTACACAATTGAAGATGAATGTCTTCTCCTCCTCTATTCACCAGTAATTACCTTTAAGTGTGGGAACTCATGAACCCATCCCACCCCATGACAGGATGTTGATAGTCCCAGTCCTATGTGAGTCTTGCTTAGATAATAAAACTTCTGTGAGTTCAAAAATGCAGTGGTCATTGTGTTGGTTTGAATAGGTTTGGCTTTCCATAGATTCATGTGTTTGAATGCTAGGCTTATAAGGAGTGGCCTTATTATGAGATATAGCCTTGTTGGAGCAGGTGTGGCCTTACTGGAGGAAGTGCATTACTGTTGAAATGGGTGTTGAGTTACTCCCAGTGAGAGAGCCTCCTCTTTGCTTCCTTTGGATCAAGATATAGAACTCTCAGCTCCCCAAATACAATGTCTGCCTGTATGCTGCCATGCTTCCTGCCATGATAATAATGGACTGAACTTCTGAAACTGTAAGCCATCCCCAATTAAATATCTTTCTTATAAGAGTTGTCTTGGTCATGATGTCTCCTCACAGCACTAAAACCCTAATGAATACAGAAGTCATGCCATACCCAGAAGACAGTGTTCCAGAACACTCTACTCCTTTCTCTTACTCTTACATTCTTCCTACTCTTTTCTTTTCCATGATATCATCTACACCTTAGAGAAGCTGATGTAGATAGTTAATGACTGAACATTCAACAGTTACTTATTCCTAGCATTTTTAGTAGTTATGAGTCCAAGAGTCATAACTACACATTCCAAACAGTAGCTTTTCTGGCAAAAGGGGACAGTGGCACTAATATATGAGCACAAATATTTAGAAGGTGAATTTGACAGATATATCATATCAAATGGACACTTCAGTAGGGCTATGACCTTTCAGCCATGAGTATTTGATCAGGTTTACAATGCCAGATGTGAATTACCTCCTATAGAGCAGACCTCAAATGCAATCAGAAAGCAGTTGGTATTCCCATGATAGACTTGCCACTGTTGCACTAGTGGGCATGTCCTGCCTAACAAGTCATTAATGTAATATCCAGGGTCCATAGTTAGGGAACACTGTTGACAGTTCTCCCCCAGCAGTGCATAGCACTTTCTGGCACTATGAGGGTTGGCCAGCAGAGTCTGAGTTTCTAGTTAGTTCCAGCTTGATTTTTTTTTTTTTTTTTTTTTTTTTACATATTGTGATTAAAGTTTAAGGAGCACCCAGCCACAGGATCTTACTAGCTGACCCCTTCAAGGCTTATTCTGACTTCTTTTCTCTGGCAACACTTTATCCTTTCTTTCCTATCAAGTCTCTAACCCTTCCTCATTTCCATTTTGTGAACACTCAATATCCAAAATGTGGATACGTTGATCTTTCTTAGAAGGGGGAACAAAGTACCCATGGAAGGAGTTAGAGAAACAAAGTATGGAGAAGAGACTGAAGGAATGGTCCTTCAGAGACTTCCCTACCTGGAGATCCATCCTATAGACAACCACCAAACCAGACACTGTTGTGGATGCCAACATGATCTTGCTGACAGGAGCCTGATAAAGCTGTCTCCTGAGAGGTTCTGCCAGAGCCTGACAAATACAGAAGTGGATGCTCACAGCCATCCATTGGACAGAGCATAGGGTCCATAATGAAGGAGCTAGAGAAAGTGTCCAGGGATCTGGACATATATTGAAGGGGTTTGCAGCCCCATAGGAGAAATAACAATATGAACTATCCAGTATTTTCTGAGCTCCCTGGTACTAAACCATCAACCAAAGAAAACATATGGTGGGACTCATGACTCTAGCTACATACATAGCAGAGGATGGCCTAGTCAGTCATCAATGGGAGGAGAGGCCCTTGGTCCTGTGAAGGTTATATGCCCTAGTATAGGGGACTGCCAGGATCAGGAAGCATGAGTGGGTGGGTTGGTGAACGGCGGGTGGGGGAAAGGGATAGGGAGTTTTCAGAGGGGACATTAGGAAAGGGGATAATATTTGAAATGTATATAAATTAATTATCTAATAAAAATAATTTCTGAACACACTCAATGGGTGGTACTTTTGTTATCTTTGTCCAAATAGACTGTGGCAAATGGGGATATACTTCTCATTTTTTTTTTTACTTTTTTTGTTCGTTTTCTCTCTCTCTCTCTCTCTCTCTCTCTCTCTCTCTCTCTCTCTCTCTCTCTCTCTTCTTATTTTCATTTTCAAGACCAGATATCCTTGGTTATCCCTGGATGTCCTGGAACTCACTCTGTAGACCACACTGGCCTCATACTCACAGAGATCTGCCTGCCTCTGCCTCCCAAGTGCTGGGATTAAAGTTATGCAGCACCACCATCCCGGAGAAAATCAGCTTTTAAAGGGAAGGTTATTTGGGACTCATGTTTAAGTCCATGACTGGTTAGCATCATTGCTTTGTGTGTGAGTGTGTGTGTGTGTAAAAGCAGAACCCCATGGCTGGGAGAACTAAGCCATTTACTTCACATCAGGGAAAAGTAAAGAAAAAGACCAGGGTTTGGCAAATGCATGACTCTAATGAATGAAAGACTTCCTCTTGGTCCCATCTCTTAGATCTGCCTCCTCCTAATGGTTCCAAAGTCCAGGACCAAGTCTTGAATTTCACATGGAACTTCAAAGGACTTTCCAGATTTTAACAGTAGCATATTTTCTCTCTAAAGACATATTTCATAGTTAGTCTCTCTCTTTCAAAGCTAATATGGATATATATTTTTATTACATTCTTTGGAAACTCATTGAAATGGTTTATCCACCCTCCACCGGTACTTATAAATGAGGCAGCATCCCAGGCTGGAACATTAATTCATATTTTGAGGCATGGAGAACTCATAAGTAATTTACTTTCCTAATGCTATTTAGTGCAGAGAGCATTTTATAACACCGCTTTATCAATTCAAATATATCTTTATTAGAACTCAAATTAGGGATTCCTGTGGTTCGGACTTGCACAAGTAATTAACTTTCTGATATAGGGAAAGGTGTTCATTGTTGGGAGAATGACATTACTGCCCCAGGAGAGTTTACTACCACTTGGGGAGACAAAATAATTGAAGAAGAAACAAAGTTCCATGAAACTGGTCTTTGGCTCTGTGGTTCAGCTTAATATCTGCTGGGTAAGTGGATAGTGGTCAAGCTGATTTTTCTCCATAGTCTCTATCTTTGACTCTCAATACTTTAATTTAAAAAATATATTTTTAAATTTTATTTACTTTTGGCACTTTTACTTCCCCTTTTCTCTGGATGTGATCTGAAAGACTAATAATTAAGATAATGTCATCACCTGTTACTTGTTTCTTAATGATTTAGAGACAAGGACTACATCTGAGATGCTAGCTTATTTAATTTACACATCTGACTTGTGCCAAAAGGATATGCTCTTTTGTAAAACCAAGAGTTCTATTAAGTGTTTGAGTTCCCAAGGTCTGGAGAAGAGCTAAATCAAAAGAAAGAATATTTATTTCTTGCAGCTGTCCTCTGAGAAATAAACGGTCACACAATTGTCTGTTAGAAGAAACGTCCATGTTTCTGACAACTATTCCTGTCTAAAGTGTATTTTCTAATGTTAAAGGGTCAGTTAAGTTCATTTTATATGTTAACTATCATGTCAGTGTTATTAAATCAGAAGTTAAATTGCCAATACAATTCTGAATTTTTTATGTAAAGTATTTCATGGCATGACAATCTGCCCATCAGGTTGATGAATCTGCTTAAACAACCATTGGAACAATCATCTATTAACAAAAGAGATAATAGTATTTCCGTGATGAATAAGTCTTCTGAGAGAATTTCATAAGGAATATTTGACTCAATAATGAGTCTTTGAGAGACAAATTGAAAACTACTACATCTTCTAAGTCATGTAGTTTATATCATTTGATTGGCTCAATTATAGCGTCTGGATCAAAGGTAGAAGTGTATATCTCAGACTATATGACTAGCAATGAAATATATTGCCAAGTGGTGAGGAGGTAGGAAACAGTTAGAGAATCTGGTTCTCTTTCCTGATGATTCTGCTTTATGTATTTTTGGTAGGATTTGACTCTACTGTGAGAAATGCCATAAGGTCCTGAAGAATCAACTTCAATATGTAGTTGTAGATGAGATCACATTAACCTTCCTAAGGGAAGGGTAGGACAGTAATAAAATATGTAAAACCAAACCAAAAATGGCTCTGTTACCATGTGATAAAAATCCTCCACACAGATCTAGTAGAATGAATTTATAACTGAAAAATAACTCTCACTTTGAACTTTGTTCTTTCCATCAGACATCCAGCAGGCTAAGAACCTCTATTTGACATGATAAATCAAAGAAAGCACCTTGTATATTATATATCTGGTGCTAGACTGGTGTAAGCCATAATAGCACTGGACATCAGGGCAGCTTCTAGACAGGCAGTCCATGTCACCAACACCACTTTTTGCTTCTCAAAAGACAAGTTATTTTTGTAAAAGGTACTGAGGACTTTCTAGTCAATGGTGGGTGCTTACCACATTGCTAAGTTCTTCCAAAAGGAATAGAATAAAGAAGTGTTTGTTATTGACCAATTATGTTGGGGGGGGTCTATTCTGAAAACCTAATTTCATTTATGTTATACTTGGAAGTGAAATGTCTACCATAGGCTTATGTGCCTGAACAATTGTGAGATCTTTATGAGGTGGGACTTCACTAAAAGAAATGAGTTGCTGGAGGATAGCCTTCTTTCTGGATTATTTCCTGATTAGCCATTCTTTTTCCTGAACCAGAGATGTAGACAAACAGTTTCATTTTCATGCTGTCACATCTGTGATGTGCTTCACTGTATTCTCTCAAACCACAAGCCAAAATATGTCCATTCCTTACCTTGCTTCTCTCAGTTATTTTATCATGGTAACTACTACAGCTTGTTTATATGCTCCTATAGATCTCCTGATCCTTGCTTGTGTCCTATGCTTCACGTTCCTCTTGATGGTGGTTTCAGAAAATACCAGGTTCTTTGTGCAGCATGTCAAGAATGTCTCCTGCCTGTATACTTGTACAACAAAGTTCACCATGACAATTAAACACCACTTTGCTGTTGCCTAGGACAAACTGAATTTTCAGAGAGAATTCTATTTCTACATGATCTTGGCTGATTCATGCTTTTCATTTCTTTTTCAGATACCCACATGGCTTTGTGCATTAGTACTTCCAGATAAGTAGCACTAGCCTGGAGGGTGGGCACATTGCCAGTTCTCCCAAGTTCTACACTTGGGTTTTGTTCTCTCCCTACTGTTGGTTCTATGATGTGGCTTATTTCCTTCAGAAGAGCCTCTCCCCAGAGAAAATGCTATTCTAATATACCACATCTGCCCTAACTCTCTACTTTCCCCCCTTTGAGCATTCAGACATTTTTTTTTCCTTTATATGGTTCCTTGACAAAATGCTCTGCAAGCAACATCCTAAAAACTGCCAATGTCCATCTGATAGTTGAGCTTCTACCTTTTAACTCTAAGGGAATAAATATCTATTCCCTGTTAGCAATCTACTTAAAGCACATTTTGTATTGCCTTTGAATCTTTTTTTTTTTTTGGTGCCAATTTAAATAGTTTTATTATTCCATGTTACCTGTTTTGGGTCCCTGTGGAACAATGCTACACCCTCTTCTTGGACTGACTTAATCCACCTCTTCAATGGTGGGGCCTGAAGCAGCACCACTAGATGGAGCAGCTCCTTCACCAGGGAGGCCACCAGGCATTCCTCCAGGCATGCCACTACCACTCTGGTACAGCTTAGTAAAGATAGGGTTGTAGACTTTATCCATTTCTTTCTGCTGATGCTCAAACTCTCCCTTCTCTGCAGTCTGGTTCTTATCCAACCAGCTGATGATTTCATTGCACTTGTTAAGAATCTTCTGCTTGACCTTATCATTGGTCTTGCCTTAAAGTTTCTCATCTTCAACTGTTGCTTTCATGTTGAAGGTATAGTGAATTATTGGAGGAGAACTTATCTCTCTGCTTCTCATCCTCAACTTTGTACTTAGCTTCTTGGACTATGCCCTCAATATACTCCTTATTCAAGTGGACTTTCTCATTGGTGATAGTGATCTTGTTCTTCTTTCCTGTGCTCTTATCTACAGTAGAAACATTGAGGATGCCATTGGTATGAATGTCAAAAGTAACCTCAATCTGAGGAACCCCACGGGGTGCTGGAGGTATCCCCGTGAGGTCAAACTTTCCAAGCAGGTTGTTGTCCTTGGTCATGGCCCTTTCACCTTCATACAACTGAATGAGTACACATGGCTGGTGATGAAAGTCTGTGTCTGCTTGGTGGGGACGGTGGTATTGCTCTTGATGAGGACAGTCATGACTCCACTAGCAGTTTCAATAGCAAGGAAAAGAGGAGTGACATCCAAGAGCAGCAAATCCTGAATATTCTTATACTTGTCTCCAGATAGAATGGCTGCCTGCACAGCTGCAGTATAGGCAACAGCTTCATCAGAGTTAATGCTATTATTCAGTTATTTTCCATTGAAGAGGTCTTGCAGAAGTTTCTGAATCTTGGGGATTCTGGTAGAACCACCCACCAAGACAGAATCATGAATCTGTGACTTGTCTAGTTTGGCATCTCAAAGCACCTTCTCTACAGTGTCCAGTGTGCCATGGAACAGGTCAGCATTCAATTTCATAAATCAAGCCTGGGTAATGGAATTATAGAAGACAATTCCCTCACACAGAGAGAGAATCAATCTCAATACTGGCCTGGGTGCTGGAGAAGAGGGTGCGCTTGGCCCGCTCACAGGCAGTGTGGAGACGGCAGACAGCTCTCTTGTTCTCACTGATGTCTTTCTTGTGCTTTCGCTTAAACTCAGCAATGAAATGGTTGACCATTTGGTTGTCAAAGTCTTCTCTACACAGGTGGGTATCTCCAACTGTTGATTTGACTTCAAAAATTTGATCCTCAATAGGGAGGATTGACACTTCAAAAGTGCCACCTCCCAAGTCAAAAATCAGCACATTTCTTTCGGCTCCGACCTTCTTATCTAAGCCATAAACAATAGCAACAGCAGTTGGTTCATTGATAGTTCCAAATACATTGAGAATAACATGGAATGCTTCATGAATTTGCATCATCCTTGCTCAGGGACCACGCTAACCTCTGTACCATTCCAATTTTAGTATATGGGCTGCCAAATAGAGCACCACCTTTGAAATCTTAAATTTCAATTTTTCACTCTGGGTTCCAAAACTTCTATTCTTCTTTTCAACTTCATCACTTTAGAAATCATTAGGATATGTAGCCCCCAGAGATTTCTCAGAACTCCTAATTCCTTCTTAACATTTGTATGGATATAGCCATGGGTAGGAGTTACACAGTAAAACCAACAACATCTATAACATAATGCCATACCTAAGGTTCAGGAAACATCATGGAAGAGATGGCAGAAATATTTTATGAGTCAGAAGAACAGGGAGTCTGCTTTGAAGTGTCTTCTAGAAATGTTAGGGAAGCAAGACCCAAGATATCTCAATACTATAGTTGCCTAATAAGAAACAAACAGACCTTCTTTCTGGCTCACAGCTGTACCATGGAGCAGATCCTGTGCTCTACACCCCAACCCATACCCAGAGACAGCTTGGCTTCTATGAGTTCTGATTCAGCTAGGGTTACAGATGCTCCAGACCCCCTCCCACACTCAGAGACAGCCTGAACCAAGGAGACCCATCATAACTAGGTTCACAGGAGGGACATAGACAGCAAGACCAGTTAACATTAGAGATAACCAGATGGCAAGAAGCAAGTAAAAGATCATAAGCAACAGGAATGAATGCCAATTGGCAGAATAAGAACACAGTTCTCCTACCACAGCAAGCCCTGGATACCTTAACACATCTGAAAATCAAGATTCGGATCTAAAAATCTCATTTCATGATGATGATAGAGGACCTTAAGGGGATCCTAAATAAGTCCCTTAAAGAAATACAGGAGAACACAGGTAAACAGGCAGAAGCCCTTAAAGAGGAAACACACAAATCACTTAAAGAAATACAGGAAAACAATCAAACAGGTGAAGAAACTGAACAAAACCACCCAGGATCTAAAAATGGAACTAGAAACATTAAAGAAATCACAAAAGGAGACAATCCTGGAGATGGAAAACCTAGGAAAGAGAGTAGGAGTCACGGATGCAAGTATCACCAACAGAATATAAGGGATATATGAGACAATCTCAGGTGTAGAAGATACCATAGAAGATATTGACACAACAGTCAAAGAAAATACAAGTGAAGAAAGCTCCTAACCCAAAACATCCAGGAAATTCAGGACACAATAAAAAGACCAAACCTGAGAATAACAGGTATAGAAGAGAGCAAAGATTCCGAACTCAAAGGGACAGTAAGCATTTTCAACAAAATCATAGAAGAAAACTTCCCTAACCTAAAGAAAGAGACACCCATAAACACACAGAAAGCCTACAGAATGCCAAATAGTTTGGTCCAGAAAAGAAATTCCTCCTGCCACATAATAATCAAAACATCAAAAGCACAAAACAAAGAAAAAATATTAACAGCAGTAAGGGATATATAAAGGTAGGCTTGTCAAAATTATACCAGACTTCTCAACAGAGACCCTAAAAGTCAGAAGACCTTGGACAGATGTCATAGAGACCCCAAGAGAACAAAAATGCCAGCCCATGCTACTATACCCAGTAAAACTCAATTACCATATATGGAGAAACCAAGATATTCCATGACAAAACAAAATTTAAACAATACCTTCCACAAAACCAGCCCTACAGGAGGTAATAGAAGGAAAACTCCAACACAAGGAGGAAAACTACACCCAACAAAAACCAAGATATTATACTTCTCACAACAAACTCAAAAGAAGGGAACCACACAAACCATAATTCAACCTCTAACAACAAAAATAACAGGAAGAAACAATTATTAGTCTTTAATATCTCTCAACATCAATGGACTCAATTCCCCAATAAAAAGACACAGGCTAACTTACTGGATAAGTAAACAGGATGTGGCATTTTGTTGCATACATAAAATACACCTCAGTGACAAAGACAGACACCAACTCAGAGCAAAAGGCTAGAAAAAAATTTCCAAGCAAATGGTCTCAAGAAACAAGTTGTAATAGCCATTCTAATATTCAATAAAGTAGACTTCATGCTCATCAAAGGAAAAAAATCCAACAAGATGAAATCTTAATTCTGAACATCTATGCCCTAAATGCAAGAGTACCCACATTTGTAAAAGAAACACTAATAAAGTTCAAAGCACACATTGAACCTCACACAATAATAGCCTAAGACTTCAACACCCCACTCTCACCAATGGACAGATCCTGGAAACAGAAACTAAACAGAGACACAGTGAAACTAACAGAAGTTATAAACCAAATGGATCTAACAGATATTTATAGAACATTTCATCCTAAAGCAAAAGAATATACCTTCTTCTCAGCAACTCATGTTACCTTCTTCAAAACTGACCATAAAATTGGACACAAAACAAGCCTCAACTGATACAAGTAGATTGAATTAATCTTATGCATCCTACCAGATTACCACAGACTAAGGCTGGTTTTTAATAACAAAAACAACAGAAATCCCACATACATGTGGAAGCTGAACAACTCTCTACTCAATGATAACTTGGTCAGGGATGAAATAAAGAAATTAAAGACTTTAAAACTTAACAAAACTGAAGGCAGAGCACACCCAAATTTATGCAACACAAAGAAAGAAGGGCTAAGAAAAGAACTCATAGCTCTGAGTTCCTTCATAAAGAAATTAGAGAGATCCTACATTAGCAGCTTAACAGCACATCTGAAAGCTCTAGGACAAAAAGAAGCAAATACACACAAAAGGAGCAGGAAATAATCAAACTCGGGTTGAAATTAATCATTAAGAAACAAAGAGAGAAAAAAGAAAAGAAAGAGAGAGAGAGAGAAAGAAGGAAACAAAGAGAACTATACAAATAATCAACAAAACTAGGAGCTGGTTCTTTGAGAAAATCAAGAAATAGATTAAACCATTAGCCAAACTAACTAGAGGGCTCAGAAATAGTATCCAAATTAACAAAATCAGAAATGAAAAGGGAGACATAACAACAAAAACTGAGTAAATTAAAAAAAAATCATCAGTCCCTACTATAAAAGTCTATACTTAACAAAACTGGAAAATTTAGGTGAAATGGATGATTTCTAGACACATACCAGGTATCAAAGTTAAATCAGGATCAGATAAACCATCTAAACACCCCCCAAACCCCTAAGGAAATAGAAACAGTCATTAAAAGTCTCCCAACAATAACAACGAAAAGCCCAGGGACAGATGGTTTTAGTGTAGAATTCTATCAGACCTTCAAAGGGATACAAGTTGGAAAGAAGTCAAGATATCACTATTTGTTATTTGTGTATTATGAGATATGTATATAAGCTACCCCAAAAATTCTACCAGAGAACTCCTACAACTGATAAACAACTTCAGCAAAGTGGCTGAATATAAAATTAACTCAAACACATCAGAAGCTTTCTTCTACACAAAGGATAAATGAGCTAAGAAAGAAATCAGGGAAGCAACGCTTTTCACAATAGTCACAAATAATATAAAATATCTTAGTGTGACTCTAACCAAACAAGTGAAAGACTCTTATAACAAGAACTTCAAGTCTCTGAAGAAAGAAATTGAAGAAGACCTCAGAAGATGGAAAGATTTCCTATGTTCATGGATAGGCAAGATTAACATAGTAAAAATGTCCATTTTACCAAAAGCAGTCTACAAATTCAATGCTATTCCCATCAAAATTCCAACTCAATTTTTCACAGAGATAGAAAGAATAGTTCTCAAATTTATTTGGAATCACAAAAAACTCAGGATAGTGAAAACTATTTTCAACAATAAAAAAATTTCTGGTGGAATCCCTGACTTAAAGGTATACTATAGAGCAATAGTGATAAAAATCTGTATGGTATTGGTATTAAGACAGACAAGTAGATCAATGGTATAGAATTGAAGACCCAGAAATAAACCGACATACACACGGTCACTTGATCTTTGACAAAGATGCCAAAACCATTCAGTGGAAAAAAAGTCAGCATTTTCAACAAATGGTGCTGGTTCAACTGGCTGTTATCCTGTAGAAGAATGCAAATTGATCCATTCTTATATCCTTGTGCAAAGTTCAAGTCCAAGTGGATCAAAGACTTCCACATAAAATCAAATATGCTGAATCTAATAGAAGAGAAAGTGGGAAAGAGCCCTGAACACATCGGCACAGGGGAAAATTTCCTGAACAGAACACCAATGGCTTGGACTCTAAAATCAACAACTGAGAAATGGGACCTCATAAAATTGAAAAGCTTCTATAAGTCTAAGGGCACTGTCAGTAAGACAAAACAGCAAGCTACAGATTAGGAAAATATCCTTACCAACCCTATGTCCAATAGGGGGCTATTGTACAAAATATACAAAGAATTCAAGAAGTTAGAATCCAGAGAACCAAATAACTATTTAAAAAATGGGGAACAGAGCTAAACAAAGAATTCTCAACTGAGGAATCACAAATGGCCGAGAAGCATCTAAAGAAATGTTCAACATTCTTAGTCATCAAGGAAATGCCAATGAAAATGACCCTGAGATTCTACCTCACAGTAACCAGAATGGCTAAAATCAAAAACTCAGGTGACAGTAGACACTGGTGATGATGTGGAGAAAGAGGAACACTCAGCCATTCTTGGTGGGATTGCAAGCTGGTAAAACCACTTTGGAAAACAATCTGGCCTTTGCTCAGAAAATTGGAAATAGTTCTACCTGAAGACCCAGTTATATCACTCTTGGGCATATACCCATAAAATGCTTCAACATGTAACAAGGAAACATAGCCCACTATGTTCATTGCAGCCTTATTTATAATAGCCAGGGGCTGGAAGCATCTTGGATATCCCTCAACAGAAGAACGGATACAGAAAATGTACATTTATACAGTAGAGTACTACTCAGCTATTAGAAACAATGGCTCTATGAATTCACAGGGTAATATATGGTACTAGAAAATATCATCCTGAGTGAGGTAACCCTATGCATTCATTGATAAGTAGACATTAGCCCAAAAGCTCAGAATACCCATGATACAACTCCCAAACCATATGAAGCTTAACAAGAAGGAAGACCAAAGTGTGGATGCTTCAATCTTACTTAGAAGGGGGAACAAAATAATCATGGGAGGTAGCAGGAGGGAGGAACCTGGGAGGGAGAGATGAGTGGGAGCAAATAATAGGGGTGGGGGCAGGATCGGGTATGAGAAAAGACAGGAGAGAAATCAAGAGGGTCGGGAAAATGAATAGAAATATGTAGCAGTGGGATGGGTCTGTGGGTCCAGCTACAAATGTAGCAAAGGATTGCCTTACCTGGCTGACATCAATGGGAGGGGAGACCCTTGGTCCTATGGATGCTTGATGTCCCAGTGTAGGGGGATGCTAGAGTGGCGAGGCAGGAGTGGGTGGGTGGGTTGGAGCACACCCTCACAGAGGCAAAGGGGATGGGGAATGGGATGGGAGTTTGCTGAGGGGAAACTGGGAAGCAGGCACAATGTTTGAAATATGAATAAATAAAATAACAAATAAAAAAAAAGAACAATGACAACACCAATGTATACACTAATGTGGAAGGGGAAATCTCATGGGATGATAGCTCTAGACAAAGATCTACAAACAACTAACACCTGCAATGAGATGGAGAGTTAGCATTTTGCTGTTTATTTTATACCTAGTAGTCATCTCTGAAATTATATAATATAAACAATGGTAAATGGACTTATCAGGTTGTTATTTATGTTATATAGTCACATATAAATATGCATATATACACACATGTACATGTGTGTGTGTGTGTGTGTGTGTGTGTGTGTAGCGCTAATGATCAGTGAAAGAGGTCATAAATATGAGAGGGAGTGAGGGGAAATATGGGAGGGACTGGAAGAAGGAAATGATGTAATTGTACATTAACTTAAAAGAAATTGCAAAGAATAAAAATTGTTCAGATTAAAAAAAAAAAAAAAAACAGCAAGAAAGTATGATCAAGAGTGCCCTTCTCTGAGTTAACTGCAGACCAGCTAGTGAGAGTGGCTTAGCATTACCAATAGAGATGCTGACTAGGGAAAGATGGAGCTACTAGATTCTGCATGAGCAGAATAGTGTGATGGTTAGTTTTAATTGTCAATGTGACATAAATTGTAACACCTGGGCAGAGAGTCTTAATAAAGGATTGCCTGCGTTGGGTTGGCCTGTGGACATGTTTGTGGGATTTTCTTGATTGATGTGAGAAGACCCAGCTGACTGTGGGTGGCTCTGTTCCCTAGGCAGGTGATCCTGATCTGCATAAGAGGAGAAATCAAGCTGAGCACAAGAAAGCATAAACAAGCAAGTCTGCTTGCATTTCCTTCTTTCTGCTCTCAACTATGGATGAGCTTTAAGTAGCTGTGTGAAATCCATGCCTTGATGTCCTTCCAGTGATGGACTGTAACCAGAGATTGCAAGATGAAGTAAATCTCTTTTTCCACAAACAACAACAACAACAACAACAACAAAACAAATACAAATCAAACCAACCAACCAACCAACCAACCAGCCAGCCAAGAACCAACCAACCAATGCTGTTACTCTGTACTGAGTCCTGTAGTTGTATAATCAAACCACTACTCTAGACCAACCACTGAAAATGTGAGACCCCAAAGCGCTTCCCTCTGAAATGTAAAGTCCCTAAACGCTTCCCCAAGCCTGTTTCCCGATCTCTAAGAATACAGCCTGTAAGAAGCTATTTGTTCTCTAAAGCCAGCAAAAAGCCTTTTGTTTTGCTACCTTACAACCAGAGAAGCCATAATTGTAAAAAGACCTAGCTAGGCACTTGCCTGCCTCCCTGTGCCAAAGACACGAAGATAAACACAAAGAAGAGCTATAACTCACTCCCCACTCCTCATGCCTTGTAATTTTACCAAGGACACCCCCAACCCCGGCCAGAGAAGAGCTGTAGCCCAACCCCTCCCAACTCCTCCCAATTCCTCACTTTTTCCTTAAAAGCCCCCTACTGTTACCGCTCTGGGTTGAACTCGCCTGCCCTGTGCAGCAAAGGAAGTTGTCCTCAGCTAGCTGATAATAAACCCTCCTGCAGTTTGCATCAAGCGGATTTTCTCTATTTTGGGGGGGTGCCAACTCATCCTGGGACAAGAGCGACCCTGTTTCGGGGGTCTTACAATAATAGTAAAAGACAGGAGACTTTTCATTTTTCAGTACAGAGTCAGTGGCAGTTTAACAAAACATTTCTCATGGAATGACCTAAGTTAATCTGGCCATGATGTGCTAGGTGAACATTCAACTTTGATAGGATACAATGGGATTCATAAAACATGTGATCTCTAACACAGATATACTGAAATGCTTGTGCAAGTATCACAGGCTGATTCCTAAATGGCACACATATTAAAGACATAGAGATTTCATGTGAAATTATCTCCATAAAATATATATGACATATTCATAAGTACATCTTTTACTATCAAGAACATTCTTGACAGTATATGTCTAACAAAGCAAGAGAAATAAAGCTTTTGCTTACAATTATATGTGTATATATGTTTTGTGCTTCTATATATCTACAAATGATGATACAAATAACTTTTTCATAAATGTAACTCTTGTTTCTTAGTCAGTTTTTCTGTTACTCGGTGCTATGTGGCACATTCTTATAGCATTGCGGCTTTCTTGCTCTTGTTATAGAGCTATTGTGTTAGCAAGGTGGGTGGAATAAGAGCTTCTCATCCCTACAGATAACTCAGAGTCATATAGACACAACCCCATTTAACTCAAAGTAAGTAGCTTCCAAATGGGACTGCCTTTAGTCCCATCTAATCCTGAACTAAACATATGCCAAATTTCCTCATACAACCACAGCCTTTCAAAGATGAGGGAATATTAGGGATGGAGGGAAGGCTGATGTGACATGAGACACTAGTCTCAGAGAGAAAAAAAAGAAAAGCGACAGAGAAGCTATGAGATATTTCCTACTAGTAAAAAGAGTTCTTCTAGACAGTAACTTCAAATAATCCAAATGAGCTGTGCTCAGGTGCCAGGCTGAGTGTTTAGGACCCTAGAGTGTATCCCAACCTCAGACCTCTGGCTATAACTCACCTTAGATGGTGTGGTATTAGAAATAGGCAATAGCCCCAGCTTGCTCACCTGATACATTGTGGGGCTCAACAAAATGAAATTCCAAAGTAAAGGTCTTAAGGGAAAACCTTATGGTCTTTTTTTTCCTTCTCTCACCTCTTATTCTCACTAAGACCAATCAGTAAGTCTAGAGTTTCTTTTTTAATGGTTTAGAAGATAGAACTATGTTTCTAAAGGTAGTCACAATACAAAACCACTGCTCTAACATTCCCTGCTTTCCTGGAAGAAGTGGCTCCGAAGCCATTCTTTGGCCTATCTTGCTTGCATGCAGATCACATGACCCTCAATTCAAGTAGAGCTTTCCTCTGCATCTAGAAGGTCAGAATGCTGCACAGAGGCTAAGAAGAATATGAGCAGACAATCTTGCTGGGTCTAATCCTCTATTACTTCTGGGGATCACATCCTTTTTGCCCAGTCACATTTCTTCATGGCTAACCAGGTTTCAAGTAGCCTAAGCATAAAAATGGGTCATTAACCCTGTTTTTTTGTTTGTTTGTTTGTTTTGACCAGAAGTTTCCTATGTCACCACAAATTATGAGCAAGTACATTTGTTATTGCTTTTCTGTTAACCTGTCTATTGTCAGATTATCAACTATAAAGTCACCACAGGGAACATTTGGATTTCCCTACAGCATCATGTCACTTGAGATGATAAAGTCATTCTCAGATCAGGGGCTGGCAGGCTTTCTTTATATTGGACCAATAGTAAGTGTTTTGTGGTCTATCTGGTCTGTCTCTGGTGGAACTATTCAATGCTATGAAAGCAGTCACAGACAAAATGATGAGTATCACTATCTGAGTGCCAATAAAGCTTCTTTATGGAAACTGATATTCAGACTGCTTATAATTTTCATATGTTATAATTGTCAGTATTGCTTTTTAAAGAACTACTAGAAGCATAAAAACCATGTTTAGTTTGAAGACTGTACAAAAACAGGTGGCAGGCCAAATATCCCAAATGGTTGTGTGCTGACCTCTATTTTAAATTATACTGGGTAGCCAGGAATATAGTTTAGTGTCTGAGTGATTGCCTTGCATGTATTAGGCCCTGATTCTATCCCTAGCAATCAAACACACACAAAACTTAAATTGTGCTAAGTAAAGACACATATTAAGCTGATCAGGTTTTGATGGGCATCACTTTCTGTTCTGCATTGACATGTGAAAGATATTTCTCAAGGAACAAACATTAACATGCATCAGTTATTAGTTAGATATGTTAATAATGATCTAAAATCTATCTTGTGAATCCCCCAGCCTCAGAATAGTCCAACGCAACATCACCTGCCTCCCTTCCCATGACATTTGGGGCATTCTTTGTGCTTTGGGTTGGCTTGACTACTGGTTTGGATAAAAACCATGTGGTTGTAGCACCCATGGTTATCCATATAAAACGGGCAGAAGATCAAGCCAGGAAAATTTCCAGGTAGATAGGGGTGCTTTCTAGGCCCCTTAATAAAGAGCCACTGGTAGTGATAGCTGTGAGTTAGGAAGACTCATTCTTTTTTGAGGGTGTGGCCACTGGTTGGCTTCCCATGGTCTAGAGGATGGCCCCACAGCCAAGCACACATGACTGGCGGTAATTGAATCTACTGGGTTGTTAAAAGCAAAACAGAACAAACCAAAAAGATGACATGAAGTTGGAAGAGTATAGGTTGGTGAGGTATGGGAGGGTTGCTAGAGGGGAAGAAAGGTGTGGATAGGATCATATTTCATTGTATACATATATGAAATTCTAAAGAATAAAGAAAACTTTTAAATTAAGATTTGTCATATAGAGAAATTATATCAATGCAGCATCATGGTCACAATACTATTAAATGCCAAATCACAGGTGGCCAAATGGCAGCAGCTGGTCATCTGGCCTGGTCACACAGGTAGCCATTGGGAGTAGCTGGCCATGTGGCCTGGTCACACAGGTAGCCATTGGGAGTAGCTGGCCATCTGGCCTGGTCACACAGGTAGCCATTGGGAGTAGCTGGCCATCTGGCCTGGTCACACAGGTAGCCATTGGGAGTAGCTGGTCATCTGGCCTGGTCACACAGGTGGCCAAATGGCAGCAGCTGGTCATCTGGCCTGGTCACACAGGTAGCCATTGGGAGTAGCTGGTCATCTGGCCTGGTCACACAGGTAGCCATTGGGAGCAGCTGGTCATCTGGCCTGGTCACACAGGTGGCCAAATGGCAGCAGCTGGTCATCTGGCCTGGTCACACAGGTAGCCATTGGGAGTAGCTGGCCATCTGGCCTGGTCACACAGGTAGCCATTGGAAGTAGCTGGCCATCTGGCCTGGTCACACAGGTAGCCATTGGAAGTAGCTGGCCATCTAGCCTGGCCACACTGGTTCTCACCACTGCATTTCTTATGTGTCCATGTTAGAATGAGCTCAAGAAGGTTTTACACAAAAATGATTAGTTCGTTACTCAAGTTTTTAAAAAAATCAATTTAGCAATGATTAAAATATCATTTACATAATTAAGAACATGACAAGAATTATGATTTACATAATTGAAAATTATACATACTTTAAAATGTCTCATTTACTTTTAAGCTTTGGATATAAATCTTGTACACTCATTGACAATTCTCTAAAGCAAGAATTTTGTCTTCCTCTGCTTTTTCTTTTGAGATAGCCTTCTTTTAAATGTGTATTTACGCATCCCTGCCTGAATTCATATGTGTCATAAGCATGCAAATGCCCACAGAGGTCATAGGAAGACATCAGATTCCTAGGAGCGGGAGTTACAGGCAGATGTGAATGGTCTGATATGGGTGCTAGGAACTGAACCAGAGTCCTCTGCAAGAGCAGTAAGGGCTTTGAATCCCTGAATCATCTCTCCATTGCCCCTAGATACAGGGTGTTGCTTGTGGCAAGCTAGCCTAGAGCTCACTCTGTTGCTCAGGGTGCAATTAAAGTCATTATCTTTCTGCCTCATTCGCCAAGTCCTAGGATTGTAGTTGTGTATACCATATCCAGTTCCCCATTGATCTCTGATTATTGTTTGATTAAGCTATACACAACAAACATTATGAGGTCATCAGTTATTAGTTTATCACATTTATTTAAACATTTTATAGTCATTTACTCAATATACTTTATTCCAAATCCTTGATCAGGAAAATTTACCCCTTGAGCAAAATGAAGCTTTCCTTGCAAATTTTTTAGTGCATAAATAATACTTATAAATGTAGAAACTCTCAAGGCCTTTTAGCTATTGTGCTAAGATTTAGGAGTGTAAAATAACTGCTATTTTTTAAGTTAAAATTCCAAAACTATGATCATTCATTTTACATTGGAATCCCCATATAATCTGCCAAATTCTTAATATCAGATTCTGCTAAGCATTATAAACACAATCAATATTTAAAATGCAGATGGTCCCAATGATTATGAAAGCTATAGCTAAACATAATCCACCAGCACAACACACAAATTGAGTAACCTTTAATAATTCATAATTGTAAACATTCTTCAGTGGAAAGTCTTTGCTCCTTCAATCAGTGTTCAACCCAGGGCTGAACCTGCCCCTGCCTGTTTCATATGGCTCCAAGCTAAAAATGGTTTCTACATTTTTAAATAGTTACGAAAAGCCTTTCTAAGCATTCATAAATAAAGTTTTATAGGAACACAGCTATGCTCATTTGTTTAAATATTACTTATGACTGCTTGTGGCTTCAGTGTCAGAACTGAGTAGTTAAGATAGAAACCATATGGCTCTTAAACCTAAAATATTTACTTATTGGCCCTTTACAGAAAGTTTCTGATCCCCCTCTTATTTAGAATATACAAGCCATGTTGAGGTTGGATTTCAAGACTTTAAATAAAGGATCATAGTAACAGGGAGTTTTGCCTGAAGGCTATGTGGACACTAAGGATAAGGATTCGTTTGAAAGGTTGTTCTCCTTCTCCATTAGCCCAGAGAGCTGCTCAGAACAAAGGCTGAGGATAGGAAGAAAGGAAAGAAAAGGGAGCTCTGTGGTGTGTGTGGGTGCACATGTGCATGTGAGCCCATGCCCATGGGTGCAAACACAGACACCCTGTCCCCTGCCCACCCATTACCACAATGCTTGTGGGACTGATACACAGACTGGCAGCTGTTGGGCTGTGGGACACCCTTTACAGCATGTTCACGCCCCTCAGAGTACAAGAGGATGTTATAGAATTCGATTATCCTAATCCTTCTCCCACCAAGATATCAAATCATTTACCTAAGAACAGGGGAGTTCTGACCCATTGGTCACTGTTAACTTTGACTTGCAGTAACTTAATGAAGAAAACTCTTGAAAGGCCTCAAGACCACTATTTTAGACACAGTATCTCTACTACAGACATTCTAAGGACCTAAAACTAAAGAAAGGAAAATCTACTAGAGACACAAGTGAGGTAAATACAGAATAGGAAGCATGTATGGAAAGCAAAAACTAACTTGAGTGTTAAATATGGACTCAACCTGATGTCATGACAGGAATTATACTCCTACCCTTTCTTCACTGCTTACTTAAAGAATACTTAATTTTTTAATTATATCATTTACCCCTTTCATTTCTTCCACCCTAACCCTCCCATAAATTCCTCTGTTCTCTCTTTCAAATTCATGACTTCTTTTTCTTTTAATTTCAACAATACTTTCTAAGTAGCTGTGATTGAATAGAGAGAAATAAAGAATAGGCAACTCAAAATAGAAAATCAATCTCTAACAAGATCCAGAGCAGTTGACTAAGTCAGGATATTATTTCTTATTTTTAAAATTTATGTTTTGGGTCAGTCCAATGTGTTATGATTAATTATTTATCAAGACCATGAAGAGTGGATAAAAGAAGCTGGGATTATATTGAAGTTCAATGCTGGGACACTCAGACTTGCTCAGGGAACCTCTGTATAGAGTATCAGGGCAGCTCTGTAGTGCTTCATATCTTAGATTTTTCAGAATTCCTGTAAATCAATTAATTTCTTAAAGAAGCTTTAATGAAACAATTGGTTCTAGAAGCATGACACCTTCTGTTTAAAAGAACTTTGTGTCAAAGAAATAACCATCTACTAGTGAAAACCAAACCTCATGGAGAGAGGCTCTCAAGTCTTATAGGCTGGGACAGGAAGGAGGAAGGATTATAGCCTGACATTTAATACCAATGTAAAGAGCAAGATTGGGCACAATCTGTAGACTTCTGAATGCACTGCCAGGGAGAGCAGGACAGGCTCTATTCTGGGGGAATAGAAAAGCTCATCTGAAAAGCTTATTTGACTCTAATCTGTCTAGCCTTGTGAGCTCTTTCAAGGGATTGAAGGACCATGAAAACTCACAAAATAAAACTTCATGTAGTCACATCCACTTAGGTCAAGAAACAAAACCTAAGCAGAAAAGCTTTTGTTGATTATTATTATTATTTTTAACACACCGTCTTACTATGTGTAGTCCCTGGCTTTCCTGTAACTCACTATATAGACCAGGCTGGCCTCAAACTCAGAGATCTCTGCCTCCAGAGTGCTGGGATTAGAGTGCTGAGATTAAAGGCCCAGCCGTTCTCCTGATTTTTAAAGCAGTCACTCTGTATATCTTTTAGAAGTCTGCTCACATAGTCGGTATTTTCTGTCTCACCAACTTTTTAATGCTCAGCCACAGGTCTCCTCCCATTTTGAGCTTTTGACTTCTTTTTTTATTTACATTTCAAATGCTATCCCGAAAGTTCCCTATACCCTCCACCTGCCCTGCTCCCCTACCCACCCACTCCCATTTCTTGGCCCTGGCGTTCCCCTGTACTGGGGCATATAAAGTTTGCAAGACCAAGGGATCTCTCTTCCCAATGATGGCCGACTAGGCCATCTTCTGCTACATATGCATCTAGAGACATGAGCTCTGGGGGTTCTGGTTAGTTCATATTGTTGCTCTACCTATAGGGTTGCAGACCCCTTCGTCTCCTTGGGTACTTTTTCTAGCTTCTCCATTGGGGGTCCTGTGTTACATCCTATAGATGACTGTGAGCATCCACTTCTGTATTTTCCAGGCACTGGCATAGCCTCACTTGAGATAGCTATATCAGAGTCCTTTCAGGAAAATCTTGCTGGCATATGCAATAGTGTCTGGGCTTGGTGGCTGATTATGGGATGGAGACTTCTTTTGTTATATTTTTCCTCTGCATTAATTTGGAAGTCTCTGCTTCAGTATTTCTTGTGGGATTCTTGCTGATGAACTCTCTGTTAGGTCTGACCACATCTTTATAGTTTGGTGTTTGGTTTTCACAATTACACTAAAATTTGGTATAGATTTCTTCTTTCTTTTAAATATATTCTGGAAATTTAAGTTGCAGACAAGGCATTTAATGGACTAGTATATGGATTCAGATTGACATGACTATACTTGAGTTGTACCTTCTATGATTGTCCATAGTGACTATAAATGCCTTTTCTTCTAGTTTTCCACAAAACAGTAGAAAAAGAAAGTGGTGTGTGGGCTTTGTAACTGAACCTTGACATGGGTTGGGAGCAACTCTTTGATATTAACTTAAGATAAACCAGATGTCTGACAGCTGGGATGAAGTTACTTTTTTCCTTCACCCCAAAATATGTTCCTCCTTCTGAGGCAAATTATGGGGATCATAGAAACATGGTATGGTAGGAAAGTCCCCTGCTAAATTACATTCTTTGTAATCCTAGATCCGTCTGCTTCTCTTCTGAATGTCTCATAGAACTTTAGGGTTGATCCTCATATTCTAGAAGAGGTTGTTCTAGAAAATTATAATCTTTTATATTTTCTGAAATCAAGGATGTGTTATCTTATATAATCAAGTACAGTTATGGAAATCCAGAATAATGCCTATACATTAGTAGAACCTACTATAACTATGATTTAGCTTACATAGTATTAGAGTTTCATTTAGCTGCTATTTCTGATTTCTTTTAGAAATCAATCTGTCTTTGTCTTTCTGCATCCTTGTTATTTTAGGAGAGTATAGTTCACTTATTTTTAAGTAAACAGTGTTGGACTAATATTTACTTATGATTGGATTCTGATTAAGCACATTTTTTCTGATTATATTATAGAAGTGACATTGTGGGTCTCCGCGGTTAAGGGCACCTATTGCTCTTGCTGAGAACCCAGGTTTGGTTCCCATATCAGTTGGTTCACAGCTGTCTCTAACTTCAGTTCCAGGGGATCTGACACCCTTTGCCCTCTGTGGGCACCTGAGTGTACATACATGTAAACTCATGCAACCAAATACTCATACACATAAACTGAAAAAAGAAAGAAACAGAGATGTGACATTGTACCTTAAATAATGCTTATGTTGCAGTTGAATTATCTAGTTTCTGCTGTTGTTATCCTTGGTCATTTGGGTAGCATTGTTTCTGATTTCTACAATGGAACTTTTTTTGTAATTATATTAAATATCTTATGGGGAATGCGTTTGTGACTCTACATCAAATATTGTTGTTGTAGTTTAAATATGGAAGGTTTCCAACAAGTTCCCATATTCTGGAACTTACCAGCATTCTTGCTTACCAGCTGGTGGCATTCTTGGACAGTGGAGCAAACAGCATGTTAAGTAAATCATTAAGTAGATCAATACATCAGTATCCATAACTGGTCTTTTCTACCTTATTCTGCATAATCTTCTCTTGTATTTTACACTTTTATCTTTTGGTTGAGTCATAGCTATCTCTGAATATTGTATTTGTCTTCATTTCCACAGTTCTCCCTTTAGCTGTGTCAAATGTGCTCTTAAATCTGTCTACTGGGTTTTTAATTTCATTTTTTTCCCAAAATTTTTTATTAGATATTTGCTTAAGTTACATTTCAAATGCTATCCTGAAAGTTCCCTCTACCCTCCCCCTGCCCTGCTCCCCTACCCACCCACTCCTACTTCTTGGCCCTGGCATTCCCCTGTATTAGGGCATATAAAGTTTGCAATTTCCAATGATGGCGGACTAGGTCATCTTCTACTACATATGCAGCTAGAGACACGAGGTCTGGGGGTACTGGTTAGTTCATATTGTTGTTCCTCTTATAAGGTTGCAGACCCCTTCAGCTCCTGTGGTACTTTCTCTAGCTTCTCCATTGGGAGCCCTGTGTTCCATCATATAGATGACTGTGAGAATCCACTTCTATATTTGCCAGGCACTTGCATAGGTTAATACGAGACAGCTCTATCAGGGTCCCTTCAGCAAACTCTTGCTGTCCTTTGCAATAGTGTCTGAGTTTGGTGACTGATTATGAGATGGATCCCGGGTGGGTTAGTCTTTAGATAGTCCATCCTTTAGTCTTAGCTCCAAACTTTGTCTCTGTAACTCCTTTCATGGGTATTTTGTTCCCTATTCTAAGGAGGAATGAAGTATCCACACGATGGTCTTCCTTCTTGATTTTCTTGTGTGTTGCGAATTGTATCTTGGGTATTCTAAGTTTCTGGGCTAATATCCACTTATCAGTGAGTGCATATCAAGTGACTTCTTTTGTCATTGGGTTACTTTACTAAGGATGATATCCTCCAGATACATCCATTTGCCCAAGAATTTCATAAATTCATTGTTTTTAATAGCAGAGTATACTCCATTGTGTAAATGTACCACATTTTCTGTATCCATTCCTCGGTTTAGGGACATCTAGGTTCTTTCCAGCTTCTGGATATTATAAATAAGGCTTCTATGAACACAGTGGAACATGTGTTCTTATTACCAGTTGAAACATCTTCTGGGTATATGCCCAGAAGAGTTACTGCTGGATCCTCCTCCGGTAGTACTATGTCCAATTTTCTGAGGAACCGCCAGACTGACTTCCAGAGTGGTTGTACAAGCTTGCAATCCCACCAGCAATGGAGGAGTGTTTCTCTTTCTCCACATCATTGCCAGCATTTGCTGTCACCTGAAATTTTGATCTTAGCCATTCTTACTGGTGTGAGGTGGAATCTCAGTGTTGTTTTGATTTGCATTTCCCTGAAGATTAAGGATGTTTAACATTTTTTTCAGGTGCTTCTCAGCTATTCCATATTCCTCAATTGAGAATTCTTTGTTTAGCTCTGTACCCCATTTTTAATGGGGTTATTTGAAATTTTGGAGTCCAGCTTCTTGAGCTCTTTGTATATATTGGATATTAGTCCCCTATCAGATTTAGGATTGGTAAAAATCCTTTCCCAATCTGTTGGTGGCTTTTTTGTCTTGCTGACAGTGTCTTTCATCTTACAGAAGCTTTGCAATTTTATAAGGTCCCATTTGTCAATTCGCGATCTTACAGTACAAGCCATTGCTGTTCTGTTTAAGAATTTTTCCCCTTTGCCCTTATCTCTGAGGCTTTTCCCCACTTTCTCCTCTATAAATTTCAGTGTCACTGGTTCTATTTAGAGGTCTTTGATCCACTTAGACTTGAGTTTTGTACAAGGAGATAAGAATGGATCAATTCACATTCTTTTACATGATAACCACCAGTTGTGCCAGCACCATTTGTTGAAAATGCTGTCTTTTGTCCACTGGATGGTCCCTTGTCAAAGATCAAGTGACCATAGATGTGTGGATTCATTTCTGGATCTTCAATTCTATTCAATTGATCTACCTGTCTGTCACTGTACCAGTACCATGCAGTTTTTATCACAATTGCTCTGTAGTACAGCTTAATGTTAGGCATGGTGATTCCACCAGAGGTTCTTTTATTGTTGAGAATAGTTTTTGCTATCCTAGGTTTTTTATTATTCCAGATGAATTTGCAAATTGCCCTTTCTAACTCAGTGAAGAATTGAGTTGGAATTTTGATGGGGATTGAATTGAATTTGTAGATTGCTTTCGGCAGGATAGTCATTTTGAGTATATTAATCCTGCCAATCCATGAGCATGGGAGACCTTTCCATCTTCTGAGATCTTCTCCACTTTCTTTTTTCAGAGACTTGAAGTTCTTGTCATACAGATCTTTCACTTCCTTAGTTAGAGTTACACCAAGGTATTTTATATTATTTGTGACTATTGTGAAGGGTGTTGTTTCCCGAATTTCTTTTTCAGCCTGTTTATCCTTTGTGAAGAGAAAGGATATTGATTTGTTTTGTTTGTTGTTTGTTTGTTTGTTTTTTGTTTTTTCAAAACAGGGTTTCTCTGTATAGTCCTGGCTGTCCTGGAACTCACTTTGTAGACCAGGCTGGCCTCGCACTCAGAAATCTGCCTGCCTCTGCCTCCCAAGTGCTGGGATTAAAGGTGTGCGCCACCACGCCTGGCAAGCCATTGATTTGCTTCAGTGCAGCTACTGCACTGAAGTTGTTTATCAGGTTAAAGAGTTCTCTGGTGGAATTTTGGGGGTCACTTATATATACTATCATATCATCTGCAAACAGTGATATTTTGACTTCTTCCTTTCAAATTTTTATCCCCTTGATCTCCTTTTGTTGTCGAATTGCTCTGGTTAGGACTTCAAGTACTATATTGAATAAATAGGGAGAAAGTGGGCAGCCTTGTCGAGTCCCTGATTTTAGTGAGATTTCTTCCAGCTTCTCTCCATTTAGTTTGATGTTAGCTACTGGTTTACTGTAGATTGCTTTTATTATGTTTTAGGTATGGACCTTGAATTCCTGATCTTTCCAAGACTTTTTTTTCTTCCATTTTTTTTTTTAGATATTTTCTTAATTTACATTTCAAATGCTATTCCAAAAGTCCCCTCCCCCCTCCCTGCTCCCCTGTCCACCCACTCCCACTTCTTGGCCCTGGCGTTCCCCTGTATTGGGGCATATAAAGATTGCAGTACCAAGGGGCCTCTCTTCCCAATGATGACCGACTAGGCCATCTTCTGCTACATATGGAGCTAGAGACATGAGTTCTGGGGGTTCTGGTTAGTTCATATTGTTGATCCTCTCCAAGACTTTTATCATGAACGGGTATTTGATTTTGTCAAATGCGTTCTCAGCATCTAACAAGATGATCATGTGGTTTTTATCTTTGAGTTTGTTTATATAGTGTATTACGTTGATGGATTTCTGTATATTAAACCATCCCTGCATTCCTGGGATGAAGCCTACTTGGTCATGATGGATGATCATTTTCATGTGTTCTTGGATTCGGTTTGCAAGGATTTTATTGAGTATTTTTGCATTGATATTCATAAGAGAAATTGGTCTGAAGTTCTCTTTCTTTGTTGGATCTTTGTGTGGTTTAGGTATCAGAGCAAGTGTGTCTTCATAGAATGAATTGGGTAGAGTACCTTCTGTTTCTATTTTGTGGAATAGTTTAGGAGAGTTGAAATTATGTCTTCTTTGAAGGTCCGATAGAACTCTGCACTAAACACATCTGGTCCTGGGTTTTTTTTGGTTGGGAAACTATTGATGACTGCTTCTATTTCTTTAGGGGAAATGGGACTGTTTAGATTGTTAATCTGATCCTGGTTTAACTTTGGTACCTGGTATCTGTCTAGGAAGTTGTCCATTTCATCCAGGTTTTCTAGTTTTGTTGAGTATAGCCTTTTGTAGCAGGATCTGGTGATGTTTTGGATTTCCTCAGGATCAGTTGTTATGTCTCCTCTTTCATTTCTGATTTTGTAAATTCGGATACTGTCCCTCTGCCGTCTAGTTAGTCTGGCTAACGGTTTATCTATCTTGATGATTTTCTCAAAGAACCATCTCCTGGGGTTTTTAATTTCATATATTTTATTTCTCACCTCTATGTTTTAAAATTTTTGTTTTCCATTATGTAATCATTTTATGTAGGTTTTGGTTTCTTGTTGCAATTCTGAACGTCTGGGGTTTTAATCTCTCGATGTTCAATGAGCGTGATTGCTGAATAAGGCTGCAAACTCTTTATAAGTCTGCTTTTATTTCTTTGTTCTGATTCATTAGTGCTATTTTATTGCCTGTGCATCTGACCATTCTGATTATATGTCGACTTAGTGTTATATTTTAAAAAGTTATTTATATATGTACTTTTAGGTCTACTTCTGCGTTATTCATTGATTCTTGGCCTTTTTGGTCAAGTGTCCCTTGGTGTTCATTGCACAAAAGATTTTTGTTTGCTTGTGAGGCCCAGGTAGTAATCTGGGCTCACTGTAACCTGACTCAGCACATGGGACTCTTCCTGCATCTTGAGATATTTTGAATTGTAGCCGTTTTCACTCATAGTCATGAAGTCCTTTAAGTTGTCAGCTGTTCCAGAGCTGTAACACATTCTAGGCTTACCTCTTTGGAACTGTATCCTTTTTAGTAATTTATCATCCCTTTAGAACACTCCATACTAACTTGTGCTATTATAATACCAGTATGCTTTGTGCTTTTGGGATTGTTTTCAGGATTTTATTCTAAATGGGAACATTGGCTTCCAGTTAACTATTCCTCTGGTACTTTCTAGAACAGTGGTTCTGAACCGTCCTAATGCTAAGAACCTTTAATACAGTTCTCCATGTTGTGGTGAACCCCAATCTTAAAATTATTTTGTTGCTATTTCATAACTGTAATTTTGCTACTGTTATGAATCATACTGTAAATATCTGATATATAACTTCCAAAGGGGTTGTGACCGACAGGTTGAGAACCACTGTTCTAAAACAAAGTTTTACTGTATATCACTATATTAAAGTTTATAGATTATAAATCCACCTTAAATTCAGTTTTTGAAAACATGAGAAAAATAAAAGTTTGACATTTTTCTATTTAGCAAGTATCACATGTTGCTTAGTGTAAGGGTGATAAAATTTGTTTACCTGAGTTTTCCATAACATACTGTGTTAGAATTATTTGGGGCCCAATGCATAATAAAATTTATCTCCTTTATTATAGCATCAAAAATAGATCCAATGTACTTGCAAGAGGAAGTAATTCACTCTTTTTTTTTTTTTTAAATGTTTTTCCAGACAGGGTTTCTCTATGTAGCCCTGTTTGTCCTGGTACTCACTCTGTAGACCAGACTGCCCTTGAACTCAGAGATCTGCCTGTCTCTGCTTCCCAAGTGCTGGGATCAAAGTCATGTGTCAACACTACCACTGATTTACTTTAAAAACTAACTTTTGCTTCTAAATAAATATATTTTTTTGTCCAGATGATGAGCTAAGAGAACTTTGCAAGTATCAGTTCTTTAATATAGCTGCAATCTATATGTTCAGGAATTCTACATCACTCCAAAATGGAAAACAAAAATAGAAGGGTAATTCCTCTTTAGTGTTACTTTACTGTTTCAGTTTCATAAATTTATATATTAAATTTTAGTTCTCTTCGTCCCATGCCTCTCTTATGTCCCTCTTATCTACCGAAACGCTTCATTCCAACATGCCTCCGTCTGCTTTCAGGACTTCTGTGCATATGTAGTCCATTGAGTTTAATTATAATTTCCTACTCCAGCATGGGTCAGAAGTTATTTCCTGGAGCAAGGGCAACTCATCAATGGCTTTGACACTGAAGAAAATGAGACGCTTTTAGTGTTCCTTTTAAAGATGCATGTAATGGTATCATTATTATATTTAAAATCATGTTCATATAACCCACAGATCTGATAGAAAACTTAATGAAAATAATTTGTGCAATTAGTTTTATAATACTCCAAATTAATGTCTATTTTAAAAATATTTATTTTGTATTTTAATTTTGTGTATCTGTGTGTTCATTTGTGGGTATGTACATGTGAGTGCACCTCTAAAGAAAATATCAGATTCCTAGAGATGTCAGCACCTCTGTAAGAATGGCATGTGTGCTCTTAACTGCTGCATCATCTCTGAGACCACCTCTTCCAATTAAAAACAGATGTTACATTCATGTTTAATTACATGTATATATGTATTGTGGAGGAAGTGTCATTGTGTATGTGAATTCACTGCCCACTGAGGCTAAAAGAGGGTGTCCAATACACAAGAACAGGAGTTAGAGGCTGTGATGAGCAGACTGTGTACTGCTGTCTTCTGGAACATGCTATTGACTGTTGAGCCATCTCTAGCCTGTAACCTGGGGTATTTTAACATTGATGTACTTTATGCTCCTAGGCTTTGACTAAAAGTTTATTATATATAAATATGCTATTACATACACATAAGACTGCATATACAAGTACAACTATGTGTAAAACTACTAAGAATTGGGATATGTCACAGTGATTATAACACAAAGCAAAGAGCTATCAGTATTAAGTAAAAGCAACTACACTGTAGCCTCAGACTTGTCTCTTTCATTGGTGAATCTCCTATTGTAACATCTGCCTTCATCTATATGTGCTGGACACACCTGGTCTAGATGGGCTGCATGAACTGCTTGAGGCATTTTCTCTGGCCTTCTGCTTCAGTTGTCATATACCCTCAGTTTAGGAGATGGTCCACTTGTGGCATACTTTTCAAGTATAAGCCAGTCAACTTACACTCCACCCCCACAACCTGCTATAGTGGGTTCTCACACTCAAGACTTGAGATGGATCCTAATTCTTCTCTCACTGCCTACCAACTATCAGACAGCCAGGGAAAGCTTCTAATTCCCAGCTGCTAAAATGACTCAAGCTAGTCAGTCTTAAGCTGCTTACCTCACCTCTCTGCTCCTTCCCATGGAAACCACAATAGATGTGTCTTCTCACAGTTTCTTCATATGCTTCCTGAACAAGCCCAGTGATGTTTGGAATGTGGAGACATGGCCCGGTCATTCCAGTTTTGGTTAACATAACCACAGAAAGTAAGATAGACATTTTCAAGAAAGGACATGAATACTTTTTTACATAAGTACTCATGCTGAGATTAATGTATGAAACATTGTGTTTATAAAAAGAACAAGATCTACTCTGTCACATGTTGTCAAAACACCACATTCCACAGGGATCAGACGGGCTACAGGCATAGTAAAATCCTGAGCATTTCCTATAATTTTAAAATGGAGACCACCATCACAGATCTCTGAAAAATAATGTAGAGGTGAATACAGTTCCTCCTATGAGATATGAGATGTTTCCATGGTAGCTTTATAAATGCAATATAAATAAGGTGTAGTGGACTTGGCTGTGCTCACTCATCAAACAAGTTTACATTCATGACTAATTCCTCTTTTTAGTTCAACTTGCAATAATCCCAAATACCAACCCACACTGCCTTGAAATACTTATTCTTCTTATAGATAGATTCTTAACAATAATTTTGAGACAGGGTTCTAAAGTTTGCTCAGTAGAACAAGCTGGCCTTGAACTCACAGGGATCCACCCATATCTCCCCCCTTACTGCTAGGATTGAGTGCATGAACTACTATGCCTGGCTTAAATATATGGTTTTAAGTAAGATATAAAATAATATTTTATGCATCTTTATTTATCTTGTTTCCTAGTTTTGCCAGTAGTGACCAGATGATAATGTTTAGACTCTTTGGTGGTGACAGAACTGAACATAATTAGAAGCTGATTAAAGAAATATTGGGCCAGGCAGTGGTGGAGCACAACTTTAATCCCAGAACATGGGAGGCAGAAGCAGGCCAATTTCTGAGTTTGAGGCCAGCCTGGTCTACAGGGTAAGTTCTAGGACAGCCAGGGCTATACAGAGAAACCCTGTCTCAAAAACCCCCAAAAAATTTTAAAGAAAGGAAAAAGAAAAAAGAAAAATGTTGGCATATCCATACACTGTAAGACTACACAACTATTAAAAAAAGAGTAAGGAAGCTTTTTATGTTTTGCTGTTTAATGACTACCAAGATATCCTAAGTGAAGGAAGAAGCATTAAAACTGAATGTATAATTTGTTATAAATTATGAAAAAAGGAAAAAGGGTAATCTATGTTTACAAACATATATAAGTATATAGATATAATAAATGTATGTATAATCAGACACAAATATATAGGTATTATATAATATCTATTTACCTTCTTGGATTTATATACAATAACCTGTAGGAAACTATGGACTTCAGTTGACTGTGGGTAGAATTAGGTGACCAGCTAGGAAGCAGAATTAAGTTGTTTTATTTTTTTTAATTGTATATCATTTACATTTTTTTATGTTGAGGATTAGCAAGGGATTGTTACATACCTAAGTAACATGAGGAGGAAAGGTTTTATTTGCCTTATACTTCCATATTACAGTTCTTCATGAAAGAAAGTCAAGATAAGAATTCAAACAGGGTAGGAACCTGGATGCAGGAGCAAATGCAGAAGCCATAGAGAGGTGCTGCTTGCTGGCTTGCTTACAGCACTCAGGACTCACAGTCCAGAGATAGCACACCCAAAATGGGCTGGAACCTTCCTCATCAATCACCAGTGATAAAAATGCCCTATAGATTTGCCTATGGCTATATCTTATGGAGGCATTTTCTTAATCAAGGATCTCTTCTCTCAGATGACGTTAGCTTGTGTCAAATTGACATAAAAAGACTGAGCACAAATGGTGACTCATGTTCTCTAATAGAGAATGACAGAAATCCCATCATACTAAACATCATACTAAACATCATACTAAACATCATACTAAACATCACTTGTTATTTTTCTACCTGCCTGGGAACTGTGGGAATTAAAGGAGTTAATATTTTACAAAGAAGTTGTAATCTCTTGATAGGCAAGTGTCATATAAGTATGTTCTTATAATCTTGTGTTTTGTGTTTGTATATCGTTCTTTTTTTAAAAAAAAAAAAAGTCCCCAAGTTTCCGGTTTCCATCTGCACCCAGAGCTGATCCTGTGTCACTGTGCTCCATGCCCAAATATCACTGGGAGAGAGCTGGTCTCCCAGGAGTGCTGGCACACCTATGAGCACAGGTACGATTACCACTTCTGCTCCTAGGCACCCGCCGGGAAACCTCAGGACACAGGAACTGAGGAGCAGCCTGAGACAGGATCTTTCCAGTTTCTGTCTATGTCAAGAGCTGATCCTGTGACACAGCACACCATACCCAAATACTACCAGGAGAGAGCTGGTCTCCCAGGAATGCTGGCATACCTGTGGGCACAGGTAACACCACCACTACTTCTTAAATTTCTGGCCCAAGGGGGACCAGCCCAGAGTCATCAGGACACAGGAACCAAGGAACAGCCTGGGACAGGATCCTTCAGGTTTCTGTCTGCACCCTGGAACTGACCTTGTGCTACAGCTCTCCATAACCAAATTCATCCTGGAGAGAACAGGTCTCCCAGGAGTATGACACACAAGCTTGCAGGAGGGATAAGCCACAGTCAGAGATAGCAAGATCAGCTAACATCAGAGATATCCAGATGGTGAGAGGCAAGGGCAAGAACATAGGCAACAGAAACCAAGGCTACTTGGCATCATTAGAACCCAGTTTTTCACCACAGTGAGCCTTGAATACCCCAACACAGCAGAAAAGCAAGAATCTGATTAAAAAACACATCTCATGATGATTATAGAGGGCTTTAAGAAGGACATAAATAACTCCCTTAAAGAAAATACAGGAGAATATATGTATACAGCTAGAAGCCCTTAAAGAGGAAACACAAAAATTCCTTAAAGAATTATGGGAAAACACAACCAAACCTGTGTAAGAATTAAACAAAACCATCTAGGATCTAAACATAGAAATAGAATCAATAAAGAAATCACAAAGGGAGACAACCCTGGAGATAGAAAACCTACGAAAGAGATCAGGAGTCATAGACACAGCATCACCAACAGAATAGAAGAGATAGAAGAGAGAATCTCAGGTGCAGAAGGTACCATAGAAAACATTGACACAACAGTCAAAGAAATACAAAATGCAAAAAACTCCTAACTCAAAACATTCAGGAAATCCAGGACACAATGAGAAGACCAAACCTATGGATAATAGGTATAGAAGAGAGTAAAGATTCCCAACTTAAAGGGCCAGAAAATATCTTTAACAAAATTATAGAAGAAAACTTTGCTAACCTAAAGAATAAGATGCCTATAAACATACAAGAAGTCTACAGAACTGGACCAGAGAAGAAATTCCTCCTATTATATAATAGTCAAAACACCAAATGCACAAAACAAAGACTATTAAAAGAAGTAAGGGAAAAAAGGTCAAGTAACACATAAAGGCAGACCTATCAGAACTACACCAGACTTCTCACCAGATACTATGAAAGCTAGAAGATCCTGGGCAGATGTCATGTAGATCCTAAGAGAACACAAATGCCAGCACAGGCTATTATACCCAGCAAAGCTCTCAATTATCATAGATGTAGAAACCAAGATATTCCTTGAGAAAACCCAATTTACTCAATATCTTTCCACAAATCCAGCCCTACAAAAGATAATAGATGGAAAATTCCAACATAAGGAGAGAAACTACATCCTAGAAAAAGCAAGAAAGTAATCTTTCAAACCCAAAAGAAGATAGCCACATAAATATAATTCCATTTCTAACAACAAAAATAACAGGAAGCAACAATCACTATTCCTTAACATCTCTTAACATCAATTAACTCAATTCCACAATAAAAAGATAAAAACTAACAGACTGGATATGTAAACAGGACCCAGCATTTTGCTGCATACAGGAAACACACCTCATTGTCAATGACAGATACTACCTCAGAGTAAAGGGCTGAAAAAAATTTTCCAAGCAAATGGTCCCAACAAATAAGCTGGAGTAGCCATTCTAATATTGAATAAAATCTACTTTCAACCAAAAGTTATCAAAAAGATAAGGAAGGATACTTCATATTCATCAAAAGAAAAACTATCAAGAAGAACTTTCAATTCTGAACATATATGCTCCAAATGCAAGGGCACCCACATTCATAAATGAAGCTTTACTGAAGCTCCAAGTACACATTGCACCTCACATAATAATAGTGGTTGACTTCAACACCACACTCTCATCAATGGACAGATCGTGGAAACAGAAACTAAAGAGAAACACAGTAAAACTAACAAAAGTGGTGAACCAAATGGTTTTAACAGATATCTATAGAATATTTCATCTTAAAACAAAAGGATATACCTTCTTCTCAGCGCCTCATGGTACCTTCTCCAAAATTGACCACAAAACAGGCCTCAACAGATACAAGATTGAAATAAACTCATGCACCCTATAAGATCGCCACAGACTAAGGCTGGTCTTCAATACACAACAAAAACAACAGAAAGCTCACATGCACATGGAAGCTGATCAATGCCCTACTCAATGATAACTTGGACAAGGAAGAAATAAAGAAAGAAATTAAAGGCATTTTAGAATTTAATGAAAATGAAGCCACAACATACCCAAACTTATGGGATAAAATGAATGCAGTAGTAAGGGGAAAACTCGAGCTTTGAGTGCCTCCAAAAAGAAACTGGAGAGAGCATATAGTAGCAGCTTAATAGCACACCTGAAAGCTCTAGAACTACAAGAAGCAAATACACCCAAGATCAGTAGAAAGCAAAAAGTAATCAAACTCAGGGCTGATATCAACCAAGTGAAACAAGAACTACATAAAAGAAAATCTCTTTCCTTCCTTCCTTCCTTCCTTCCTTCCTTCCTTCCTTCCTTCCTTCCTTCCTTCTTTCTTTCTTTCTTTCTTTCTTTCTTTCTTTCTTTCTTTCTTTCTTTCTTTCTTTCTTTCTTTCTCTTTCATCCTTTATTTGTTTTTTAATCAAATATGGTCTAGCAGGAGTCAAACTGGAAAAGGAAACTTCAGTTGAGAAAATGTCTCCATCAGGTTGTCTAGTAGGTAAAAGATCATTGAGTATTTTCTTGTCTGATGATTTACTATTGCAAGTGCCATTCCTGAGCAGCTGGAATAAGAAATCAGTCTGCACAAGATAGAAATTCTATTTCTTCATGACCTCTTCTTCAGTGCTTGCTTCCAAGTTCATGTTTGATTTCCTTTCCTGACTACCATTCATAATGTTCTATAATATATAAGATGAAATAAACTCTTTCTTCTCAAAAAAAAAAAAATCCCCAAAGCCAGTGAACTTCTCATTATAATCAAAAGAAAAAATTGATTTGTAGATGGCCAAATTGGAAAGATACAACTTCATATTTTGAGGTTTGACCTGGGCTTTGTTTATAATATCCTTACAATAGTAAGAAGGACTTTTCTCTGTATATGAATTGTCCCATATATTATGTGAACTTGATTCTTGAAATATTTCTAATTTCAGGGTCACTTTAGTATTTCAACTATATACAGTTCACAAAGGAAGATGGGTACAGTGTTTTTCCCAAATTGTTTTAATTTCCACAATTAAAATTTTTCTTTGATGAGAAAATTTTAACAATTGTTTAACTCTTCACTAAGTTACAAACGTGTTTGTCCTTCCAAGGGCTCCACCCTCCACTGCACTGCATTGCTGCGGTTATGAGAAAGGAGGAAATGATTTATATTTTTAAAGTAGATACTAAAAAAACTTGGCAGACCCTGAAGCATGCCCACGAATTTTTATTTAAAACAGAGTGAAATCATTGTAGGCATAGTAAGGAGTCTTAGAGAGGTCCAGATCTGTAGCCCAGGTCTTGGGCACCCATCTGCTGTGAGCCGTTTCCTTCAGAACCTTCTTAAGAATAAGCAAGGTACTTCTTGGACCACTCTAGGCTAAGCTACCTCTAAAGCTCTCGGGGAGCAAACTGAGCTGTTGGTTCTGTGATTTTTTTTTTCCCTCTCTTGTCTCTAAATTCTCTTTTAGATCTGTCCTGTGTCTCTTTATGTCTTGGCACTCTATGGTACCCTGGACCCTAGTTAGACCTATAGGTATCACTAACACTTTTTATCCTTCTGATAACAACAACAACAAACAACAACAACAACAACAACAACATACCCAACTTTGAAACATATATAGCAATGTGTTATCTAGGAGTGTGTGGGTAGAGAATCTGTGTAGAAGGGAAGTGTGTCACAGGGATTTTGCTAGGAAAGGTGAAATGATGCTGAGAAAAATGTTAATTGTCAATTTTGAAATATATCGTCTCTTGCTGGAGGTTGTGTGGGGTGACGGTAAAGAGAGATTCCTAATCCTATTGACTTGTTCCCCAGAACTCTGGGCTGAATGAGAACATGTGTTTTTGTAAGGAACCCCAAATCTGAGAACAGATTGTACAGCAAAATAACAAGTTTCTTCATTGGTTCAGAAAGAGAAAGAACACACCTAGCTCTGGAAATCAATTGAACTCAAACTCCTGTCAGTGCTAGAGACAGCACCTTCTGACAGCTTAGGTGAGGAAGGGCCTCACCCTCATCTTCAGCATTTGCACAACTTCCCTCTTTTTTAGCCCCTCCACTTAATTCTCTGGTGCCCAGCCCTCTTCCCTGTTTTATTTCCTTTTAACACTGTGACCTGGACACACCTTTCCCCACTGCTTTTTATTTGTCTTCCTTGAAGACAGAAGTGGAACAATCACAAAGTATGTTTCCAGGAGGGGAATCACTGCAGGAGAGGTAATCACTTCAGAAGGGGAATCACTGCAGGAGGGGGAATCACTTCAGAAGGGGGATCACTGCAGGAGAGGTATCACTGCAGGAGGGTGATCTCTACTGTTTTCTTTACTTTTGTTGCTCTCAGTATGGAGAACAGCACTTGGAACATAGTGGTCACTTAATAAATTGTCCAACATGTTGCTACATGTGTATAAAAAAGCTTAGCTTTTGGAAAAGATGAGATGTATTTGGAGAATAGAGAATAATCATGTTTCATATTTGAATATGAATAAGGGATAAATTTAGAATAAATATTTGGGGTTCTACCAATTCACCCCTGCCTCGATGACACAGTGAACATCCCTGAGTGGCTTGTACAAAGGTTCAGTTTCCATCCTTTGTTATATTATCATACAGTATGTGTGACTCTCATAATGCCCCAAATAAGGTTAAGGTCTGTTGAACGAATGTGAATTTTGGTGTCAGCTCTTAAAAAACAATTTTACTTTTTATTTTAAATTATGAGTCTGCAAGTGTCTGCTGCATATGAGCATAGTACCTGCAGAGAGCAGAAGAGAACATTGGATCCCCAGGAGCCTAAGCTACAAGCAGTTGTGAGCTGCCTGATGTGGGTGCTGGAAACTAAACTCAGGTCTTCTGCAAGAGCAGTGTATGTACTTAGCCATATGCTTTTAGCCACAGGCTATTTCTCTAGCCCTGGTCATTATCTCTTTTAACTGTGGTCCTTCAAAGCTTCTCAGACAGTCAATGAAACCTTAGAGCTCAGGGAGTCAGAGCAATGAGATTGATTTTAAAGTTGTTTTGATCTGTTAGGGCAACATGGGCTCTGACAACAAATGAACCAGAAAGTATATTGTTTCAAACTAAGTGCTTTTCCCTCATTTTGAGGGCAATAGATCTTTGCTGTAGACTTTGTACTATGTGATATGAGGGGAGGCCCATTCACCTCACAGCTTGAGTAGTCCTTAAGACATCATAACAGGCCTTGCACAGCCAGTGGACTGGTAAGAAAATGGAGAGAGATGGTAGAGTTTACACATTCTCATCAGGAGATCTATTCATCCCGTCTGCCTTATCTTCATTAGATAACACACAAGAGGTCTTCTCTAAAATAGGAGCCATGAGAAATCCGGTTTGGTTCCTCATCAGTGGTCTTTCCATCCTTATATATCTGCTGTGCGCTATGCACAGCCCTTTCAGTTCACACCATCTTTCCCAGTGTGCCTAGATATGCCTCTTTTGTTCTTCAGTTTAATAACTTGGAGCATGTTTTGTCTTTTGAACCTTCCCCATGTGTCAGGATGTGCAAAAGCTTTCATATTTGACAGCACAAACCTGCCCTTAGCTAGCCTCAGGACACTGCACCCTGAGAGGCAGAGGCTGTCTGTCAGTCATTCTCTCTTGTCTTCTCTAGGAGCTTTTCTACCAGTTATCTTCAAGCTTTTGCAAACCTGTTTCTTGTTCTGATTCTGTTTCCAGTTGGAGTCACGGCAGCTACATTTTATTTTTGGTCAAGTTTGATATCTTAGGGAATATCTAATTTTTCCCCCATTAAGTTCTAATACACAATCACTTGGTAAGTTCTTTCCTAAAAGAGAATTCTCTTATCTGCTGTTTTCTTTCCTAGCTCCCCACTGTGCTTTCTCTGGAACTCAGTGGAAGTGACTCTAAGAACATCTGGAACAGGAGGCTGCAGAAGCTGAAGCACTTCACTCTTAATCTCACTCACTTTGCAAACATGAACACTAACATAGTCTTCTCTGCTTTCAAAGTTTTCAGTCTTATTTTTTAAAGTCTAGAATCTGTCTGATCAGGCTGCCTTGGTGGAACTCTGTTTCCTTTTCTTTACCTTCCAAACTGAGCTCAGATTTTCTTCTTTGAGTCATGTTCTGTATTATTTTTAATGATCCTAAAAATCAGGATGTCTACAATATAAAACAAAATTATTTCTTGGTCATGTAACTGATAAACATGGGTATTTCTTGTGAACTCTCCCTGTATAATATTTCACAAATCCAAGAAATGACACCAGGCTTCCTTATTCTCTTGGCCTCTGGTTTTTCTGTCATTCAGAAAGCAGCAGGAGGCATGGAGGTCTCATTTCAGAAATGAGCCATGTCCTTTGGTGGATATGTCTTGTTGGCTATGCTTAGTTATAAAGGTACAACTAGACACAGGGGAGATTGTAAAATGTAGTATTCACGAAGGAAAGGGAAAAAATGTGTTGCATCACTGACAGTCTTCCATATGAGTGGAGTTCACTGTAAATCCTCAAGATTCTGGCACCCTTCCATCTCAGACACCTGATCTGGACACATACTCCTCCACTATACTCCCATCTCAGATGCCTGACCTGGACACATATCCCCCACTACACTTCCATCTCAGATGCCTGACCTGGACACATATCCCCCACTATACTCCCATCTCAGATGCCTGACCTGGACACATATCCCCCACTACACTCCCATTCCATGTCATCATTACCTCCTCCCCAGTGTTTGCCCTTGTGACTTTTTGATTTTCTTTGTTTGGACTTACATTTCTGGGCTTCTGAACTTCTTCCAATAAGTGCTTGTATATTAGCCATTGATTCTATATTCTAGACTGATCGATCTTCTCTAGTGAGCATTGTTCAAAGATTTGATGAAGAAAAGGGGTTTAAATATTACTGGTCAGAGAACTAACTTTCAAGGCTTGTAAATTTATATTTCCATTAAGATTCATTCCACTTATGGTTCTGTTATATAAATTGTATTTATACATGTTATTAAGAAATAAATTATCCTAGGTGATATCTAAGTTCTGTAAATGTCAATATTTATAATTTATTGTGGCCACCTTAATCAAACATTCACTTGACTAATAAGGACTCTCATGAAAATTGGGGTGATTTTGCCATTCTAAAATCAGTTCTGCTTTTTCTTTACAGCTTGTAAATATTTCTTCCAGTGTTTGCCAAATATTTACACTAAACAGTGAGCTCTGTGGTATGTAGAATTGCCTTTAGATTTGCTTAAGTACTAATTTCATGTCTATCACCAGTCTTCCTTTGCCAGTTTCTTAGTGCGTCCTCAGTTATTTACACATTCACCTTACAAACTTGCTGTCAATCATTTAGCTATCCTGTTATGTATGGTTACATGGATCAATCCCATTGTTAATCAAGGAAGAATTTAAAGAACTTGGCTGAAGAAATGGCTGATGGCTGAGGGTCAACATTCCTTGCAGACAGTATTATGAAGGAATGTCTACCTGTGGCAATCCCTGGCTCCCTCCTGCCAGACAACCTGCCTCAGCCTATGTGAATTTCTCTGTGACCTTTCTTGCTCTCAGCTGGCCCTCTGATAAATATTTCAGAGCAAACTTTTTCTTAAACCATGTTCAAAGGTTGCCTTAAGTTGGAAAAATCTACAGAATGGAAAGTGGAGCCGCTGCTGCCTTTTCATCTATAAAACTGAGATATTATTGCCAGTAGTTCTTTATATTATGAGGTTTATGTGAGATGGTGTGTATTGGACAAACACAGAGTGCTAATCATATAGTAAGTGTGGATAGTAAAATTCCTTATTTTTCCTTTTCTGATGGAAAAGAAATGGGCAAGGGCTTCATGCTATATCATGACATGACAATAAAACCAAAAGACTAGAAGGGACCCATGTAAGAGAACAGAACATCCCACTTTATAGTAAAAAGACTAGAAGGGACCCATGTAAGAGAACAGAACATCCCACTTTATAGCAGTCTGCTTCTATAGCCAACCAGTCAATTATGAGAACGGGAGAAATCTTGCTTAATGGCCTAATCATATATTAAAGGACCTTTTGGTATAATTTCCCTGGAGGATCATACTTCTATATAAATTTAAAGGCCTAAACCATGTTCAAATCACAGAATTACTCTATATTGAAAATTCTCATCAAATAAATAGCATAGTATCTTAGTCAGGATTTCTTTTGCTATGGTAAAAAGCCATGACCAAAAGCTATTTTTGGGAGGCAAGAGTCTACTTTCACACTGAAGTCCATGATTAAAAGAACTCACGCAGAAGCCATGTAAGAACACAACTTTTTGGCTTATTCCTCATGCTTGCTCAGCCTGATTTCTTATATAAGTCATAACCATCTTCCATGGAGTGTATACCTTCCTCCCAGGATGGCTCCCCCACATCAATCACCAATTAAGAAAATGTACCAC
Organism: Mus minutoides; assembly: GCA_902729485.2. Lineage (NCBI taxonomy): Eukaryota > Metazoa > Chordata > Mammalia > Rodentia > Muridae > Mus > Mus minutoides. The sequence goes on along the minus strand of LR753334.1, from coordinate 1,934,345 downwards.
AGATTAACCTACCGGTCAATCTTATGGAGACATTTTTTTTTCTCAATTAAGATTCCCTTTGCCTTTAATCCCAGAACTTGGGAGGCTGAGGCAGGTGGATCTCTGAGTCTAAGGTCAGTTGGTCTGCATGGAGAGATCCTAAGAAGATCTCATCTTCACAAATATGTTTGTGTCAAGTCAACAGAAAAACTGACTGGTACACATGCACATGGCTCCTGAGTTCTGATTGTACTTCCATTGAAGATGGGTTTTTATCCCATACCATTTGTTGACCTAATGGGTAGCTATCTATTCGAAATCCAGTTCTGATACAGTAACTGAATTTCAGTTTTAGAAGAAACAGTTATATTGAAGAAAGAAGAAAGGCTATAGACTATGTCTTATCCTCTCCTTGTTTATTCTACATATTACTTTCATGAAGACTCAAGACTTCTTTCATATATCATCAAAAGGTTGTAACTATCTTAAAAGAGCTTAGCCTAGTGCCATACACAGAGGCATCTTCCTTCTATGATTCAGTATTGTCTCTCTAATGGGGAAAACAAATTAAGATTTGTGATGTAGCATCTCAACTCTTCAGAATCCGTGCACTTGGTCAATACCTTTTTGTTGATTAGTTATGCTACATGCTCTGTACTGTCTCCTTTCATCTTTCATAATAGGATGATATTGACCCTTAGCTCAGCTCATAGTCAGTGTAAAAAATGTGGAAAAACTGTGAGAGACTAGGAGGACCATTGATGACCAGATAAACTCAAAATAAATATAATAATCAAGAAAACATCTTAGAAATGTTTGTGGGACCACGGGAATTTTAATCTCTCTTCATCTATACAACTAAAAAAATAAAGTAAAATTGTAGAACACGGGAATCTCCTTTAATGAAACAAAGTCTTTGTGGATGTAGTTGATGAATATATAAAAGTAGCTTTGAATTCTTTTAGAACACAAAACCACCACATATGTATCACTAACAGCAATTTTTGTGTTCTAAGGAATGAGTTTGCTAATCAAGTATGACAAAGAATTAAACAGGTAAGATATTTTTGATTATACAAAACCACAGATCTACTTCCAGGCCAAACATCTGAGCTCTGACTTTCAAATTCAAGTGCTCTGATAATCAGCATTATTGTATTCAGTGTTACTCAGTGCCCAAAGGCAAGAATCTTAAACAATCTAATGGCAGATTATAGATCTCACAGATGACTTTCTCAGGAAACTTCTTATCAAGTTCTTGCAGAAATCCTACTTTCTCCATAAACTTTTCTTGGTAATTGAAGAAATGAACAATATTCTGTACCTCATACCTCTGCTCATCACACCACACCACTAATATATTGCTCTACCATTAGAAACTCATTCTTATTTGTACCTATATTTGTATGTTTTTAAACTGTGGTAATAATATGTTCATTCATGTGTTTGCTCTTGATTATAAATCCAATTGATATTGTTGGTATTATAATTCCAGGGAAGTAGATGGGAGAATGACTTATATTTGTTCATTCATTCAAGAAAACTTGTTGAGTGCCTATTACAGCCAGGTACTGGTGTGATCAAGATGTACCAGAGGTTGATCTTACCAAAGAAGTGTTAGCATTTTGTCTAAGCTCTGCCCCACAGTTATCTGGCAACAGTCAGGTGTGCCTGAGTCACTATCAAAGGGGCTTCTTGCCCCCTCTGCTCTCTCTCGCTCTTGCCTTCTTGCTCCAGCTCTGTTCTCTCTTCACCCTTTCTGCTCTCTCTCCCCATTCACCTCCCCCACCTCCACATGCTCATGGTTGGCCTTGAGCCATGGCTACTCTTCCCTATCTCTCTCTCTGTCTCTATTACCCTCCTAACTCCCCTCCCTATGCCCTGAATAAACTATTCTGTACTATACTGTCATGTGGCTTGCCACTCAAGGGGAAGGGCCCGCAGAGGCACCTCCTTCCCCCATACCTGACTACACCACCACCAAACATATTCCTTCTTTCTTTTATCTTTTTATAAACACAACATTTGTGCTGAGACTTGGATTTAGAAACTCTGCAGGTTCACATCCCCACCCCCACCCCCCATGGAAAGCCAACACTTGCTAGCCCAAACTTCAGAGAACCGATATGCTCCCTCCCTACACTGGTCAGAGTAACAGTTCTCGTGGTCCCAGGGGAGAGTTCTTGAGCTTGGAGCTATGCTTGTGCTGCCCTTGAGGATGGAGACATTCAGTCTTTTCACTAACCCTCATTATAGGACATTTTTCCTTGGGTGAGATTTCCTCTCCCCTCTGAGACAGTCTCTTTCTTGCTGCTGAGAAATCCCAGGCCTGCATGAACTGCTCTCTGTCACTCAGGCCACTGGCCCAGAGCTTGACCCCCAGACCATCATGGTCTGGCTTGGATGTCAGTCTGTTTATTAATAGTATCCTCAGGATGCTGGTAGGGGTAGTTAATAACCCTACTCTCACCCAACAGGTTGGTCTTCACCACCTTTTCCCTATTAGGGATGTCCTGGTCTAATGCACAGTAAACACAAGCAGTATCTCTACAGGGCTACTAAACTGGCATTTTAAAACAACTCTCTCGCCAGCATAGGCGAGCTTAGGCTTCCCCCGCCCACCTTGCTCCCTTGCTCTCTCCCTACCCACCACTGCGGCTGCCCTGCCGCTGCCCTGCCAGTGGGGAGCAGTCCTCATTGTCTTGCCATTTGCTCTGCTCCCAGTTCGCTGTGTGAAAAGCAGGTCTGGTCAAGCCCCCTGCCAGGGACTCTGTCTGCTGAGATGTTGCTTTCCTGAATGACTACCTGCCCATGTCCCTCTGCCCTGTGGTCCCGTGCTCTGTCCACCAAGGCTGCCACCGCCCCTGCCTGGCAGCTGGAGCTCTGCCTCATCCACGAGAAAAGCAGCTTTTGCCTCATCTTGCCCCTCCCTATCTGCCCCTGTCCCTGATGCTACTGCCTTCTGTGGGTACCCAGGACTACTGTGAGCACACTTTGATTATCTGCTGGCTTCTCCCACCTCATTCCTGCACTGACCCTGACTTCTTACCTCCACCTTGAGTGGAGTTGCTAGAAGAAACGCTACGTCATGCGTTTCCCTTCCCTTGCCCACCACAGACTCTGACAGGCAGGGTGGGGGTATTGCCTGCCCACAGCCAAAAGCACTGGGCTGCCCCACTTGCTTGCTCACATTGCCCTTCCTCAATCCCGTAGCTTCACCCATGAACCATAGCAGGCTGGGCACCCAGAAATGCCATAGCACAGCCTGGATCTCTTGACTCTGTTGGGGCAGCCATTGTGGCCCCTAACGATTGTACTCTTCAGGCTGCACGCGCGTGCACGCACACATGCTCATCTCATGCCCATCTCATGCCCTCAGCCTGAGCTTGTGCTGGTGCCTCAACCACAAATGTACATGTGCCCGTCTCTCACTCTGTGGACCAGCCCAGGTTGGAAACGGAATGAGTCAAAATCCCCTAGCTCCAGCAGGGATCATGTTGTGAACTTGCCAGGCTCTGCATGCCATGGCCTCTATACTGCACCTATCCAAAGCCCAGAGCTCCCATGCCCTTGGCCTGTTCCCATGGCCTACCCACCTGCTCAGTTCATGTCACAGGCCTGAACCCACCTGGACACACTTACTTTCTATCACCAAAGTCTCATGCCACCGCTGCCAGTTCTCTTATTTCTTTACATTCCAGTCCACACCAACTCTAAGCCAAGTGTTTCTCTACTAATGCAAAATGCCTTTTTTTTTTTTTTTGGTTATACTATGCAACCTATCAAAGTTACTTAACAGTTAAGATGTTGTTCTTATCCTGCCTTGGTAAATGATTTTTGTCATTGCCATTAAATTATAGTGTGATATATTTACTATATACATTCTCAAAAAATTTAACAAACATAAGTGGTCTAACTCAAGTATGACCAATAGATACAGCTCTCAATCTTGTCAGAAGTCTGATAATATATATTAATATTTAAGCTTAGACAGAATCTTCCAAAGCCCGACAGTAAACCCCTTGAGGTCTCAGAAGGTATAGACACAGCAACAAGAGACTGCTTGGATTGTGGTATAATAACCACTGAGAAACACTGTGGACAAAGTAGAGAGTCAAATGCCTCATACTGCCTATAACTAAGGTGGGTCATTGCTCATTTCACTGTATATACTCCACAGAGGAAAAAAAGCTCTCTATCTTCTGGGCTTGAAAGCCAGACTGACTCTGCCCAAGCTGCCATAGAATCCACAGGACCTGGGAACTGTTCTGACTATAGATGAACTCTGTAATTTTTAATTAATATATGACTCCTAGAATATAATTTATTCTTTCCCATATTTCTGACTGCATTGACAACTAATTAAGTGTAGCTTGACAGCCAGAAAACAGACCTAGCTCCTTATACTAAGGTAACCTATCACTATATTTACTCATTAATAGATTTGTTAATTGGCTAAGACTCCCAAACTTCTTACAGGCTTCGCAAGAAACAATACACAAGTTCCGATACAAGCTTTCACAGATGTAATCTGTTATTTCCTTACCTAAACTTGGTTCCAGTGACTAAATGTTTCATATGTCCTCTTCTTGCTATGCCACTGTCCTAACATTATTCAAGTCCTTATGCCTAACCCTTGTGAGACATTTCCACCATATGATCCAACCATATAATAACAAATTAAAATTTTAAGTTTTCTTTGATTGTTTTTTAACTAAATTTAAAATGTTTCTCATAATGTATATTCAGTTTCATAGAAGAAAAAAGCCCTTCTTGTTCCTTCTACTTCATCAAAAGTTCACCTTAAAGACTGTTCAAGTCGTTAACTCATGTTATCTCTTTTGTAAACTTATAAGCTACAGGAAACCCACTCCGATCTACCTCTCATGGACCCAATAGACTCCACACAGATAAGTACATCTGCTAATCAATAGCCTAAAGTTCCCACTTGCTATCTATTCCAGAGGGTCTGGGACTTACCCTCACCCACCAAGACCTAAGGGTTTCAAATGTACATCTAAGAAATAAATTTTCTTTCTTCCAAATGTATTTAACCATATTCTCTACCTATAATGTGTGTGTGTGTGTGTGTGTGTGTGTGTGTGTGTGTGTGTGTGTGTGTGTGTGTGTTTCAGCATTTTGTCAAGTCCAGCCACTTACTAAACCCAGGACAGGTCCAGAGAAGCAACCTCCAGTTGCTCCAGTCTTCTCTCACAGACACAGACACTTCTACTGAATCTGTTCCTCCTGATCTCTCCACAGATGGTTCTACAGACCCTGGAGAACAAGAGAACAACCAACTTTCCTAAGACTGGACTAACTTTCCATACTTACCTAGGTTTCTTAGAGACACGTTGCCCCAAAGTCAGCAGGAAGTAGCTAAAGATCACCACAACCCTATTCTTGCTCCACCATCACCTCTTTCTAATTTTTTTCTTTTTTAATCAAACCAAAATGGGGGAGTGTTAGCATTTTGTCTAAGCTCTGCCCCACAGTTACCTGGCAACAGCCAGGTGTGCTTGAATCACTAAAAAAAGGCTCTTCACCCCCTCCACTCTTTTTTGCTTTTGCCTTTTTGATCCTGCTCTGTCCTCTTGCCCCTTCCCTTTTCTCTCCATGTGCTCATGGCCAGCCTCTTCTCTTCTACTCTCTGTTTCTCTGCCCTCTCAACTCCCCTCCCATGCCCTGAATAAACTCTATTCTATACTATACCATCATGTGACTAGTCCCCTGGGGGAAGGGATGCCTCAGCATGGGCCTATGGAGGTTCTCCCTTTCCCTATACCTAACTACCCTTTCACTAAATATATTCCTTCTCCCCTTTATCTATTTATAAACACAACAAGAAAAGTAAAGTACAATCCTTTATTTTGGAAGATCAGTCTGGTAAGGGGAATGAAGCAATACAGGGCCAGAGAAAGTAAGCAACTTAATGATGTTCCTGCAACTGGTACATGAAAAAGTCTGGATGCAAATGATAGGAGTATTTCTCTGGGAGGTCACAATGCTAACTGCTTTCTTCCTTTCTCCCATGTAAGACACCACGTAGTCAAATGCCTATTCCTTTAGCCACTGGCACTTGCTGATAATGCTTGTGTTTGATGTTGGCCATTAGTGTAGAGGTCCACTTCTCCAACAGTGATCCTGGGACCCATATCCTACTGATCTCTAATCAACACTGACATTTAAAACCAGCCAAGGAAAGGCAAATGACTTCACATTTATCCAGTAAGAAATTCAGGACTTAAGTAAAGTCTTTATAGCTATGTCTGATGTATATACAAAGCCTGCTTTAATGTCACATGTCTAAGAAATGACAGCAGAGTAATCTGTACACTTGATAGAGACCTCAGTCACAGAGACCTCAGTCACAGAGACCTCAGTCACAGAGACCTCAGTCACAGAGACCTCAGTCACAGAGACCTCAGTCACAGAAAGTATGACTACCTTTGGAAAGGTTACTTCATCAAGTCATGCATCATTCATCATGTATTACAGTCCGCTAAAAATGGTATTGTTGAGAAGTTCACAATTAACAAAACACAATATTTTGTCTCCAAAATTTTAAAAAAGAATTTAAATGGTGCCCTATAATGACCTAGAAAAAATATGTATAGTATGAAAGATGGATTGAAAACTAGTAAAGGCCTCTTCTGAGTCATACTTAGGCTGTGTTTCTTTAGACAAAATAGGTAAACTCTTTTTAGAATCCTTTCCTTGTGCAGGTGTCTCCCCATGTACCATGTACACTCACACAAATGTCATGTTTTAGATCGGTGAGATCTGGTCAGTCTTTTGGGTGATTGCAGGTAGCAAACACATAGTTATATGGATGTTAGGGCATGGTTCTCCACAGAATCCAGTGCCAGTCAAAGACTCTCAGGAGAACCTGGTGCTTTAGCCTCCGCTTCAGAGATGAGTAGTATTCACCATGGTCAACTTGAGAGAAGCAGTTGGCTGACAAACTTCATTTAGTGTAGTAAGACTAACTAGTGACAGATACTGAGAAATATCAGAGAGGCAGGCAGGTGTCATCTTGAAGGGCCAATGTGTCACACCAAAGGATCTATGTGATTATAAATCTCTGGCACTGGACCTTTTATAAAATGTTTCCCAGAGCCAAGCATGATGGTGCTTGACTGTATTCTCAGATAGTTGGGAATTTGAGGCAGAAGGATTATATGGGGCTATACTACTGTGAGTTCAAAGCCAGCTTGAAAAATTTAGTGAGACTGTATCTCAAAACAAAAATAAGTTGTGTTAGGGATGAAGCAGGACAGTAGATTCTACCATCCATTCACTGGTCCTGGGTCAGCCTTTAGTACCTCAAAGAAAACTAAATCTTTATAGAGATTTCTATGTGTGGCTAGGGTTATAAATTACTGTTGTCAACCATGGGGGGCACTTAGACAATGTTAAATAGAGGCAACTTGTTAAAACTTTTATTTCCCCAGAGTGTCAGGAACAAGTAGAAGTGTGTGTGTATGTGTGTGTGATACCAACAGGCAGAATATCTGGGAACCTTTTATATTTTATTCTAAAGAGGACCAGGGCCATCACTAGGAAAGTGTCAGTAAGGATAGCTTCCATGTGGGATTTGGAGCTTGGAATGTGTATGGGGTAGGAATGGATGGAGGATGGGTGGATTACAATAACCATAGATTCTTACCCTGTTTGCATTGGCATGGTGGTCTTCTTTCCACTCTTTGAATCTGGGATTACCTTCTACTTTGGCAAATAGATTGTGGCAGAAGTGAAGTCTCGCACTTGGGTTTAGCGAATATTCTATTCTTTCTCTTTCAGAGCCCAAAGCCTCCACAATAAATCACCTAGGATTAGCCATAGAGATAATGACACACATGGCCTACTTGTTCTTTTATTCCAGGCTTCAGCCTGCAGAGCACTAGCTGTGTGTGTGCATGGGAGGCTGTGAGAGTTGAGGATTGTGTCCTTACCAAGATCATCTTCTATGAGACCCTGTTGGAGTACCCTCTCTAACGGTTCTGTCAAGCACCTCAGAAAAGGCAGTTTCTACTGCCCAGCAAGAACATTTTAAAAACTAAACTGAAAATACCCAAAGAACCAAGTCTTGCAAATAGGAAGGAAACACAGTGCTGGTACCAGCCTGAGATCATACCACCAACCTAGCTGCATCATTAACAGTCTCTGGGGAAACCATAATCACCATCATCAGGATGCTGAGGAAAGCTTCTGCAAAAATGCTTCCAATGCACTCCTCCATTGCAAGCTATATTTTTTCTCATTATGCCAGTGTGGTTTGCTTTAATAATTGTGAACAGCCGCAAGGAAGGAGAAAAATGTGAGCAGCACATCAAGATCATATGCCTAGACTTGAATCCACAACCACATTTGACAATTAGCTTAGATTATCAGGCACTTCCCTCTTTTAAATCTCACACCAAGGGAAGCAAACACAGATTACAAAGCTTTTGACATAAAAACGAAAAGCCAATTTTCTTTCTTTCTGCTGAAAGGCATCTTCAGCCAGAGCATCAGTTCATGGCTTTTTAAGGCTGCTGTGCTGGCTTCTTATTGAGCTATCTCAGGTTCAGTAGCTTGGCTTTATTGTTGTTCCTTTTCTGTAGGTCAGAAGTCTGGGCGTGATAAATCTGGAGTCTCTGCTTAGGTTATCTCTGGGATAAAATCAATGCCTCAGCTTGTGCCAGGAGTACAGACTGCACTATTTTTACCAGTTTTGGTAAAATGCACTTCTTGAGGTCCTATGCTCTTTTTGGTTGATAAGGATCACTCTCAACAAATATTAGTAACTAGATGGCTATGCCAGTATTTGATTTCTTCCAGGCAGAAATAGGCCTGTCTGATGTCCTCTCCCATACCAGCTGGAACTAAACATTTCACTTTTGAAGGGCTCACTTGATTGGGTCCCTGTCGCTTGAATAATCTCCCTATTTTATGATTCCCAACTGATTTGGGAATGCAATTATACATACAAAGTTCTTTTACAGAAACATCTAGATTACTCTCTATGGGTTACCTAGGAGGGGATGTGGATACAGTTAAACCAAGAATCCAGGGGACAGTCCTGGAATCCTCTTTCCTACATCCATGAGTAAAAGATTTTAGAATCATCTGGCCGTGCAGGTAACCCTAGTTTTTGAGAGGTGAAAACAGGAAGATTGCCTATTAGAGGGAGGGAAGCTGCAACTATATGTAGAAAGACTGTTTGGGGCATGAGCAGAAGTGCAGAATGAGAGGGGAAAAGGGAGGAGAGGAAGGGATGAAAGAGAGGGAGGGAGAGGGGAGGGAGAGGGAGAGGGAGAGAGAGAATGACAGAGAGGAGAGGAGAGAGGGGAGAGGGAAAAGAGGAGAGGGGAGAGGGAGACTGATCTTGATTCTATAACCAGACAATGATCTTTCTAATAAAGCCGAGACCCCAGAACTCCCATAGAATGAGCTCTACCATCCATTTTTTTCCCTTGCAAGTTTTCCAGTTGATAAAACCATCTAGTTGAATGTCTGAATTTATCAATGTCCAGCAATTACAGGGGTTCTAAAGTTCCTACAGTCCAGCTGTATGACTTTCAGTGCACTGGTGAGTATTGGAGAATATATCTGTTCACTACAGCACAGCATTATAAAATTGGGGTGAGGAGGACCTACACTCCAGATAACTATGCTGACCCACATCTGGATGGAGCCTTCCTCATGGGGAGTGTACCTCTCTGGGGTGAGATCTCAAGACTCTTAGTGTGGCTGTCAATGACATCTGGCTGACCACTGGATACCTTTGAGCTTATGCTCCAGTATGAAAATGTGGCCATGTCTTGTGTCGACAGGACAATTTCCTGTCCTGTCCTATCCTATCCTGCTTCTGATGTGGAATCTGGAAATATAGATATCATTCATTTTCCTTCAGCAGGGATGTGCCATTTACATAGGAGACACTTTGGGGCCTCACATGAAGGTACTTCTCTTTCTTCATAGCACAAAGAACTGGTAAGGAACTGCAGGCAGAACAAAGAAAATTCTAATTTTGTTCATGTGTAAACTGCTCCTCTTCCATCATAACTTGATTTAAGCCAGGGTTATGGTCTTAATTAACAATTTAACTGGCTAGTACTTTCTCAATTCAGTTCTCTCGGGGCATGGTTTTCTGTTTAACTTTCTTGTTTCAATTCTTTAGCAAAACAATAAAATTTAATTAGGAAAGCAAGCAGCTTTGTAATAGCAGTTCTATGTCTAATTAGCTATGTGGTGACCAGAGTTCTCAGATTCCATTCAATATTGTATGAACATTTTACATTTGATCATGTTTCAGATAAGGCATTGTGAATTTACAGCCTAAGCATGTGAGTGAATCACATTTCAGTTTCCCTAAGAGTCTTGGTTATAGCCAGAGAAACCAGGAAAATTAACTTAGAGCTGGGGCAGAGGAGAATGAGAGAGAAAATGCAGGATGTAGGTGGTTACTGTACTATATTTTTCATTCTGTTTTCCATTGCTAGGATAAATCAACATCAGCTTAACTGTTTCAAACAAAGCCCACTTATCTCACAGTCCTGCAGATCAGTGGGCCAGTCCCAGATGCCTAAATTTTCTTCAGAATCTCAAGGGGCTAAAATCAAAGCATCCAAGAAAAGACTCTGGTGTATTCTTATTTGGACCTCAGTGTCCTGTGATCTGTAGTACTGATGTCTCCATTTTACTATTCACCTGGGAATCCTCACATCCCAGAGACCAGTGTCATTCTTGGTTTGTGACTCCCAAGAATGGCTCCCAGCATAGCAGTTTGTGAACACTCCTCTGACCTCTTCCTTTCTCCTCTGTGAACAGCTGGAGAAAAACTCTTTGCTTCTGAAGATTCCTTTGACTTGCTCAGGCCTACCCCAGATAGTCTCTCTCTGCTCTATACTATAACATCACCAAATGGATACCTATCCCTTCCTATTCATAGGGAAGCTATTCTGCTGGGCAGGAGCAGAAGGGCAGAGAGATCTGGACCATATTAGAATTCTGTCAATTACATCTTGCTCTAGGAGAAAGGAGAAAAGAAAGGCAATACTCTCCTTGGCCACCCATCCGTCTTTCCCTAAGAGTGCTGCATAGGTGCAAGGTGTTTGCGGTGGCCCTGATTCTGTCCTATGAGCTCCACAGGGCAGAAGATGAAACAGTTAATTCTTTGCCCCTACAGAGTGCTTTCTCTAGTTGGCTGGAATTTCTGCTCTTCACACTGGGAAAGGATCACTTGGTAAAATAATTCAAATAATTTAAGGTAACATCAAGGTAGGAGGATGCCTCTAGGGAGAAAGATATCTAAGTTCAACACCTCAAATTCTAGTTCAGGAAAACTACCTTACTTGAGAAAGGAAAGGAAGATACTTAGAGAAAAGACTCAACAGAGAAGCCTGATGTACTGTCTTTAGAAGATCCTGTTTGCATAGCTTTCCTAAGGCCAACATCTGGGAGCCTAGCTTTTCAGAGGGCTCCTAGCATTGCCACAGAGAAGAGCAACTCAGTGTGCCTTTGCTGTTTGTGTAAATAATAGGATTCATGCCAAATACCTGGCTTTCCTCTAGGAATCTGGAATTTTGCTACGTATTAGGAAAAGCATGACATAATTAGGTTCCCATAAGAACTACAGGCACCAAGTCTCTTGTGAGTCTCCTTGCAGCCACCATTGCAGATGTGCTGTCACAGCTCATTTCTGTGGGAATTAGGCATGCTCTGTGTGACATCACTAAGAAGGACTTTGGAGGGGGCTGCGCCTGTATTCCCCTGGGGTGACTCATGCACTGTTCCTCTCTGCTGACTCTGCCTCCTAGCTTTTCACAGTGTACATCACAGTTGTGAGCATGCTTTCACAATGAGTCACAGGAGGCCTCATGAAAATCAGAGTCCCCAAGACCATTGCTTGATGTCGCTCTTCCACCCGTCTTTTAATTGTCTTCTAAGCTCCTGTAGCAACAAGACATCTCCCAAGCTGACCTCTTTCCTTAAAGACTAAATGAATGCAATTTTTAGGAATGTTTTACTATAACTGTCCCACACAAGTTTCCTCTGAGATTGAGGAATTCCATCCTCAAATTCTAGTTCAGGAAAACTTGAAGCCAGAAAGTAAACTGCTCAAAAGAGGAAGTCCCAGAAATTGACCAGATTCATCAGGCCCTTCCCTCCAAGAGAAGCAATAAATGCCTCTGAGGGTTGGTCTCAGACAAGCCAAGCTGCAAAGAAGACTGAGAGAAGACAAGCTGCCTAGAAGAAGCAGAAGCCAGCCAAGCTGCCTTTAATAGGTCTAGACTAGCTGAATCACTTGGAAAGGACACTCTCTAACCTGTTGAGCTACATGCTGACTGTGCAGTGTGCTCCACGTTCCCAGCTTTTTTTTTTTTTTTTTTAAACTATTACTCATGCTGAGGTAGGCTTTGGTGATACAGTCATTTGAGTCATTTCTGCTTCTATAAGTGACTGCTCACCCATGCTTCTATAAAGTAACCTCAATAAAAACTTGGGTTACCAAGTTGAATGTTGGATCTGTGCTTTGGTCTGCCATAGGTTCCCTATACCTGGGGTGAGTAGATGTACTCACATGTTGCAACTTCCTAGGATAAGTCTTGTCACACAACAATAACTATCTGTCTTAGTCAGGGCTTCTATTTCTGGACAAAACATCATGACCAAGAAGCAAGTTGGGGAGGAAAGGGTTTATTCAGCTTACACTTCCATACTGCTGTTCATCACCAAGAAAGTCAGGACTGGAACTCAAGGAGGTCAGGAAGCAGGAGCTGATGCAGAGGCCATGGAGGGATGTTCTTTACTGGCTTGCTTCCCCTGGTTTGCTCAGCCTGCTCTCTTATAGAACCAAGACTACCAGAGATGGCACCACCCACAAGGGGACCTCCCCCCTTGGTCACTAATTGAGAAAATGCCTTACAGCTGGAACTCATGGAGGCATTTCCCCAACTGAAGCTCCTTTCTCTGTGATAACTCCAGCCTGTGTCAATTTGACTCAAAACTAGCCAGTACACCATCCATGTAAAAGCCATAATATACATACATGTGTGGCCTTCTGTGCCAGTGGCCTTCTGGGGTTCCATATATTTTGTGAAGCAATTTTTCCATGTTAGAGAGTAATCCAAGTGTACTATGTGTGCTGGGAAAACCACCCCTGACCTAGATTCCCAGTCTTCATTTTTTTCTTATATAATTTAAGGCCTATCATATAAATCGACTGACATCATGGTTACAACCCTTTTCTTTCCAGTAATTGATTTAGATTAGCTGTTTCCTCAAACAGGAGTCAGGGTGATCTCACTCTCCCTGTGCTGTATTTAAACTGATGGGGTGGAGATGGAAAGGCCTACTTGAATTTTCTTTCTGCCTTTGCAGTGCTTAGCTCCCTGGTGGGGAATTTGGGAAGTGTCTGGTTATTAGAGTCAGAAGAACATTGTGAGGCAGATAGTCCTGGCCTGCTGCTGAGGGTTAATGTCAGCACCACATGGAAGGCCCCTCAAGGGGAGGAGTGTTAGGAAACAAGTTGTTCTGGGGTTTGGTAAAACAGCCATTATTTGCAGAAAGTCAAGAAAGAGATAGCATTACTTAAATTGGGGTAAGAAAAGAAGGAGGACTTTCCCTTCCGGCCCACACCGCTCTGCTCCAGAGCAGGGCGCAAGGCCTGGGTGCCGCCGTACACCCACCCAGGTTTCCAGCTCTCCCAGCGATCCGGACCACCGCGATCTCCGGACCACTGGTAAGAGGAACACACATCTGTTCCAGTCCAATCTCTTGGGACTTGAATCTGCAGCGGGAGATAGGCGGAGGGCGGAGAGCAGACCCCCTCCCTTCCGGCCCACACCGCTCTGCTCCAGCGCAGGGCGCAAGACCTGGGGGCCGTGCACCCACCCAGGTTTCCAGCTCTCCCAGCGATCCGGACCACCGGTAAGAAGAACACACATCTGCTCCACTCCAAACTCGTGGGACTTGAGTCTGCAGAGGGAGATAGACAGGCGGAGGGCGGAGAGCAGACTCCTTCCCTTCCGGCCCAGACCGCTCCTCTCCAGCGCAGGGCGCAAGGCCTGGGGGCCGTGCAACCACCCAGGTTTCCAGCTCTCCCAGCGAACTCCAGACCACTGGTAAGAGGAACACACATCTGTTCCAGCCCGAACTCGTGGGACTTGAGTCTGCAGCGGGAGATAGACAGGCGGACGGCGGAGAGCAGCCTCCTTCCCTTCCAGCCCACACCGCTCCGCTCCAGCGCAGGCACAAGGCCTGGGTGCCGTGCACCCACCCAGGTTTCCAGCTCTCCCAGCGATCTCTGGACCACTGCGATCTCCGGACCACTGTCCAAACTCGTGGGACTTGAGTCTGCAGCGGGAGATAGACAGGTGGAGGGCGGAGAGCGGACCCCTTCCCTTCCGGCCCACACCACTCAGCTCCAGAGCAGGGCGCAAGGCCGGGGTACCACGCACCCACCTAGGTTTCCAGCTCTCCTAGCGATCTCCGGACCACTGCGCAGGGCACAAGGCCTGGGTACCGTGCACCCACCCAGGTTTCCAGCAAGACTCTCCTAACAATCTAAGGACCACTGGTGAGCAGCTGAACTCAGCTTCTGTACCAGCCCAATCTCAAGCGACCTGAGACAACAGCAGGAGATTGAGAAAGGCCCAGGACAAGACAGACGCTCCCTTCTGGTCTGCACCAACAACAGGTCTCCTTGGGCAGGGATGGCAGGAGGTAAGCGTAAGAACAGAAGCAACAGAATCCAAGGGTACTTGGCATCACCAGATCCAAACTCACCCACCCCATCAAGTCC
>LR753334.1:1842093-1917320 GCA_902729485.2 Mus minutoides | reverse complement strand
GGGTCTTCAACCCTCTAGGTGGAAGAATAACATGAACTAACTAGTTCCCCCTGCGCTCATGTCTCTAGCTGCATATATAGAAGAAGATGGCCTAGTTGGCCATCATTGGGAGGAGAGGCCCCTTGGTCATACAGACTCTATATGCCCCAGAACAGGGGAATGCCAGGGCCATCACGTGGGAGGGGGTGGGTAGGGGAGCGGGGCGGGGACGCGGGAGGGTAAGGGAAAATTTCTGGATAACATGTGAAATGTAAATGAAGAAAATATCTAATAAAGAGAGGAAAAAAAAAAAGAAAAGAAGGAGGAAAAGGAGATGAATGACATAGGAGTTCGAAGGCCCATCAGCAAATAAGTGTAATATTTACAAGGAAGATGCCGAGTAGAAGAACCAAGCTAGCCATGAAAGATCAAAGGCATGGTAATGACAAACACCCACCTTGAAGGTGTCCTCCCTCCCACATCATCTAACACCAGCATCCCAGAGGACTGTGTGTCCATCGCCTAGAGAAAACATCTCTGTGCCATGTTAAAGATGAACAAGGCCCTCTGGCAATCTGCATTACCATCTTTTAGAATGAAGTCTCAAATACCATATGTTTCATGGACTGGCCTATTTCAGCCCCCATGAAGGAGAGCTAATAGCCACACCTCTCACCTTAAGTTCTTAGCTGAAGCCAATAACTAGGCAGGAAGAGAATACTGAAAGACCCTTACTCCAAATCCATACAAGCATCAGAGTGTGAATAAGCAGTACCTTCATCCTTTGCTGAGGAAGCCCTCAAAGTACAGCCATGTTGATGACTGA
This sequence comes from Mus minutoides, assembly GCA_902729485.2. Classification (NCBI taxonomy): domain Eukaryota; kingdom Metazoa; phylum Chordata; class Mammalia; order Rodentia; family Muridae; genus Mus; species Mus minutoides. The sequence goes on along the minus strand of LR753334.1, from coordinate 1,916,515 downwards.
CTGCTTGGTCCATCTTCCCCAGCCTATTTCCATTTAAAAGTCTGAATCTAAACAAGAAGGTAGGCGTGCTCTAGGAAGATTCCAAAAAGGAAAAGTGGAGTTCTGAAAATGGTCAACTAAATTCACAACCTCAAAGAAAACATGGCTATTTACCACTTCTAGAATATTTCAGAAGCTGATTGGGAACACAACAGTATTCAAAAAGCATTCATTCTACCTGGCAGATGGATCGTCAGTGTTCTACACACTATGTGAATAGCATGTAGAATAATTTACGTCTTGACAGAATTCCACTCTCCTTTAAACGCTCCTCCACACCATCTCTTTACCTGCTTCCTCTGTCTAATTATTCTCATTATTCAACCCCAGTTTCCACCCCAGTCAGCCAACACACTACAGGTTTGACCACAGGGCAGTGCAAGATCTGTTACCTTAAGTTGGTGGTATATGTTCCTTAGGGCAAGTGCTTCCTCTTCAGATTTGGGAATGAGTCTTATCACTTTATCACTGCAAAGGAGGAGGAAAGGTAGGAGTTATTTAAGAGCAAAGATAGACACCTTTTTTCCTTTGCCTTTTTTTCCCCCAGAAACAAGAGTAGTTTATTTTACATATTGCCAATCGTATGGCAGGCATGGCCATAACAAGAAATGCCTGTTTGTCTTCTTGTCTTCTCTCTCTCTCTCTCTCTCTCTCTCTCTCTCTCTCTCTCTCTCTCTCTCTCTCTCTTCCTTTAAGACACTTCTTGTGCTTCTAATAAAAGCAGTGCAGCTTTTCCAGTATTTAGGGCAGTTATTGGTCTCCTCTGATTGCTCACAGCCTCTTTCTTGGTCTGAATCACTGTCAATATTTCATCAGGGTTGGAAGATATAAGCTAACATATTATATCGCTACTTTATCTTTAGAATGGATGGTAGTTTCCAAGATGAGGTAAGGTTAATGTGGAAGGCATCAATCCGAAGGGTGATGGATTTTAGCTCTGTGTGCTCACTTCCAATCCTTTAACTTTGCCTTCCCAATGATCTCATCACACCTTCTTCAGGTCTATGAATGGAAAGCCTTCTTGGCTTGCTGACAATCACTCAGAATGTTTTGAGCAGCCTTATTCTAATGCAGCTTTGTACTTTGGTTTTCTCAAAACCATCCCAAATGACCTTGCAGTATCAATGTCATGGGGTCCATATGAAAGAAAGCAAAAGGAAACACTGTCACGGTCAGAGTATAAAACAATGCTTAATATCACCGTGGGACTTAAGCTTGAGATGTAGTTTTCCTCTCTGCTTCAGATGCCTCTGACCTATAGTTTTCCAGATTCATTAGACCCTGGTCTCTCCCACCTGACCCAATACAGATCTTGGCAGCAATAGGCAGCTCAGCTGGGTGCTATGGCTTTTCTGATGGATGGATCACCTGACAGCTTGCTGAGAAACAGCTCCATCTGGGGCCCTGTCAGCTCCTCCAGCATGCAGAGGAAGCAATCTGGAGCTGTTTTACAGCCACACGTTGTTGTTTTTTTTGTTTTGTTTTGTTTGTTTTTTGTTTTTTGTTTTTTTAGATGAATAATTCAACCTGGCAATTGGTTCTTCTTTTGAGAGTACATGACATAAAAACGTCCACCACCTCTGGGATTATTTAATTCTGAAAATGGTAGCTGAAACCCAACGTTGCCATTTTTATAACAGAATGGTTACTTTATCCTAGCCTTTATAAATTCTCAGACATGGCTTTGGAGACTTGTTTATTGTTACTTGCTCATCAAAGAACTGAGAGCAAAGATTGATACCCGGGAAGGAAACAGAATGCAGCATTTTCTGTTGTAAACCAGTAAGATATGTGATGGAATAATCAGTAACCCCAGTGCAACAAAAGCTCTTTCTCTAGCAGGGAAATCCACATGACCCCAAATGCCCTCATTTGGTTCACCAAACAAAAAGCTTATTCTCTCTGAATCTGATAGGCAGTATTTTTCTGAAGCAGGAGCTATAATTTGGTACCATAAACAGGGAGGCTCTAGGTTTTGAGTTTAGATAAAAACACAGCTGGGTATCTATCTTAGAAAATGACCTGAAGGATTTTTCTTTGTGTGTGTGTGTGTGTGTGTGTGTGTGTGTGTGTGTATGGTATGTCTACTTGTGGCATACCCTTGACCACAATGCTTAAACATATTTTATTGGATATTTTCTTTATTTACATTTCAAATGTTATCCTCTTTCCTGGTTTCCCTCCTGCTTGGAAACACCCTATCCCATCCTCCCTCCCCCTGCTTCTATGAGGGTGTTCCTCTACCCACCCACCCACTCCCATCTCTCCATCCTCAATTCCCTTACACTGGGGCATATACTGAACCTTCATAGGACCAAAAACCTCTCCTTCCATTGATGTAGTATCAATCTTTGCTCTCAGTTCTTTGATGAGCAAGTAACAATAAACAAGTCTCCAAAGCCATGTCTGAGAAGGCCATCCTCTGCTACATATGCAGCTGGAGACATGTGTACTTCTTTGTTGATGGCTTAGTCCCTGGGAGTTCGGGGGGGGGGGTTCTGGTTGGTTGATATTGTTCTTTCTATAGAGTTGCAAACACCTTTATCTCCTTTAGTCCTTTTTCTAACTCCTCTATTGGGGACCCCACACTTAGTCCAATGGTTGGCTACAAACATCTGCCTCTGTATTTGTAAGGCTCTGGCAGGGCCTCTCCGGAGACAGCCATATCAGGTGCCTTTCAGCATTTAGAGTCAACCATTTCTAGTCTTTAACCAGGACAAACACCAATGTCTTACTGCTTAATAATTTTATGAAAGTTATTTCATTAAGATTCCTTTATGTGCCAGGTCCAGAGTGTGCCAGGGAGTAGGTATTTCTGCTTATTTAGTCCTACTCCCAGTGAGTTCTGTCTGGGAAAGGCCCCACCTTTGGGATTATGGAACACTTCCTATCATTACCACTATAGAGATATGACTTCTTGTCTTTTAATTTGACTTTATTATTTGCTCTTTCCTCAGGCTCCTCTTCAGCAAGGCATCAATTCATCCTGTTATTTCCAACAACAGTCACTTGGGACATTGGGCACTTTATAATGACTTCAGAGAAAATCCTGTAGAGATTTTCTTTTGGCATTGATTTAAGCCACAATGTTCAGTTTTTAAATAATTCAGAAAATTCAACCTAACTTGGTATAGTAAAGGATTTCTGTGGCTGTCTTTCATAAGGTATCAGAATAAATGACTGTGATGAGTTTTGGATGCCCTTCCAGACCAGTCTCCTCCTCATGGTTCTGTTCAGACTCTCAGGACCCAGTCGTTAGGCTGAAGATTAATTCCTCTCTGTGATAGGACTGGGAGGTGCAGCTAAGTGTCTGAGTCAATCAGAGGAATGGAGGCCCTAGCAATGGATGTGGTTTTCTCTTGGGAATGGGTTAGCTAATGGGGCTGTTTTGCCTCCCTTTCCACATGTGCATGCTTATCCTTCTGCTAATTTGCCATGAAGGGAACAGCAAAAAGTCCTTTCCAGACACTGACCCTATGCTACCACATGACCCTTTTAAGCCTTCAAAACTACAAGCTAAATACATCTCTTTGGTTCATAATTAGCCAGATCTCAGGTGTTGTGCTAAAGAAACAGAAAGCAGACTAAGCCATAGGTCTTACGTTGTTCCCAGGGACTCTGGTTAATCTGGGAATGGACACGTATTATAAATTGACCTACTCAGGCAGAAAGTAAGGATTAACGGGACTGGGAGAGAGTAATTTTCTTGTTGAAAGTAAACAAGGAAATGTGTCATCCTGATTGCGACTACCAACCTACAATCATGAAGGCAGAAGCCTGGGGTGAAGCAGCTTCCTGTCTTTCTCATTTCAGTGTGGGAGACTGCATGTAGCCTCAGAGAGAACCTGGCTCTGCAACGGCCTAGTTGACTCTACCAACTTTTCAGTCTCTTCTTCTTCTTCTTCTTCTTCTTCTTCTTCTTCTTCTTCTTCTTCTTCTTCTTCTTCTTCTTCTTCTTCTTCTTCTTCTTCTTCTTCTTCTACTTCTTCTTCTTCTTCTTCATGTTGTAGTGTGCAATATAAATATCCTTATGGTGTAGGCCGGGTTCAGTCTGATTTTCTCTCCTTCTCACCAAACACATCTTGCACAATGACAATATTTTTATTTAGTTTGCCTATCTTTAGAGAGATGACAAAAGTCAGCAAATCAATTTTTCACATGTGGGATTATATTATTAATGATTTCTTGCCTAAGTATGCTTCTCTAAAACACACCTTTAAATTGGGTGGCAACTTAAATTGTGTGTGCTTCCAGAAGAAAAGATTTGGGGTGTCCCAGTGCTAGGATTCATTTCATAGACACATAGAGAGGAGAACAAGATGATTTCAAATATTTGCCAAAATGTCTGAAATCTTTTATCTCACAGAAAAGTTAACATTAGCATGTCCACTAACTTAAAAATTCTCTCCCTAAATATTAAAAAAAAATCCAATCTGTTAGGTAATTCCATGCAGAACAACAACCCTTCCCTCACATGGCCATGCTATGGTGTACTTAGCTCTGAGAGCTGCACTTCCTTTGTTGAGAGACTGTTCTTGATGTACATGAAAAATTTCATTTAACGGCAGTAAATAAGGAACAACACAGTTGGGCAGATTCGGGCATTAAATGGATGCTCTCTCTTTTGCTTATGGTTTATAGTTCCAATATAAAGTACTGAGTGCATGAGAAATCACCCTGTGGCAGTTTGCTTAGGACATGAAGATTTAGACGTTGCTTCTAGATTAAAGTTTGGCAGAAGTGATGACTGTGGGTTTTTTTTTTCAGTTATTTTAACAACAGAGAAAGAAAAGCACAGTCTCCAAAAGACTCGTGGATATGCTTTATTACAGACATTTTCTCAAATGGTTACATGTCTACCATGGTATCTTATCTGTAATAGACGATCAATAAACATTTGCTGAATTAAATAGAAAGTTGACTTTTTGTAAGCCATATTTTTCATACCTTGAATATGTCATCTTTTCAATACCTTGAACTTGGTTTCCATTGAAAGCTTTGAAAGAATTTATTTTTCTCTTATTGGCATACAGCGGAGGGAAAAGGCATACGATGTAATCCTGACATTAAGTTAAATTAAGTAAGATACTGTCCTCATTATATCTTTGAGAGCTGCTGGAGGTTTTATCAAATCAGGATATTGTTCTTTCTTTCAGTCTTTTTTTGTAGCATTTAAAACTGAGACACAACCAGAGAAAAGCATTACCAAGATAGAGAACAAGCCAGTTATCCCAACTGTCCATGCGATAGAGAACAAGCCAGTTATCCGAACTCTCCATGCAGCAATTACCCCATTCAAGAAAGGAAAGAGAGAATTATAAAGGAAGGATTTTCAAAGTATGTATTTTAGTTGTTTGTTTATGACATAAATCATACTCCATGGTGTTACTATTGTATGTGATATATATGTAGTATAAGGCAGTAGGTAGTCAATGTTTCATAAATTACACAGAGAAACTATTATAAAGGATCTAGCTTGAGTGATCAGAGAATATCATATGAATGGATTTTGATAATTAAACTAAAAAGACTTAGGGCCCAGTAGACTGACAGCTATTGTCATTTGTTATTTTAATAGGAATAAACATTAGATTCACTTAGAAATCCATCAGGCAGAACAATCTTTTTCCAATATGAAACACTTAGCAATGCTGGTGTATGTGTGTGTTTGTGTATGTGTGTGTTTGTGTGTGTATAGTCATATGTATGTGTATTCACATTTGTATATACACAGGTGTGTGTGCTTTATGTCTTTTGATATAGTAAGTTGTTTACAGAATAAGGGAAATCCTAAAAAAGCCTCAAAATTCTGAGTTCACAGTTACCATAAAGCTAGTGATTAGCCTGATTGGTTAGCATCTTGACAGTCTCTAATGCTTTAAATGAGAAGGTAAGAACTCACACTAGAGACTCCCACATAAAGCCTAAGGTTAATAACTTTGGCAAAAAAGATAGTTAGAAAATATGCTCCATGAAAGGAAACACTAGAAAAGCTTGTCTGTATTGAACTTGGCAGTGAAGAGATGGGAGAGTGTCCTGTTTAGGGTTTCTGTTGCTGTCAATGAAACACCATGACAAAAAGCAAGTTAGGGAGAAAAGGGTTTATTTGGCTTACATTTTCACATTGGAGTTCATCACTAAAGGAAGTCAGGGTTGGAACTCAAACACAGCAATGACCTGGACGCAGGAGCTGATGCAGAAGCCATGGAAGTGTGCTGCTTACTGGCTTGCTTCACATGGCTTTCTCAGCCTGCTTTTGTACAGAACCTAGAACCCAGAGCCCATGAGTAACCCCACCAACAATGGGCTGGGCCCTCCCACATCATTAACTAATGAAGAAAATGACCAATAGCAGGATATTATGGAGGCATTTTTCTCATGTGTTTCCCTCCTTTCAGACTCTAGCTTGTGTCAAAGTGACATATGACAAGTCAACACAGTGAAACAATCACCACGGAGAATTTAAGACCACAAGTTAGTCCTGTAGTAAGGCTAAGAATGAATTTCAAACCTCTCCACCTTAAGCATTTGTATTCAGGTATTCTTTTAAATGGAGGTTCCTTGTTGTCCATTCCTATGCCTCCTATGGGAGACATTCATTAGTAGGCTTCACAGTGATGCCTGCTAATGAATCATACATGAGGGTTTAGAAGCAGTGGTTTCAGTTAAAAGAAAATTCTTCACCTAAGCTGGAAGATTACATGGCAATTTACTTGTTCATGTGGAGCCATCCTTAAGAGCAGCCATGATGGCAACAGACAAGAGAGGTACAAGACTAAGTACTATTCTGTCTGGCCTTCCATCTTGCTATGGTATAATTTCTCCTGATTTCTGGATTCTTCCCTTTTGTGGTTCTAGGATCAAATTAGTGCTTTGGTCATGTTGGAAAAAATACTAAATCATCAGCTTGTCTTACCCTTTAAAAATGTCTTCTCTGAGCCATGTATGTAACTTGGTTTTGGTTTTTTTAAAAACAGGGTCTCACAAAGGATGTTGGATGTAGACTTTTGAGCAATGCTGGAACAGTTAGGCCCTTTGGACATTTGGAGTAGACTCCTGTCATTTCCTATTTGGAGATGGATTTTTACCGTGGGGGACCAGGAGTAGCATACCATACTTTAAATCTTCAATCTTTTCCTGAAGCCACAGGTATTAAATCATAACCTCTGCCTTAGCACTATTTGGAAATGATGATGTTAAGATATGAGACCTAGAAGGAGATCTTCAGTCTTTAAGGGTCATGTCTTTGAAGGGATAGAGAGATGCTGGACCACAGATCTTTTTTCTTTTTCTCTTCCTAGCCCTGAGGTGAGCAGTTTTGCACTTCCATTTACTTTCATGGTGATATACTGCTTTGTCTCCGGATCAAAGCATTGGGGCCAAAACTATAGTTGAAACAAACACTTTTCTTTATCACTTGAATATGTCAAATATTTTGTTAAAGTAGGAGGAAGATAATCAACACTGAATGGAAAAACTTACAATAATGTGTAACATTGAGTGAGTGTGGAGTTAGAATAATTTATACCAAGGAAACTCTTTCTCTCATCTATCAACAAAATTTCTGCCTCTTGAAGGTGAGACTTAAAATAGATTGCTTTTGGCACAATAGCCATTTTGACTATATTGATTCTGCCAATCCATGAGCATGGGAGATCTTTCCATCTTCTGAGATCTTCTTCAATTTCTTTCTTCAGAGACTTGAAGTTCTTGTCATACAGATCTTTCACTTCCTTAGTTAGAGTCACACCAAGGTATTTTATAGTATTTGTGACTATTGTGAAGGGTCTTGTTTCCCTAATTTCTTTCTCAGCCCTTTTATCTTTTGTGTAGAGAAAGGCCATTGATTTGTTTGAGTTAATTTTATATCCAGCTACTGCACTGAAGCTGTTTATCAGGTGTAGGAGTTCTCTGGTGGAATTTTTGGGGTCCCGAATATATACTATCATATCATCTGCAAACAGTAACATTTTAACTTCTTCCTTTCCAATTTGTATCCCCTTGGTCTCCTTTTGTTGTCTTATTGCTTTGGCTAGGACTTCAAGTACTATATTGAATAGGAAGGGAGACAGTGGGCAGCCTTGTCTAGTCCCTGATTTTAATGGGATTGCTTCCAGCTTCTCTCCATTCAGTTTGATGTTGGCTACTGGTTTGCTGTAGATTGCTTTTCTTATGCTCAGGTATGGGCCTTGAATTCCTGTTCTTTCCAAGACTTTTATCATGAAAGGGTTTTGGATTTTGTCAAATGCTTTCTCAGCATCTAACAAGATGATCATGTGGTTTTTGTCCTTGAGTTCGTTTATATAGCGGATTACGTTGATGGATTTCCGTATATTAAACCATCCTTGCATTCCTGGGATGAAGCCTACTTGGTCATGATGGATGATCATTTTGATGTGTTCTTGGATGCGGTTTGCAAGGATTTTATTGAGTATTTTTGCATCGATATTCATGAGGGAAATTGGTCTGAAGTTCTCTTTCTTTGTTGGATCTTTGTGTGGTTTAAGTATCAGAGTAATTGTGGCTTCATAGAATGAATTGGGTAGAGTACCTTTTGTCTCTATTTCGTGGAATAGTTTGAGGAGAGGTGGAATTAGGTCTTCTTTGAAGGTCTGATAGAACTCTGCACTAAAACCATCTGGTCCTGGGCTTTTTTTGGTTGGGAGACTATTGATGACTGCTTCTATTTCTTTAGGGGAAAGGGGCCTGTTTAGATTGTTAATCTGATCCTGGCTTAATTTTGGTACCTGGTATCTGTCTAGGAAATTGTCCATTTCCTCCAGGTTTTCTAGCTTTTTTGCATATAGCCTTTTGTAGTAGGATCCGATGATATTTTGAATTTCCTCATGTTCTGTTGTTATGTCTCCATTTTCATTTCTGATTTTGTTAATTAAGATACTGTCCCTGTGCCCTCTAGTGAGTCTGGCTAAGGGTTTATCTATCTTGTTGATTTTCTCAAGGAACCAGCTCCTGGTTTGGTTAATTCTTTGAATAGTTCTTTTTGTTTCTACTTGATTGATTTCGGCCCTGAGTTTGATTATTTCCTGCCTTCTACTCCTCTTGGGCGAATTTGCTTCCTTTCGTTCTAGAGCTTCTAGGTCTGCTGTCAAGTTACTAGTGTATGCTCTCTCTAGTTTCTTTTTGGAGGCACTCAGGGCAATGAGTTTTCCTCTTAGGACTGCCTTCATTGTGTCCCATAAGCTTGGGTATGTTGTGGCTTCATTTTCATTAAACTCTAGAAAGTCTTTAATTTTTTTCTTTATTTCATCCTTGACTAAGGAATCATTGAGTAGAGCGTTGTTCAGTTTCCATGAGAATGTTCGCTTTCTATCATTTATGTTGTTATTGAAGATCAGCCTTAGTCCATGGTGGTCAGATAGGATGCATGGGATAATTTCAATATTTTTGTATCTGTGGAGGCCTGTTTTGTGACCAATTATATGGTCAATTTTGGAAGAGGTACCATGTGGTGCTGAGAAGAAAGTATATCCTTTTGTTTTAGGATAAAATGTTCTGTAGATATCTGTTAAATCCATTTGTTTCATGACTTCTGTTAGTGTCCATGTGTCTCTGTTTAGTTTTTGTTTCCAGGATCTGTCCCTTGATGAGAGTGGGGAGTTGAAGTCTCCCACTATTATTGTGTGGGGTTTAATGTGTGCTTTGAGCTTTACTACAGTTTCTTTAATGAATGTGGCTGCCCTTGTATTTGGAGCATAGATATTCAGAATTGAAAGTTCATCTTGGTTGATTTTACCTTTGATGAGTATGAAGTGCCCCTCCTTGTCTTTTTTTTATAACTTTGGGTTGAAAGTCAATTTTATCCGATATTAGAATGGCTACTCCAGCTTTTTTCTTCGGACCATTTGCTTGGAAGACTGTTTTTCAGCCTTTCACCCTAAGGTAGTATCTGTCTTTTTCCCTAAGGTGTGTTTCCTGTAAGCAGCAAAATGTTGGGTACTGTTTGTGTAGCCAGTCTATTAGTCTATGTCTTTTTATTGGGGAATTGAATCCATTGATGTTAAGAGAGATTAAAGAAAAGTAGTTGTTGCTTCCTGTTATTTTTGTTGTTAAGGTTGGGATTTTGTTCTTGTGGCTGTCTTCTTTTAGGATTGTTGAAGGATTACTTTTTAGTTTTTTCTAGGGTGTAGTTTCCATCCTTGTTTTGGTGGTTTCCCTTTATTATCCTTTGAAGGGCTGGATTCATGGAAAGATATTGTGTGAATTTGGTTTTATCATGGAATACTTTGATTTCTCCATCTATGTTAATTGAGAGTTTTGCTGGATATAGTAATCTGGGTTGGCATTTGTGTTCTTTTAGTGTCTGAATAACATCTGTCCAGGATCTTCTGGCTTTCATAGTTTCAGGTGAGAAGTCTGGTGTAATTCTGATAGGCCTGCCTTTATATGTTACTTGACCTTTTTCCCTTACTGCTTTTAATATTCTATCTTTATTTAGTACAGTTGTTGTTTTGATAATTATGTGTCGGGAGGAATATCTTTTCTGGTCCAGTGTATTTGGTGTTTTGTAGGCTTCTTGTATGTTCATGGGCATCTCTTTCTTTAGGTTTGGGAAGTTTTCTTCTATTATTTTGTTGAAAATATTTGCTGGCCCTTTAAGTTGAAAAATCTTCTTTTTCATCTACTCCTATTATTCATAGGTTTGGTCTTCTCATTTTGTCCTGGATTTCCTGGGTGTTTTGAGTTAGGATCTTTATGCATTTTGCATTTTCTTTGAATGTTGTACCCATGTTCTCTATGGAATCTTCTGCACCTGAGATTCTCTCTTCCATCTCTTGTATTCTGTTGCTGATGCTCACATCTATGGTTCCTGATTTCTTGCCTAGTGTTTCTATCTCCAAAGTTGTCTCACTTTGGGTTTTCTTTATTATTTCTATTTCCCTTTTTAGGTCCTGGATGGTTTTGCTCAATTCCATTACCTGTTCGGTTGTGTTTTCCTGTAGTTCTTTAAAAGATTTTAGTGTTTCCTCTTTAAGGACTTCTACCTCTTTAGCATTGTTCTCTTGCATTTCTTTAAGTGAGTTATTCAGGTCCTTCTTCATGTCCTCTACCAGCACCATGATATATGATTTTAAATCTGAGTCTTGTTTTTCAGGTGTGTTGGGGTATCCAGGACTGGCTGAAGTGGGAGTGCTGGGTTCTGAAGAACGTTAGTGGTCTTGGTTTCTGTTATTAAGATTCTTATGTCTGCCTTTTGCCATCTGGTAATCTCTGGAGTTGGTTGTTATAGTTGTCTCTGATTGGATCTTGTTCCTCCTGTGATTCTGTTGGTCTCTGTAGGCAGACCTGGGAGCCCAGCTCTCTCCTGAATCTCAGTGGTCCCAATAGTCTCAGCAGGCGAGCTCTCCTTTTGCAGGGAAGGTGCATGGAGTTTTGGTGTTCAGACCTGCCTCTTAGGTAAAGTTGAAGACCCTATAAAGGGCCTGTCCTAAAAGATGTGTTGCCTCTGCGGTCTGCACACTCACCTGCACAGACTGGTCTCTGTGGGACCCTTTGTAGTCCCTGAGCTGACCTGAACAGACTGGCTTCTGAGTGACCTGGGCGCAATATGGCTCTCTCACCAGTTCTTGCAGGGAAGGCCCTCCCCCTAAGAACTCTTCTTAGGCGGGGTGGGAACCTGGATGTCTAGAGCCCCAGGCTGTTTCTGTCACAAAGGTGCACTGTTCAGCTGTTAGCTCACTCACCCTTTGCAGTCCGTGAGCTGATCTGTGCTGACAGGGTCTGGGCAACCCTTTGCAGTCCGGGAACTGACCTGCACTGACCTGCTCTGCGCGACCTGGGCGCAATATCCACATTCCATTTCAAATGGAAGAAATATGAGAATATCAATGGAGAATCATACCAAAGCAAGACTAAAAATCCAGAAGGGTAAGCTTTAAGCCTTGTAGATCCTTGCCTGGCATCTGGGCACATGTGAGTTTCCAAGTGTTTGGGAACCCCTCCATACTATTGTCTTCCTGGTCCCAGACCACACACCTCTGCTGCTTTCTACAACTTTGCACTGCAACATTCCCTATTCCTGATATTACCAGATTTACTCCAATAGCTTCTCATATATGGTCCTATTAGGATTCTTGTTACCAGGCCTTCCGTGTTTTCCTTTGGAATATGGATAGAAAACCTTTATAAGCCCCAATTCTTACATTCTGAAAGTCTGTAAAACTAGTGCCATATGGCTGATAGCATTGTTTGCTGCAAGCTTGAGAAGTACAAAGACCCCCTCAGACCATGGTTATCATAGGCTCTGAATGCCTGGGTGGCTAAAGTTGGGAATACACTTCATGAAATGATCTTATGCATGTTGAGGATTTTAGTAGCCTTCTAATCAAGAGAAGGTCTTGTGATTCTTGATGTGTCCTGAAAGCATCTCACCCATTGCTGCAATGGTAAATCCTTGGCTTCTTTTCATGTTGTCAATCTCTTCATCAACCATGACTTTCTTGCCCTCATCTTGGAGCTTGCTCATTTTCTGGCCAAGCTTTTCAAACCTCTCCAGTCTATTTTTTGCTTACTATTCTCACTATAAATCGCACTAAAAGCATGTAGCAGGAACAGTCACAATGATGACTCCTTTCCTGGCCTCTGCATTAAACTTTTTATCACTGTGAGTAATACTTGAGGGAAATTAACTTAGGGAAGATTTATTTTGAATTGGCATGGTTTCAGAGGTCTCTGTCCATGGTTGGATGGATCTACTGCTTTAGCCCTGAAGTAAGGCAGAAAATCAAGGCACTGGGAACATAAAACCAAAACTTTTATTTTGCGGTGGTCAGGAAGCAGAGAAATGTATAAGGGATCTGGGTGTCAAAATTCCACTCAGGAACTCTTCTGCAGTGACTCGGTTCTTCCATCAGGGCTCTCCCCTTCTATCACTTTACAGTAATGTGTCCAAATTATGAGTATCTGGATCAAACAATTCATTATGTCAAAGTTCTCATGAACTAATTGCTTCTAGAATCACCCTCACAAACACATCTAGAAATAGATTTTTACTAGAACCTCTAAGGTATTTCTTAATACAAATAAGATAAGGTTTACCATCACACAAAGATTTAGATAAAATTATATTTTAAATAATGTGATAATTTGTCAGATAGTACTGTTTTGGAATGGATTTAATTTTTATCTTAAGTGTACTGGTGATATCAATTTAAACATAATGGGTCAGATATTCATTCTTAGACTTCTTTTGGGGAGAAATTGAGAGACTACATCTTTAGCTGAACAGACTGATTTTCAGTTCTGTGGAGGGTATAAGTCCTCCAACCAAATAAACTTTCCTGAGGGTGCTGCAGAGTTCTCAGGAGAAGATACTGGGGGAAGGAAAATATTCCTGATGAAGATAAGAAAGGGCCTATTAGGGGATATAAGATACTTGTTCTTTTAGCAGGAGTCCAATACCACATTCAGTACCTCTGCGAACTGAGGACAAAGTCAGTCTGTTTTCTTATAATCATCTAGCTTGCATTTACAGAGGGATCAGATAGTATACATACAAACCAACACAGTTTCAGAGGCCCATGAGGGCTATGGATGTGAGAAGAGGTTATGTGGTTAACATGAATGTGGGGTGCTCTTTCAGAGTGGGTAGCCAAGGAATGGTCTTCTGAATCAACTTTTGAATTAAAATATGGGTTGTAAAGAACCAATTGGCAAGGTATAAGGACAGTGTTCTAAATAGAGAAAGGCCAATTACAGATTCTGTATGTGAGTATGCTGAGTCTACCTGAGAATAGCAAGATAGTCCCTGTCTACATCTGGGAAGGGGTGGTGTTAGGAGTGAGGCAGCAGATGTCAAATGGTGGAATTCTAGAGTGTCATATAGTTTAACATCTATACTCAGTGCCAGGCATCTCCTAGAGCATTCTAATCTGGAAAATGATATGTGATTTCTAATTTTAAAGGCTCATTTGAGGTACTGTGTAGAGAATGAAGTATAGAGAAACAGAAGAGAAGGAGGTAGGTCGGGTGGTTAGTTTGAATACTGCTGAAGGCTAGAAGTAGATTTCCTGAAGAAATGGAGGGAAGGAGATCAAGGGTGTGTTTTTAGTGAAGCTTGCATGATTTACTGGTGAATTAAGAGAACGGAAGAAATTTTAGGAAGACAGGGATCCCATGGGCTTTGACTGACCAAGGTGGGGGGAGTAGAACCAGCTTTGTCTGAAGGCATTGGGCTTTTTCCTTCTTGGAAGGGTTAACTTTGCAGTGCTATCAGATTTCAGATGGTGATTTTAATAACTTACTTGGATATATGAATTTATGGCTTCATCAGAAATTATAGCTGGAGGAATCCAATTTAGTAATCACCAACACAGCTAGTGCTAAAACCATGATACTCATTTCATTATATGCCCTGTATGCAAGTACACAGACTAGAAAATAGATGAAACCCAGTAATTCTATTATACTATTTTAGAAATTGTATGCCTGTACTGGTGAGGATGTAGAGCAAGGGAAACATTCCTCTATTGCTGGAAGACGTGCAAATTTGTACAGCCACTGTGGAAATCAATATGGAGATACCTCATAAAATTGGGAATCTACCTCAAGACCAAGTTATACCACCCCTGAGTATATACCCAAAGGATGCTCCTTCCTACCAAAAAGACACTTGCTCAACTATGATCATAGACGTGTAATTTATACTAGCCAGACATTGGAAACAACCTAGATGTTCCTTAGCTGAAGAATAGATAAAGAAAATGTGGTACATTTACACAATGGAGTATTACTGAGCTGTCAAAAAATTAATATAACTTGAAATATTTGCAGACAAATGGATGGAACTATTAAAAACAATCCAGAGTGAGGTAACACAGACCCAGAAAGACAAATATGGTATGTACTCACTTATAAGTGGATATTAACTATTAAATAAAGGATAGCCATGCTATAATCCACAGATGCAGAGAGGCTAACTAATAAGGAGGGCTTAAGGGGGTGCCAGTGGGGGTGGGGTAAAACTCATGGGAGATGAAAATAGGAAAGGCCAGGTGAATGGGTGAAGGAAGGGCAGAGAGGGAGAGAGAGGGAGAGAGGAGAGGGAGGGAGGGAGGGAGGGAGAGAGAGAGAGAGAGAGAGAGAGAGAGAGAGAGAGAGAGAGAGAGAATATGAATATGGGGGAGGGAAAACTGAAACTGGGAAAATTTGGGAGGATGATGTGGATACTTAGTGCTGGAAACTGCCTGGATTCTATGAAGGTGAACCTAGCTCTCAAGGACTCCAAGTAATGTGAGATATGAAGCTTGAACTGCCCATCTTCTGTAACAGAAACCCAGCCACACAACCTCTGATCCATAATTTGTCCTGCTTGAAAGATGTGGTTGGATAATGGTGGCACAGAATTTGTGGGAGTGGCCAACCAATTGATTGGTCCTACTTGAGGCTCGTGTCATGAGAGGGAGCCTATTCCTGACACTACTTGGATGGCTAGGAACGAGGCTGGATAGACCAGAGACCTAGGGTAGAAGCAAACACAAATGACAAGTAAGCATGCAAGCAAGCAAGCAAACAAAAACAACAAAAAAGAGTCAATGAAATGATTCCTAATGATATACTTGAATACACATAGATCTGTGCCCAGCCCAATCTTCAACAGAGAGGCTTCATCCAGCAATTGAAGGAAACAGATGTAGAGATCCACAGGTGGAGCTTATGGAATCAGTGGAAGACGGGGAGAAAGGATTGTAGGATTAAGAGGGGTCAAGTACAGCATAAGAAAATCCACAGAATTAAGCAGGGCTCATAGGCGCTCACAGAGACTTATGTGACAATGCGCAGGACTGTCTAGATCTTCTGCATGTATCTAATGCTTGTGTGACTTGGTGTTCTTGTGGGATCCCGAACAGTGAGAGTAGGGGTGCATCCGACTCTTGTCTGTTCTTGGGACCCTTTTCCTCCTACTGGTTGGCTTGTCTAGTCTTGACATGAGGGTTTGTGCCTAGTCTTACTGTAATTTTTTATACTATGTTTGCTTGATATCCCTGGGAGGCTGCTCTTTTCTGAAGGGAAGTGGAAGGGGAGTGGATCTGGAGGCCAGGGGAGATGGGGGCAGGGCAGTGGGAGGAGTAGAGGAAGGGGAAACTGTATTGTATTGTATAAGAGAAGAATAAACTTAAAAATTAAAAAGAAAATGCATGTCAGTATTCTTTATGTTTAAAAATTAATATTTAATTAAAATATTTTGTTATGTATATATGTGTTCGTGAGTGCACACATGCACACATACAATGTTTTAGTTTTCCCAGAGATTTATTAATTTTATTAAGAAAGTTTCACATATTTTGTTGTTTTCTTGCCATTTCAGACATGGAATGAAACAAAGCAGCAGCTACAGAGAATGGTTGGAAAGCTCTGTGGGAAGCCAGTGGTCGGGGTTTGTTAACTGCAAAACAGAGTTGACAGAGATGGCTCTTTATTATCTGTAGAACTAGAAAAAAATAAACTTCTTCAAAGACTAACCCAGTTTGCCCCGCAGTTTGGGAGTTTTCTTTTTCAATGGGTTTAATTTTTTTTTTTTTGGAGGGGGGTCTCTGTCTGTTTAAACACACACACACACACACACACACACACACACACACATGAAGAATCTTTTCAGCTTTGTAGCTGATTATGTTTTCCTCTTGGTGGATGTACAACCAATACAGAGAGTGTAGTCATTATTTTTCAGATTGAGATAATTATAACATAAAATCTTAAAAGTTATGGATTTTGTATTTTCTCTGTGTATAAAATCTGTATGATGCCATCAAAGATATCTAGAGTATATTTCAAATCACATTAGAAACATGTAGTTTTCTGTTTTTGAAAAAGATAATTAGGCCTATAACAGTGAATCAAACAGAACTGTCTACAGGGAACTTATCCAGTTGTAATGTTTGATTTATTTACTTTAATCCTAACAATAATAAATTATAATCATACTCAATAATTTTTAGTTCTTGACAATTTCAACCTTTTTGAAAATGCTTTCTGTGTATTTTTGGATCTATTCCAGATGCTAGCAATTGGACATATTTTATGATGGCATGGTTGATTACCTCCTCCATCACTTTCTAGCTAAGTTTATATTTTTGGCCAGTACATATATGCAATGTATCATGGCCACATTCAACCCATGGTGCTCTCACCTCAACTACTCTTGCTAACCTCTTTTGTCACAACTCTTTTCATCTTTACTGTTCTCTCTTTCCTTTTTCCTTTTTTTTTTTTTCTCACCGAGTTTAATTTGGATTGCTTGCATTCCCATGGATATACACTTTTTACTAGAGTTTGACCAACACTTCTTTAAGGATTTGGTAAACTGATGTACCAGTTACCTATGTATATACCAGAGCACTGAGCTCATGTTGAACTTTGCCTAGATTTGCTTCATATCTTAGCAGGATTACATTGTCTATGGTTTGTTCAAATTGCTTATGATGCTGCTAAACAATGGGTAACCTGAGAACTGCATGTCCCTCTTCACCGGTGACTCTTCAATTCATAAAGTTCTAGGACTCCACCACCTTGAAGGTTAGCTTCAGCCTGACATGAAGCTCTTTGGACAGAAATGGGGGTAGATACTGTAACTACTAAGGAACTGGTGGGGAAGCTCCAGGTAAGCACTGGAAGAGGCCCAATGTCACCTTAAGAGATGTGACAAGGGAGAGAGGAAAGACAGAACTGGGGGCTGGTCTTGGTTGGGTCTCACTGTTCTTCCCATTGCTCAAGAACCAGAAAAGGGACTAAAATAAGTCTGCCTTTTAATTTTTTTTAATCTGTCATCATTTTCTCTCTTATATAGATGCAAGGACAATGAGCATGAACTTTGTGATTCTCTGGAGTGAGGCTACAGATTTAGACTTGTCAGTCCTATAAATCAAAAGACTAGCACCAAGTCAGCAGGATTTGCTGAGGACTCCAGCTCAGTTTCTCTACAGTTTTCTTAACTTTCATTCCTTCGTTCCTTCAACAGAGCAGGTGTACCTTATTGACACAAAATGGCCTCATCTGTCTCAGTACTCATATATGCATATTGTACTATCTAAGGGAAGGAGAGGTTGTTGTTGTTTTAAGCTTCATTCTCCTCTAATCAAGTAAGGTGCCATACCCATTCTTGAGGGAGTCACTGTGTTAAGGAATGCTACATGCTAATTAGCTTCTATCTTGACACCCACCCAGGCACCGTAGAAAGGGTGATGGTGCCCATAAGGAAAATACACTATAATAAGCCAATTGCTTTTCAAGGAAAAGGGAATTGAAGCCAACTGGTGATTTTCATATATGCAAATCAAGCCATATCCCACCAGTGCTTGACTCAATTGCTCTTATTATCTTTCCCAAATTACACAGAAGGTTGTTACATTGGGGTTGATTGTGGTGGGTGGCAAATCTCAGGGTGGAAGTGGTATCCAATCTTTTCGAGCTCCTACAGATCCAAGCCTTCTGCAACAGTGCCCTGAGGATGCAGGTTTTGACATTTCACAGTAGTTCAGGAGTAAGTTTAATTAAGACAAATAAGTAAGAGGGTGTTAATATTAGCAGCCTAAAATTAACCACTCAGAATCCAAAAAGTCAAAGGATTATTGTCAGCTGTGTTCAAGATGAAAGCACAAAGCCATCCCTCTCTGTCCCCCAATGGAACGCCTATGAAGTCTGGAGGCTACAGAGTCCATAAAGGTCTCTCCTTTTCCATATCATCTTCAGGTGGCATTTCTTACTGACTTCCTTCTACGCAATTGCAGTGTTCCCATATGTAGTGTAGGACCTTTGGATCCTGGGTACCAGATTCTAGGCAGCACGACTGATTCAACATGGTAGAGGTTCTGTAAACACAGTACTGAGGCAGTTTCTTTATTTGTAACACACAACATGAAATTGAAAGGAGAACAGATTCCTCATAGTAAAAGTGAAAAACCTCAACTGTCTTACTTGCCTCCCACGGACACTTCTTTGTTTTATAACACACCATGGGTTTGAATAAGATGAACAGCCACCAGTAACAGAGGCTAGTCCAGGAAGGGTACCAATCTAAAAAATCTCTGCCTCAACATTTTTCTCCAACTGAGACTGGTAACAATTCTATAGACACCACGCTAGCACATTTAAACTGGTGTCTGCCCCAGTCATCAAGGTCTTCTAGCTGCAGGTGACCAGATCCACCTCATTTTCTAGCTTTGCACTTCAGATTCTGGTATCAGCTTTTCTCTTACTAGCCATAAAAACAGCAGGCAGATGATTTCATATGTCTGCTCCTCTTGCACAGAACAGACAATGCTGCTTCTTCATTATAGTAGCATCAAATACACAGGCCTTTATCTAATATTACAAAGTTGTGAGATGGCAGAGAATTATTTAATCTCTCAAACACCCAAACTGGTCCAGAACTTTTCAACCATGTGTTCTTTAACTGGGCCTGCAGTTTCTTTGTTATAACAGGAATTTTATATGGTAAAGTGATAGAGTTTGATCATTATAAAATGTGAAGTGCTCAGATTTTTCTACTGAGTAAAATTAGATACTGGGCTGTGTGTGTGTGTGTGTGTGTGTGTGTGTGTGTGTGTGTGTGTGTGTGTGTTGGGGAGGAAGGGTATAGGTAAGCCTTTTGGCTATTATCCCATGGGTAGAATGAGGCTAAATCTCTGATCACAGGGATTCCTTCCTTATCATTTGCACACAATCTGTGATTTCCTTGGTTTAATAAGTTGGATGGAAAGAGCACCTGCTGTGACATGCATATCTATCTCTATAAGGGATCAGGAGAAATGGCTTTAGATGGAACACAAAAGATATAAAGATATAAAGAGACATCTATGCCCTTTCTGAGAACCAATTACAAAGTGCCTCTGCAGTTGATCAGGGAAAATAAAGTCAGCTGAAATTCCTCCATTCTGTATTAAGTTTGGATGGAGAAAGGAAAGCCATCCCCTCCCTAAAATGTCTACAGATCACAGAGGCTGGCTCTGGTGCCTGTCCTGAAGTTATAGGCAAAGAAAGTGATGTACTCAGTTGGAGATGGCTGGGAGGTCCTTCTGTTGTTCTCCAAGGGCAGTATTAAAAAGAACTGTGTAATTTCTGCAATCCCCAACTTCATAGGGGACATAGCATGGAACAGGCAGGGCATAAGGAAATCCTAGAAAATGATGTCTTTGCTTTTGCATTATATTTTACCTTCCCCTGCATCCACCCAATTCTAATTTCATAAAGATTATGTTTTACCCATTCTTCTTTCTGTTAGATTATTTAAGGGAAGCTGTAGAGAGACAGAAGGTGGAAAGAAAGAGAGGATTGGTATGACCTTGGACTGGAACATATTTATTTACAGTGAGGGGGCACTTTTGTCACTGACATGTGCAGATGGCCAGAATGCCTATGAGGAAGATGGGACATGTTCCCTTATTGGTGTGTGTGTGTGTGTGTGTGTGTGTGTGCAAATTTCTATAATCCACAAGGAAAGCTGGGAAATATAGTCTTTCAGTATAAAACTATCATTCCTAACTCAGAGGGTGGGGTGGGGAACAAGCACAGGGCAGGCTGTTTTATAGCTGTTTCCTTCTGAGAAGAGTCTTTGTAGGAAGGGGTATTCTGGGCTCATTAAAGAGGTGTCTCTGCAGCAGGAGGAGAGTATTTACTTGATTAGCTGCATCCTGTATTTCTGAAGAGATTTGAAAAATAATTATTAGAGGGCTGTAAGCAGATTACTTGGTTCCAGAGTAGAACTGAGAGATTTTCTGGGGCAGTTGGGTAGGGAGGAACAGAGGTGGAGAACTAGAGCAGGCCAGTAAGAGGAAGTGGGCACAGAGTTGATTCAGGCAGTGACTGGTCCCATCGCCAGAAGAGTTGCACCAAAGCGAAGCAGCAGAAAGTAGCAGGGAGCCACAGAGAATCCCAGGGGCCATCATGGGAATAGTGTGAAGTATTGCACCTGGCCTGGCAGAAAGTCTTAGCTAGTTTCATCACAGTACTAAAAGACCCCTTTGCAGATGTATGAGGCACATAGAGGTGGAGCTTTTGTGAGATGAAAGCTATTGGGAGAACTTTATGCTGGGAACATTCTGCTTGGGTATAGGATGAAGTTCAATAAGTAAAACATTTAAAGGATGGTAAAAATATAGGTATGAGGATGATAAAGAGGGAAGAGGGATCAAGGGGGGAGGCCAGAGTTGAAGGGAACCAGAAGGAATTTTTATCTGTCTCTGTGTCTTTAGATTCCATTTCAAACCTTCGAGGATTTGTTGGCACAGAATCCTCAGGAGCCATGGGATCTTGTCCTTTCTGGAGCAGCAGCAGCCAAGGAGCAGAGCTGGTCCTTAGGTATTTTAAGCTGATCTGAGCTGGTGAGATTGAAAGGGGATAGAAGTAGAGAAGGCCAGTCCAGCTGCATGAGTTCTCAGTCCCACAGTCACAGTCATGAGTGGCAGGGAGAGAGATGAGTAGGATGGACACAGCCCATTGTCTCTTCTGGGAGATGACCTGATCTCCCAGGGTGTGTCACTCTCAGTAACTGCTTCAAAGCTGACAGAAGGCAGTGAGGGGAGCAGCCATTAGAGTACTTCAGAAGGAGGTCCACCCAAGGGACCATGGTAAAACTAGGGGAGCAGCCATTAGAGAACTTCAGAAGGAGGTCCACTCAAGGGACCACGGGAAAACTTAACAGTTGGCAACGCTCATGAACATAAGTCAGGAGGCAATAACTGTATGTCAAAGTTACACGAGAAAAACTTTTACATCAAGATCAACAGGAGTTACATGCAATTGTAAATATGGAAGGACCATGTACTAGAGTTCTGTAGAAGAATAATATAACTGTAATCAGCTGTTTGTTACATCAGACTTTTAAAGGAAGTCAGTTAAAGTCAGCATGCAAGAAATGAATCTAAACAGAAAGTGTCTAAATGGTATATTTTGCTTTCACATATGATAAATTTTGAATGCTTTTTAAAGTATTAACAATACTATTATTTAATCAACAAAACCAGAGTATCTCATTAAAAAAATCTGGTTAAATCAATTTGATAGGATAAAAAAGTAAAAACTGGGACTATTACCTTAAATGACCATACCTAGTATTTGAAAATAGGTAACCATGCATATTGTTGTTAACATCAAATTATTATACTGTATTCCAAGATTATATATGGTAAATATATTTTACATTGTCAGGCTGTATAGAGAGATAATTTAATCCTGAGTTATATTCCACCCAAAAGAAATGATTTAAAAATTTCAATTTAAAATGTATACTCCCAGAGACAGTGCCTACCTTGTCAAGGGTAAATGATGATTCACTAACTTATTAACTCTATTTTAAAATTAACCCTATTAACAGAATCTTTTAAAAAACCTTCAACATTTTCATTCCATACTGTCAAGGAACAGATGCGATATGAAAGCAGACATGCATATAAAGTCTGTTATAAATAATTACATGTAACATAGACTGAATTTATAAAGAAGGCTAAAGCCATCCTGCTTATGGACAAATCTCTAAGTTACTCTGTACTGACAGTAGTAAGCATATTTCCAACTGAAAGACACTGTTTAGATATTTCAAACAACATTCTAAAGCTGTATCTGTCATTCTCCTCAGATGTGGGAACATGGGTGGTTAGAGTCTGAACCCTGAGAGTAGTTTTTTCTAAGAGGTAGAATTGAAAGTCAGGGTAGTGGCTTGGCCAACTGAACTAGCATGGAGGTCCCATACCTGTCAGGTGGTGGGCTTATATACCAGTTTCCATGTTCTCAGCATCCTCATATGGCTGTTCAGGAGACACTGAGGACAGAACAGTTCCTATTTGCCTCTCTGTTGTTTGAAACATTTAAGATGTGGATTCAGACTTTGAGTACCTTCACTGGGCAAGAGAATGCATCCCCCTGACATGTGAGACATGAAGTGTAATTCATCTTTAGATAAGGAGTAGGAATTTTTTCTCTGGTTTGGCCTACATGGATGGAGCTGGTCAGGCCTTTGTAGTCAGAGCTGCTGGGACCTACCCAGCCAGAGGCAGTAGCTTCTGGAAGGCCTTATTGCTGCACAACCTTGTTCTGTAATAAGGCCTGTATGTAACTTGAGTGGAATGGTATGTAATCTAATGGAAATTGTGCTTCTTCCAAGGGAACCTGGAGATCTCCTGCCTCACAAATGTATTGTAAATTTAACCCATTTTACTCAAGCCTTTAAGTTTTATATATCTGGTTTGATTATTATTTTATATTAAACAAGATTTACATTTCTTTAAAGTTGTTTTGGCTTACTGGTTTCTGGCTTAGCTTTTGACAACGTACACAGAATATTATGATGGGAGATAAAAACTGGTCTCTTTTTCCAAGTTTGTCTCTGTAAATAAATTACATTTGTATATAGCAGGACTGACCATTAACTTTTATATCTTAATTATTTTTAACAGTTTATAATTAGAAAGCAACTCTTAGACGATTAGGACTTTACTATTTTGTCTCTGGTAAGTTTGAGTCTTAAAAAAAGTATAATTCTTGAATTAAAGATCCCTTAGAATAAAAATAAACTTTGAACCATAAATACAGTTCCACAGAGAGATTGGGAATCTTTTTCCTGATCCTTTTATAGTGCAGTTTTACAGAATGCTAGTTTTTAAAATATGACTCAGTTTTCAAACACACTATCCTGGAAGCCTGGTGTTGCCTCCAGAGTCCAATAAAAGAGAGATATAGTGATAAGCTGAGGGCTCAGCTGGTGTAGTTGTTTTATGAGTACTGCCTCAGTTGATTTATACCATGTGGTCACCTGAAGCAAGATAGTGGTAAAATCACATTCATGTCCTTTGTAAAATCTTAGGAAGAAATGGTGGCTGAGGCATATGGCTAGCAAGATAAACAAGTGATGGCATTTCCCATGGTTTGCCAAGGTTAGCCTATCAGGTACATACCCTGTTCCTAGAGAGTTGAACTCAAGTTACATGCATGGTATGTTATAGCAAATTAAGTTTACCTATACATCCTTCTTAAATCACAGCCAATGAACTTAAAAATTCTAAAATATAGAAAGTTAAAAGTTTTAACAAAATCTTTAAAGACAATAAATAAAACCAAGAAAAAGGAGTGAGAATTCAGAGCTAAATACCTTGTCATTTGTAACCTCTATGGGAAATAGTTTACTTTTTGGTTGTTCTCAAGTGCAAAATGTCTTTTCTTGGGCTGTTCTCTTTTTCTTTCCTTTTCCTTGTCATAGAATCAGATGGCTAGCCTGTGAGAGGGCAAGACAGTGAAGAGGTCCCTTCACCTTGTGTTCCTATTGGGGTTGTTTCAAGTTTAACTAGAATTTGATCTCCTTGATGGAGAATCCCATGGAAAATTACCCAACTCTATGCAGGAACCTGAGGTCAAAATGTTCCAGCTAACTTATCTTGGCTTCTGTTAAACTGCTTGCTTATGCAAAACTCCCCCTTCTGGTGCCAAGTAAAATATGAGGATGTAGTTTTTGTTTTAAAAGCCTCCCCTTCTTTCAGCAAGTGCATGCTTAAAGAAGCCTGATATGGCTGTCTTCTGAGAGACCCTGCCAGAGCCTTACAAATACAGAGGCAGATGTTTGCAGCCAAGCATTGAACTGAGTGTGGGGTCCCTAATAGAGGAGTTAGAGAAAGGACTGAAGGAGTTGAAGGGGTTTGTAACCCCATAGGAAGAACAACAATATCAACCAACCAGATCCCCCAGAACTCCCAGGGACTAAGCCATCAACCAGGAAGTACACATGGCTCCAGCTGCATATGTAGCAGAGGATGGCCTTGTCATGCATCAATGGGGGGGAGGTCCTTGGTCCTATGAAGGCTCGATAGATACCCCAGTGTAGGTGAACTGAGGGCAGGGGGGTGGGAGTGGGTGGATGGGTAGAGGAGCACCCTCATAGAAGCAGGCGAAGGGAGGATGTGATAGGGTGTTTCTGGGCAGGAGGGAACCCAGGAAAGGGGATTAATGTGTGAACTGTAAATAAAGAAAATATCCAATAAAACAAAAACAGAAAGAAAAAAAAAGCCTCCCTGTGGTGGAATGAGGGAAAGCTGGGAAACTGAGGAGGGTGACCCCCATAGGACCACTAGCAGTCTCAACTAGCCAGGACCCCTGAGATCTCTCAGACACTAAGCCACTTAGGCAGCATACATGAGCTGGTCTGAGGCCCCAACACATATACAGCAAAGACGCATATACCTGTTCTGGCCCCAGTGAGAGAAGATGCACCTAACCCTTGAGAGACTTGAGAACCCATGGAGTGGGGAGGTTTGGTGTGATGTGGGTACGTCTGCGGACATCCTCTTGGAGACAGGAGAGGGGGTATGGGATGAGAAATAGTCAGAGGGTCGACCAGGAAGGGGATAATGATTAAAGAATAAAAATAAATAAGTAAATAAATAAATAAAACCTCAAAATGCTCAGGGCTACACTTATATTCCGAATCCCAGAGTGTAGTCCCAGCCAGCTGGAATAAAGATTTTCAATTGGCTATAAAATGAATGGTCATCTCTGCTGAGCTCTCTATAACATAATAAAAATAATTTTTTTCCCATAGGCCCAGAAGCTAAATCCAAGTTCAAGGTGACATCATCTAATGAGGCCCTCTATGGTATATCACATGACACAAAGCCAACCAAGCACACGTAAGTCAGAGTGGTAAAAAGGAACATATTCCAGAAGGAATGATATTCTAGAGATAGCTCACCTATTCCTGTGATGAAGGCATTGTCTTAATTAGCTTCAACTGTCTACTCAACACAGCCTAATTTCTTGAGACAGGAGTCATAATTAAGGGGTTGTTCAGATCAAACTGGCTTGTGGACATATGAATAGGGGAGTCACTTGAATGTTAATTGGTGAAGGAAGGCCCAGCTCACTGTAGGCAGTGCCATCCTATGGAAATGCCCTGGTGGGAAAGGGGATAACACTGAAATATAAATAAAGAAAATACCCAAGAAAAGAAAAGGAAAAAAAAAGATATAGAAAACTGGAGAAAAACAAAGAAAGAAAAAGAAAAGATAGCTAAGTATAAGCCTACAGCTTAAGCCAAAGCAATGTTCTTCTATCATTTCTGCTTCAGGCTCCTGTTGGGACTTCCCTCAATGACAGTTATCCTATAACCTGAACTGTGAACCAAATAAATCCATTTCTTCCTTCAATTGTTTTCACTCAGGGTATTTTAATACAGTAATGGGATAAAACTAGAAAATGCATTAATCTCCTCCTGTGGGTGCCCTTCTGTACTAACAGCCTCTTAAAATTTCTGTTTCCCAATACTGTCACAGGAGTCATTAAACTTCAACATGAATTTTGGAGGATAAACCAGCCACCTAAAGCCAGATATCAAAGTCTTGTTCTTCATCCATTACCAAATCTAGTACTTCCTATTTGTAACACATCTCCAGTCTTCTCTCTTTGAATCATCTCCATACTTCTGTTACATCTTTGAACTGGTCTCTGCCCTTCACCTAGCTTGCCTTGTGTATGTTCTCCACAAAGAAGGCCAAATTATTTTCTTTAATGCACATACTACCCTGACATCTCCATTTAAAATTCTTTGGTACCGTATGGTTATGGAAGATGAAATTCTTTTCATATTCTTAGTATGGGATGCAAAGTTACTCCCCACTGGCCCCAACTTTCTCTCTAAGCAAGTTCCCTTGGCCCTTTCTCTGTCTCTCTTTATGTTCTGGATATAAAAACTTTCTCAGCTCTGTCATGGATCAGGATCTTCCCATTCAAGTGGAAGCGTAAATATGGCAAAAGTCTAGGTTCATATTATTCCATTTGGGGATGGGGTGGGATGCTGAGACTCACCTGATTGCTTATTAAACTGTTATGACTGTTAGTTAATGAAGACAAAGCAAAACAGCACATATGTCACTTAGCACTACTGAAGGTGGGAAGGAATTATATCAGCCTGAATCACAATTAACTGGAATCATTTAGGAGATGGCTTTTACTTTGAAAAAAAAAAAAAAAAAGGAATTGTTATTACATTGGCTGCTCTTGGATACATAAGTCTTTCTGCTCTGGTGCACACTAATAAAGTATTATCATTTTCTTCTTCATCTCTCTCAGATAGTTTCCCAGCACTTGGATTATTATTGAAAATATATTCTGTATGGGGGAATTTCAAACCTACACTTTAATAAACTGGAAATCTAATTATATTTTCAAAAACCACCCTGAGGTCCTACACTACATTTCAACAAGCCATTCAAGCTGAATTTTAGCTCAATGCTGGAAGCAAAACTTTACACTTCCCAAGCCATTCTATTCATGAATTCCACAAATGCAATTTATTTTCACGTTTATCATAAGCGACAAATAAATCATGTGCTGTTATCAAGATGCAAAGCATACTTCATAATGCATTGCTTGTTCTTTCTTATTGCATTCCTTTTATTGCTGGGAGATTTCTGCAATGAGAAGGCAAAATGATTTCTACAAAATGAATTAGAAAAGATAGCAACTTTTAAAGCATTTCTCTCCGCTGTTGAAAATTTCATTGCTGCAGCCACTATTTTAATAATCTAGGTAGAAAGTAGTTATGGAGGCTTGGTGATTTCAAATACAGTTGAGAATCAGCAAAACCAGACCCCAACTTGTCTGATTTGATTACTGAGGGTGACAGTCATGTGAATCGTGTGAATCACTGTGGTAGCGTGCATTTAGGAAGATAACTTCCCTACGCCTGGGTTTCTCTGGGGAGATTGGGTGATCTGGCCCACCAGGGTAGTGTTTGGCACATCAATGACCACTACAGTTTCAGAAATGATGATGATGATGCCAGGTTTCCCTCCCTCCTTTGATCTTATTTATTCTCAAAGGGAGATCTCAAACAGCTCTTGGTGTTCAAATAATGGCTTTCTGTAGTGCCTGACTCTACTGCCTTCCCAGAGCATTGCTGATTTTCTTAGACATGGCTGTCAGGGTTCAGTTAAAAGTTCAGTAATGTCAACATTAGCTCTACCAGTAGTCATCTTCATTACTATGCCCTGGTATCACAGATTTATACAATTATTGTGATCTATATGGTTTTTATTTATAATGTTATCTTAAAGGGACAGTCTTCTAAGTAGCTGTGTTATTTCTAGTCTCTCTAGAAGACAAAGCTTCACCGCTTCACTTAGTCACTCTATCTAGCCATTTGGGTAGTTTATAATACACACCACATACTGTTCTAAGCAAGGGAGAATTAGCCATGATCAAAACCACAAAAACACCTAATTTCCTTTAGGGAGGAAATATACACATCAAATGAGTTAAGTATTCAGTGTGCAAGATGCTGAGGAAGAGACAGAGATGAGAGGCCCGAGAGACACACTATGGAACAATAGATCTGAATGTTCTAGTTTAAATATGGTGGGTGATTCAGGAAGATTACTGAAAAGGTACTTCAGGAAAGACTACAGAGAAGAAAAAGCTCCAGAGAAAGGGACACTCTGGGCAGAAGAGCTAGACGGTATCAAGGCTGTGAGATGAAAACTGTCAGCCATTGAACAGTGAGTTCAGTATGTCTGTAGAGGAGGAGAGGGGTGGAGGGTATTTGGAGTGACAGGATTTGGAGACCACTGCAAGGACTCCGAGTGAGGCAAGCTGAGGACAGTTTTAAGAAGATGAGTGGTGTGGCTTGAGTGAATCTACCAACTTTCTTCAGAGGTAGCCTCATGGGCAGAAGCACGCTTCTCTGTAGTGTCTGCCGCCCTCATCAGAGCTGACCTCAAGAACAAATCACCTCACGTTTCAGTGTCCAGTGAGTTCCTTTGGGTCCTTTGCAAACTTTGTATCCCTAGGAAACATTCTGACGTGGAAAGTGCAGTTAAATACAGAAGACAAAACCCAGATCAGTTACAAAGCACGGTGTATGTTCTCGAAGTGTCTCTAAGATTGGAATTTGAAATAGAACAAGTCTAAGCAGGAAGTTCTTTCTTCTCCACTTCCAAAAAGCACTGTTCTCTGTGACTCTGGTTGCTCCCACTGCTGTATGGAAACACAGTCATTCCTATTACTGTAATTGTCTTCCTGTGACTGGTTTATTTCAACAGTTTTCATCTGTGTTGTAGCATTTGTCAGAATCACAGCCCTCTTAACTCTAACATTCCATGCCGGGTAACTCAAGCTCTTCCTGTTTCTCTCTTTTTGCTACTTAGTAAGTTTTTTCTTCCACCCTTCTCCACCCCTTTTCTTCCACACTTTCAACACCCTAACATGAGATAGGAAAGAAGAAAGGAAAGGGGGGAAGGGGGTGGTATTATCATTAGACTACTTCCTGCTAATTAGGGGTATTGAATTTCTGGAGGAAAGTTTGATCTTTGCTGCCAAGATAGCCAAGTTCTTCTTGTTGTTGTTTCCATTTAACAAACTGCAACCAACAACAATCAACAACCCACCGCCTTGCTTCTTTCAGTGGTTTAGCATTTATAAACTGAAAAGTTCTCAGAATTCCAAACATCATGCAATCACCAAAATTTTCTGCCACTGGCAAAATCACTCTGTTGCTGGAGCAGGAGGGAAGCAACAGTCAGCTGCTGTGACAGTCAAACAGTCCACATCCCAGACCTGGGATTAAAACAAAATCATATTCTTACAATGTTTCCAAAATTCTGTAATTCTCACTATGTTTTCCCTTTAGCTCAGACTTAAAATCATGGACATTTTTCTTCATCTGTTCACATTACCCCAATTTCCTCTGTCAACAATTTACAGGCCTCAGTGGGAGGCTGAGGGTAATTGTCTCCCTTCTCTGAAGGGAAGAAGGAGGTCAGGGTGAGTGACTCTGTTTATAAGGTTAGCTTTAGAGGTTGTAAGACTGTAATTTTCCATTTTGAGTTTTTGTAACATGTCAAAGTTAATGTACAAGGAAATTTTCAGGGTGGTAAAAGGTCACAGACCCATTGGGTCATCTGCTGTGGCTCTGTTTGTCTTAGGTACTAGCACAAGTCTTTGGGTCATAACTCACAATACAGTTCTGAAAAATTAGATCTTTTGGAATTTGTGGTGCTTCTAAGGCATCTCACAGCTCATTGCTTATTCCACCTTTATGATAAAGCACTTTGTTGTTGTGTTATATTAAAGTGTTTCTCAAGAGGACACAATGCTGTATGGTACCCATCTTGGAAAGTTCTTTGATGTCAGTAATAAAGATGCAAATTTCTCCTCTTACTAACAAGCAGTTTCTCGATCCTCTCAATTAGAGCTGAGTCATGCTGAGATGTAAGGAATAAGGATGGGGGAGGGGTGAGCGCCAGGGGGAGAACGTGTACAGTGGAGGACTCTTCTCTGAAAGGCAGGCAGGCCGGGCACTGGCTACTGCCTGGAGGGATTTACACTTTTCCAAACAGGAAGTGGCCACTCCCTACTGCCTGACCTTCTGTGAGGAGTATTTTAGCACCTGAAAAGTAAAACTGTAGATCTTTTGCCAAACCTCACACAAACATAACAGAGATGAAGCAATCATTTAAGACCAGTCCCGATAGCCTGGTCTATGTAGTGATGATATACACCTAATCCCAGCACTTGGGAGGCAGGGGCAGGAGGTGAGAGTGAGGTCAGCCTTGTCTATAGAGTAAACTCCAGGACAGCCAGGGTGACAAAAAAAAAAAAAAAAAAAGAAAGAAAACAAAAACAAAACAAAACAAAAACAAACAAACAAACAAACAAACAGTGAAGAAGCAAAGAGCTGTGCACATACAGGCCCATCATGGACATGTACAGCTAGGCCTCCAAGCTTCTCATTAACCACTTAAAATGACTATCAAATGAGCTTCCTTGAACTGCTTTGAATTGATTCAGCAGACATGATTTTAATAAACAATATTGAAAATCTCCATCATAATGTTTTAATGTTTGGAGCTAGTTAACAATGGGTTTATTAATTCTTGCTTTCTAGGTGGAAACAATGAGATGCAAGTAATGGATTGTCTTCATAAGCAGCACAACAGGAAAGAGTCATGTAGAAAGGAACTGGAGCTTCTTGCAGACTTTGAGAAGTTGAGCTGCTTGCACTGAGGTTTCTCACTGTCTAGCAAGTAAAGGACAAGTTAATTCTATTTTTCCCTTGCCTCTCCTCATTTTTGCTATTCTCCAGGTTCTCATATTCATAGTCTCAGTCCCACAGTGTTCCATTTTAACCATACCAGTTCCTTTGTTCTAGAATGTCTAGTGGAGATCTGATGTTTATAGCCGTAATTTTAAGTAAGCAAGCAAGAAAGTTTGAACACAAGCTTTAAATCCAAAATACCTGGGTCTTAGTGCCATTTCTTTGATATGCCATGAGATTTGGGACAGGTTACATAAGAAAGCTATTTGTCTGGCAGGCCAAGGGTCTCTGCATTAATATATCTTTCCTACACACACTGGTTTCACAGCGAGTCAGCCTCATGGTTACCATTGTTTTACTGGTGAACATTCCCATTTACTTCAAAAAATTAATATTTTGGAAAAGCCAGTTAATCTGACTACAACTATTAACAATATGTTTCCCATTTCATTTAGACATCAAAATGACAACCAAACTTTTAGCCTCATGAATTAAATATTTGTCACAGCAAATCATGACAACCATGAGATAATCAGCCAAAGAGATAGCTAATCCTCTGGTTTTTCACCTAGTTTCTTTGGGTGAGGTCTTGAAATCAGTTCAGTCTTAGCTGATGACAAAATCTGTCTCAGCTTTCATTGTTGTGACATGGCTTAGAAGGAGAGATGTTCTCCAGATATCCACCTTCCCTAGATAGACTGTGTCTCTGTCTGGAAGAGCTTCATGGTGCTAGGCACTGGGCCTAGGAAGAAGAGGCCTGCTCCTAGCCTTCCAGAAAGCTGGGTGCAAAAAAAGCTGTCAAGTTCTAAACCACCTAAGCTGACAGTAGTTGTGACCACAGATCATAAGGCAGAAGAGAGTTGGTATGGGTTTAAAACTCCAGTCTTTGAGCCAGTTCTGCTGCTGGTCAATACACATAAATATTTCTTTAAATAGCTATCATCACATTTCTTTTCAAAGCAATCTCCTTGAAAATATGCATATACCTGCTCAAAAGCTTTTCTCAACTATACATTAACCCCACAATTATACATTTTAAAGTGATTCATTTTACTGATGAGAAGTTGTATTATAGTAAACTACTAGAAATAAATTTTGTCACAGTAAGTTCAATAGCAGCCAATGCAATAAAATCTATATTCTCTGTATCATATATACAGAGTGAAAATATATTCATACTCAATAAAGTCTTCAGAATCACACAGTACCTCATCTATTTGTTCGTTACTTAAACACATGAGCAATTCTCTTCCAGTTTGCTTGTGTGAAGTAATGATTTCAATGAAAATAGTTAAACAATGTTTCCAAATTATGATATTAGGATCATTTATAAATGCAGAATTAGCTCTTTCCTTTTTTACTGTGTAGTAACTGTTCTTTAGTTATTATTTAAAATTTAATGGATCTTTTAATGGTTATGCACATATTTCACAGATGATAATGCTCTAGGAAGAAGAGGAGACACCTGTTGGAAGTTGTGTTGATCTGCTTTAATAGCTCATTTAGAGTAATAATATTTTAAATATTTAGTCATTTAAAAAAGAATTTCTAAGTGTTCAAATAGACACACACACAGACACACACACACACAGACACAGACACAAACACACAGACGCAAACACACCCTACAATCAGTGATCCTCCTTTCAAAAGATTCTTCCTTGCATGTAAGCAGACTCTGAGACTTTATTAAATTTTTAATGATTTCTCTTCCTATACCAAGGAAAGGACAAGGTCTATGTGAGAAATGTATGTGTATGTATATATGCATATAAATATGTATATTATGTATATGTATATATGTATACTTATACAGAGTCTCATGTATCTATCACAGACTAGCCTTCTGATATGCCTGTCTTCATCTCCTAAGTGCTTGGTTAGGTATATGAGAGCCTGACACCAGGATTTTGGGCATTCTAGGCAAGCACTCTACCAAGTGTAGGAAGCTAGACACTCAGCACAAGGCACTCAGTCTTATATTAAGCATTAAATATGCAAAAAAAATGAAAGCCCTGGTCAAGAAGCCCACTGTTAACCAAGGAAACTGACACATCCCAGTTGGAGCCAGACTTTGGTGAGCTAATTCAGTTATCAACCAATGCAGTTATTCTTCCCACAAGAGTAGAAAAGTTCTTGCCAAATACTCTAAGAGAGATACTGATCTTCATGTAACTACTACCACTGCTAATCATGAATGGACTTTGAATGACTACACTCTTAACTGAGTGCCCTTAATTACATGCTCACTTAAAATGTGACATTTTACATGTGGCAAGAGTTCTAAACAGTTGATTGTTGCTCCAGGAGCTCTTTTCAGTTGGGATGAACATACAAGTGAATGAAATTTGAAAGCGGTCTGAGGGCTGATCCAATTACACATGTACATCTATAGGCACACACAGAATTTTTTCAGTCCCAGGAACTGTAGAGAAAGAAAGTGTGATCAGAAGGGAACTTATATCTACTCTATTAATACACCATTTTAATAATTAGTGCATTCTAATAATAACCTAAATAGCAACTTCCTTCTACCATCCTCTCATCATCCTATTTTCCTATAGAAACTTAGAGGGCAGACATCCAGAAGGGAAAAATATGGCTTGCCACAGATACCTGGAGTTTCTCGACAATACAGCACTAAGCCCTCATTCATGAACAATGCATTCTGAGTCCCCAAGTTCCTAGTTGAAATCACACTAATGTGCACTATGGCTTTTCCTATACATACCTTGATAAAATTTAACTTATAAACCAGACATGGTAAAAAGCTTAAAGGCAACAATTAATAATAAATAATATCATTATGATAGTCTATCATAACTTGTAAACTTACAGATTTGTCTTTTAGAGTTTTCCATGTGCTATTTTTGGGCCACGGCTGATTATAGGCAATTAAAATGTGTAAAGTGAGACCATGGATAGGACGGAAGTGCTATATTACTGTGTCTAAGAACAAACCCAAGATACAGAATCTTGACCTAAGGACAAACAGAACATCTAAAAGCCTTATAGCTATGGAAACCAGTAGAACTTGGCACCACCATGCATCTATAATCACTGATTGATCATGATCACTTTTCTTTCAAAGGCTTATCTATCAGCCTTGGGTTCATTTAGGGATGTGCTAATATTTTAGAATGATTTCTTACTAAAATTGTTAATATAAAATTCTTCATATATATGATACTCTTGTGTCTTGAAGAACTAGATCCACATGGAATGGAGCCTCTGGAGGGCTGGGGTGGCTAAGAAATTTTCCCATGCAAGACACAGAATACAAATGCATGAGTTGTTCAAGGTGGTGATCTTAAAGTCAAGGGGAATTTTCCGCTTAGACAACTGAAGCCATTTATTACTGGTATAGGCAAATATCCTCTTCCATCACATTGAGACCTTTCTAGGACTTTGAGTACAACAGGGATAGCTCTTGGGAGAAACACACATAACTTTAAAATGATCACTTTAAGATGCTATCTGCTTTATCATCAGCTGTACACAGTGTGTATAAAGGAGGCCAATGAACATAAAATATAAAATGTATTTCTGTAACCACTGTTTTCTTCAGATTACCCAAGTTGGTCTGTATACTGCAAAAGAGTCCAGAAAAGTTCCTCATGGACTCCCAAATAAGGGCAGAAGATTCAAGGAAGCCTAATAGGAGATGCCAAAAAAAAAACCCAAATGCCAGCTTTAGTGTGCATAGTTCATTTGCATCAAGTAAATGATTCTGAGTGCTCTGTAAATTTGTTTCACCCTAACACATTAAATATTTGTCAAAAAAGTTGTCTGCACATTCATTTAAGTCATTTGTCGTCATCCATTTCTACCCTAACTTATCCCTGACCTAATGTAGGCTTAGATTCTTTTGGACACTTTTACTATCACAATTCTGGATAAATCTTCTGTTTTATGTGGTAGTCTGAAATAATGTATTTTCTGTATGCTAATATGAGTCTTATTCTGACTGATGACAGCAGTTGCCAGGAAATTTAGAGTAACACTTTTGTTTGTTTGTTTGTTTGTTTGTTTTTTGTTTTTTCCAGAAAGGGTCTTATACAGTTCACGGTAGCCCCAGACTTGCTATATAGCCCAAACCTAGTATCCTCTGGCCTTGAACCTAGTATCCTCTTACTTCAGCCCCAGCTTCTAGCTCAGCCTCTGGTACTAGAGCTACAAGACATGAGTCCCAGAGCTATTTTTAAAAATGCCCCATCATGTGGTCAGATAGGGGGTGAAACTGTCCTTTAATCTAGCTGATTGTCTACAATGGTTCCAGCTCAGACTAGGGGTTCATTAAATATTG
Organism: Mus minutoides; assembly: GCA_902729485.2. NCBI lineage: Eukaryota > Metazoa > Chordata > Mammalia > Rodentia > Muridae > Mus > Mus minutoides. The sequence goes on along the minus strand of LR753334.1, from coordinate 1,881,143 downwards.
TCAAAAAGGAAGTTGCCTGCACATTCATTTAAGTTGTCTGTAGTCATCTACTCCTACTGTGGGTATCCCTGCCCTAAGGTAGGCATTGGACTTGTCCACCTGACACTAGACCCCTTCTCATTCCCTGCAGGTCACTCTGAAGGGAGACTCTCCAGAGAAAAGCCCCTGCAGCAGGCTCACACTGATAAGCACATATGCCTAATGCTAACAGTGAGACTAAATTTCAGTCCATCAATGGCAAGCATTTTTCAGTAGAGCTCATTAGTGATGCTAATGGAAGGGATGTGAAGCAGCCTAAGAGACTTGAGCTTAACAAACACATGGGAAAAGTCGTATAGTAAGCAGCATAATACACTACATAGGATCGGGAATTGTATATATTTGTGGCATCTGCTCTGCCAGGTCACCAAAGGCTTGATGTCTCCTATTCAAAGCATACTAGCAAATACTATGGGGGCAGAAATAGACAGCTATTAAAAATGCTTTGACTTCACTATTAATAAGAAATCATTTGACATGAGAACTTCTTTCTTCTGTAGTATTCTTCAAACATCTGCTTGTGTGCACCGAAAAGAATTTGAAGAATTATATCCTCACATGTTTTTAGAAGTGCTGTCCTGGTTTTCACTGTAATCTTGATAACAGCAATGGGTATAGCATTTTGGTGTATTGAAAATATTGGCATTTAAAGAAGTATTATACATTCTGACTCTTTTAAATGAAAACTTTTACACCGTTTTTACTCTTTGAACATATTTTCATTCCACTTCATGTGTAGAATTTTTCCTAATGCCCTCAAGCTTTATAGAACATTTCATATTTCCATGTCACTCAAACTCATTTCCCTCCCTTTTTGTCCCCCTCATCTTACAAAATGGAACCATTCCCTATCAGGGTCCTCCGAGCAGTAGCCTAGGTATCATCCATTTCTCCCTGTTCCTCACTCATCCCATTCATTATAGAGTCTTTTTCTGAAGTCAATACCATCATCAGCATCCTTATAGGGCTTGCTGGATGCTGGGAAGTCTGTTGGGAAACTGGAGGCTGCTATGAACTCCTAAGGTAAATACTGAGCAATTGCCCAGCATTGTTATCAAGCTTAGAATGAGAATGAGGCGGGCACAATTAGAAACAGAATTCTTTTAGGAATATACAAGTACGTGTATTTCATCTAAGACAGCATGCTTGAAATGCCTAATTACTAAACCAGTCCAAAGTCTTGTTCACAACACAACTAAAGTGCTTTATTCAAAGTCTTCCAAAAATGTACTTTCTGCTTTTAAAACTGATGAAATGACATGTTAGACTCTTCTTTGAACAAATAAACCCCAATAAATGTTTACATTGTTTATGTTTCTAGATGACCTGAGGCACCATAGAAGAAGGTATTACTTTTCTATGCTTTAAAATATTTACTTAGTAAATATTTGCTTAAAAAATAGTAACTCAGTAAATATTTATCAAGAAAATCAGTGAATATGAAAATTTAACACTTTGGTTCACATACTATATTTAAATCACACAATTACCTTAGGCATGGCTTTATTTACAAAGCTAAATATTGAATTCATATATTAAATATTTTAAAAATTGATACAATATTTATACACATAAGCAAGCTAGTTCAATACATAAACATTGTGTGTAATGAACAAATTAAGAAAGTCAGCATTTCTACATCCTTAAGCATTTATCATGTCTATATATTAAAATAATCAATTATTCTTATTTGAGTTTCAGAAGTGGTAGATGGTAGTAACTTGGGAGTTGTAGTCAACTTCTGTTACAAGGAGTAATGCAGGTAGATAGATATTCTGTTTAGATAATCAAATGTAACCCAGGGAGACAGGAAAAGGTGGGCTCTGGGAAAGGAAGGAGAATACCCTAAGACCTTCTCTTTGGAAGCAGATATTTCATAGGAAGCATTATGATCTTCAGTTCCTTTCCAGACAGGTGCTAAAAGGAGCCACCAAAGAATATTAAAATGTTCTGATTCTATAACACAAAAGAATTTAAAATTTTAGATTAGAATCTTTGTGTTTGCATTACTTTTATTTTAAAAAATTCAATTGTTATTTTTATTCATTAAAATGATAACATTTTAATACTTTGATAGAAATAAATAGGGTTAAACAAAAATCATTTAACACAGATTTTTGAAGTGCCTGCTATGTGTCAGAAAGTACCTGAAGTTAGACGTTAACACTAGAACAGAAGTAAAGACTAACTAATGCCTTTCCCCAAGATGCTTTTAATACAATTCTTATATATAAAACATTCTGGCATGGGTTGTTTCATAAAGATAACTCAGAGGAAGGCATGTAAGTGAAGTTATCTAACACCATCTTCTAACCATTTGTTGGGCGTCTACAAATGTTCGGTGCAGCAGCTTACATAGTGTCTAGAACAATACTATGATGTTGGGCATCTACAAATGTTCAGTGCGGCAGCTTACATAGTGTCTAGAACAATACTATGATGTTGGGCATCTACAAATGTTCGGTGCGGCAGCTTACATAGTGTCTAGAACAATACTATGATGTTGGGCATCTACAAATGTTCAGTGCGGCAGCTTACATAGTGTCTAGAACAATACTATGATGTTGGGCATCTACAAATGTTCAGTGCGGCAGCTTACATAGTGTCTAGAACAATACTATGATGTTGGGCATCTACAAATGTTCAGTGCGGCAGCTTACATAGTGTCTAGAACAATACTATGATGTTGGGCATCTACAAATGTTCGGTGCAGCAGCTTACATAGTGTCTAGAACAATACTATGATGTTGGGCATCTACAAATGTCCAGTGCGGCAGCTTACATAGTGTCTAGAACTATGATGTTGAAAGTAGTCTCTCTTCAACAGTTGTGCAGTCTGACATTTGCAGATATTAAGTTCAAAGTTACATATCTACAATGTGGTAGCTTCACAATTTTAACTGAGAGGTCTGATTCCATGACCCAGAGACTTGGGAGGAAAATGGTCCTGTGGAACATTTTCTTCCAGAAACAAGAGAAAATGCCTGCCTTGAGTGCACATTTATGCAGGAAAAAAAAAAAAAAGCTGTGGTCCCTTTAAAGCTAAATTCTTTAGCTGTAATTAAGGCAAGCTGAAATTTGTCAATGGACTTGAATTCAATATCTATTCTTGTGCAGCACTGTATTCACAGTGGGAAAGTGACTTTATAAAGTTTCTGAATGGGTTAGATGGATTCAGTATAGATTCACTGAAAATTTAAACTTCCTAAAACAAAGATGTACTATCTCAGGGAACCTTTTCTTATCTGATACAGACTGTCTTCATTGCTGGACAGTTGTTTTGTGTATTATGCTGGGACTCCATCCCTTCCTCCCCCAACCTAGTGCTTCCTGCTTGACTCTCTCAAAGCTATGTTGGTGATCTGAGCCTGCCTGACACAGCTTTATCTCTTTTCCTGCCCATCCCATTGTCTTCCCACTATCTGTCATGTAGTTGAATTCTTCTAATTCAATTCCTGCCACTCTAGTATCCTGCCCTTCTACACCTCCCCTTCCCAGTCAAAAATGATTCTAAAGGAGCCAGTAATTCTCACCAGGATCTGACTGTCTAATACCCTCAGCATTTCCATAGGTTCTTTCTGTTAAGCATTTATCTTTTAAAGAAGACATTTCTTTACATTTAGTTTTTATGCAGTGTGATCTTATGTGTGAGCCATTTATGGGGATAAGGGGGAGGCTTATGTGTTAATTCTCACATCATACCACCTAAGGGATATCTATGCGTAACACTGATTCTGCAGGATGCAATTGCTCAGAAATATATCAGCTCTTTCAGAATTCATCACAAAGCTCAAGGCATTGCTCATTTGAGACCAGCAGGACTTGTTTTCCTGCTAGAAACCATGTGCCCACATGGTAGTGTTTTCAGGTCCATGTGAGACACTTCACCTATATGAACTGTGGCACCAGGTGTGTATTCTGCAGTCTAGAAAGCTTTTGGGAGATTCGGCAGGAGAGATGTGAAGACCCATTGTTATTTCATCTGCACAGATACAGCTCTTTCGGATAGTTCATAAACACTGAGAGGTAGCTGACCTTTCTATTCCCAAGTGGCATCCAGCAGAACCTCCATGTATACATTTCAGCCCTCATTCAAATGATGTTTTATAGAAATAGATTTTATGTAGGAAATGATCAAGCCCAGGCAAGTCTGTGTCTTCTTTTAAACCCCTCAGTTTTAATTACTCTGAGTGATGGTTTGGACATGTAGGATTACTTCATGCTTTAAGCTGATAATAGGGACTCTATTGTAACTTCAAAAGGAATCAATTGTGTCAAACCACTCTGTTTGGGCAAGAGAGTTACTGCTTTGCCATTTAGCTTTCCACTTAGACACTCAACTACATTATACAACTTTTATGATTAACCACACAGAAATAACCAGTACCAACTGTAGTAAGCTCTTTGTTTCCCTTTTGGCAGGCTTTGACTTGCTTGGTGGACTTGCCTCCAGAGCACTAGAAATAGTGAAAGGATGATGCTTGTGTTGCTTGAAGAGTTATAGTACTCTATGAGTCTGTTATCTTACAAAAGTATATTATTTAAAATATATAAAAGCTCTGAGTGCTATAATCTTATAACTATTAGCAAGAACATAAAACCAGCACACGTTGACATCCCACATCTAGCAAAAATGTCTCCTCAAAACCCCAAAAAAGTGTGTGTGGGGGTCTGTGTGCCCCCATGAACACGCACACATCACCAACAACTCTGTCCTGAACTATGCTGCACAGCTTCAGGGCATCATTCAGTTAGGTTTGTTAATGCTGATCCCACTCTTGGGCGTTGTGGAGGGAAGCCCACCAAGTTTTGATGAAGGGCTTCGAATCTGCTAAGGTACTTCTTGACTTTCCTGGGAGGACCTTTACTATTTCTTACCTGGAACACTGGGAAAGAATGAGACTTGTTATTCATAAGAATGATGTGTTACAACTCAAAAGTGTCTACTCCACCCCTTCAGCACCATTCTTGTTGAAGCCAAGCTCATATTCATTCTCAAAGTATCCTTTTCTCTTGCTGTCAGTGAGGAAGATGCTTCCTCAGGATTCACCTGAAATGTGATTGCATTTCCCTCTATATTGGTGCAGTGTGATAGGTACCAGGAAACCTTTGCAAATTGTCCTGGGATCAAACATCAGTACATCAGTAATAGCACTGACTGTATATAGAAGGAAAAATGTAACCTACAAATAAAAGTTTATAGCACAATTTCTCTCCCTTCTCTCTCCTCTCTCCCTTCTCCCTCTTTTCTCCTCTTTTTCTCTTCTCCTCTTTTCTTCTTCCTGTCCCTATCTCCCTCCCTTTGTCTGTGTTTGAGTAAATATCAATAGATATGGACACCAATAAATTCACATGCTCCCTCTGGGAGTTATCAATATTGCTGTACTACAGAAAAATAATCAAATGCCCAGGGCAGTAAAGATCTAGCCAAGAAAAGATAGATCACAGAACAAAATTAATCTTGACTCTCCACACAATATACATAAAAGAATTCCAAGTGGATTACAAAATATCTTTCAGAAAAAAATAGATTATCTTCAAGTCCATTAGAAGTACCAGTTATAAAAATGCTTGAAGTGGGTTGCATTAAATTTATGAAATTATTTTCATCAAGACACCATGGAATAGGAGGTTATAATGTGTTACAAACTATAATTAGGCTATATATTCAATGTATATGACTCCTGTTAATGAGTAATCTAAGGAATATATGAGTAAATGATATGAATTTGCACTTTATCAAAGAAGATATTCAGGAGACCAGTAAGTAAACAAAATGGTTTATTAGTCATCAGAGACATGCAAATTAAAACTCATTACAATACTACCATGTCATCACGAGAATAATTCAAATGTGAGACAAATGCTGTGAAGAATTAGCTCCACTATTAAAACACTGGTGGGGGTAAAAATTAGTATAACCATTTTGGGAAACTCTTTATTACCATAAACCTACTGAAACTACTTAAACCCCAGCAATTCCTACTTTATGCCCAACAGAAAAACATCCATGTTTCCCAGAAGAGATGTTCAGAAATGTTTATAGATGTTAGATTCACCGCAGGCTTAAATCTGGGCACAACTCAATGTGGTTCTGAAGTGGACTTCCTCTATAGTGATGTAAGGATGAATAAAGCAAAGCTCATGTCTTCTGAGTATAATGTCAAGTGAAAGTTGCAGACAGAACAAGTGTGGTCCACTGACACCAAGAAGTGAATACAACTGAGATGTGGTAGTAAAATCAGGAGACCCTCATCCATAGGGAAGGGGAAGCAACAGGGAGAAGATGCAAAAAGACTTGTAGGTGCTGGTAATATTCTGTCTTGGCTTATTATTCAACGAACTGTATGTTCACCTTCTGAAAGATGTTTTAATTAGTTGTCTTCATTCTTAAAGATATGGACTTATATATAATGCTGAATTTGGGTTCATTACTGGAGGGTAATCTTGAATTACTGCTCTTGCTGACCAAATGCTGAGATGAAGGGGCATATAAATTACATTTAGTTTGTATGTTATAGCAACAAAAACATTTACATAAAAACAAACAATTCAGCTGGGTACACCTTTAATGCCAGTACTTAGGAGGCATAGGTAAACCTGATTTACAAAGGGAGTCCAAGGACAGCCAGAGCTACATACAGAGACGCTGTCTCAAAAACAAAACAAAAACAGAAAACAAACAAACAATCCACAATAGCCCAAAGACTACAAGAACAAAAGTTGTTTTGTATGGACTATAAGCTTCGACACTCACTGATTAAGCAGTCCTCAGAGCTACCCTGATTTTATTTTAAGATATATTTTTTCTCAGATTAAGCATTCCTGTATTGAAAACTTATTTGCTATTTGGAAGAGAAAACACTCTAGAGGCAAAAAGCTTGCAGGCTTCTGCTTTGAATGAGTTTCAATGACTCCATTAGTAAATAATAGCATGTTAGGTTTTTCATTATCATGCCACTGACTCGAATACTTCTATAAGTTTTACTGAAGGATCAGCTAAAAACTTGAGAAGCCAGAGTAGAAATGTCTATTTTTTTTTTTTTACAGAAAATAGACTATAGATTCCAAAGGCTATCTTGCTTTTAATGGATAGGAAGCTTTAAACAAGGAAATTAAACTGGCCAAAACTCCCTTCACCAAATTATCACAGTCTGGTTTGTTCTGGTGGAAATGGCTGTTGGCTGCTCATAAAGCCATTTCTAAAGTTCAATCTAAGATTAGGCTTGGCTCCAAGGTTCTAGAATTTAATTGTCTCATTTCCTCTCAGTGCTGCAGCCTGTTGTTTCTTGGCTACAGTTGATGGTGATCTGATCGTCACATAGCCTTGGAAATGATGAGTGCCAATGGTGATGCATTGGGTTTGATGGTAACCATGGAAGACCAGTCATAAATACAAATGTGTCTTGTAGCAGAGGGTAGACTTAAAGCTATTCATTCTCCTCCTCTAAAGATTACTTCTAAGGTGGATTTCCCTCAAGCTTCTAACTTTATACATCTTTCAACAAAAGAATACACAGCTGTTGGAAAGGCTGTTTCTTATTCAAACCAATTGCGCAATATTTTTACAAATATTAAATGCTTAGTATTGTTTGAGACAATGAAATGATGGTTTTGTTGTTGTTGTTGTTTTACAAGACTATACATCATACACATCCTTTGAGTAGATATATCTCCCCGCGCCCAACCCCCACAGAGAGAAAGAGAGAGAGAGAGAGAGAGAGAGAGAGAGAGAGAGAACTATTTGGCTAAAGATGCTTTTGTGTGGTTCTGTTTTTAACAATCTTGTGTCTAGATATGACTTATTTCCCAAGTTCCAGACTTAAATGTTAATCTGTCCACTGTATATTTTGACCCTGAAGCTCCTTCTATCAATTCAAAAGGACCATTATATAAAGTTAGGTTCTTTGTCTCTAGCTCTAACAGGCTTTCTCATTTTAGCATTTAGATATGCTGTCAATCTTTCTGGTATCAAGTCCAACCTGGAATTTACTTTTTACTCTCTGTAGTTAAAATTTGCATTTCTCTCATGACTAATTATGTGGAACACTTTCTTCCAATGTGCTAAATTGACAAATTGTCTGTTCAAATATTATTTGAATATTATCCTTGGATAGTCTGTAACTTTCTTTTTAATGAGTGTTGAGAGTTCTTTATATATTTCAGACACACATTCTTTATTAAAAATGTAGTTTATAAATATACCCTGTCAGCTTAGTTCAAACAGTGGCTTTATAAGAGAAAGTCTTATTAGCAAAGTCAAGAATATTTTCCCCTAGTGTCTGACTTAGATTTTGTATCTTGAGAAATCTTTGCTTTACCAAGGATTTCTAATGGTTTCTATTAGAAGCTCTATAGTTTTGTTTCTTATTCAAGCCTGTATACATGTTGTCTTGTTATAAATGGCACAAGGTATATATAGTATTCTCTCTCTCTTATTCTCTCTGAAGTATTTTTCCTCTCTCTTCCCCATCCTCTCTCAGAAGATACTGACATGAGCATATGTAATTATATGATTTGATAACTGACAAAGACCCCAAAAGTCAAACACTAGAGAAAAGATAGTCTCTTCAACTATGTTATTGGGAAAACTGGATGTCCAATGTAGAAGAATGAAATTAGACATGTATCTATCGCCCTGCACAGATATCAACTCCACATAGATCAAAGATCCTAGTGTGAAACCTGAAATGTGGAAACTGTAGAAGAAAGTATAGGCAGTACCCAGTAGGAAAGGTTTTAACTAGGGTCCATTTGCCCATGAATTAAGGCCAACAACACACTAATGAGACCTCATAAAACTAAAAAGCTTCTATATAGCACAAGAAACAAGAGAAGGGGAAGCCCACAGACTGTGAGAGAATCTTTGCCAGCTATTATTTAGAATATGGAAAAAACAACAAAACCAACCAACCAACCAACAAACATAAAAAGAGAGGATATCCAGGGGGCCCACTCTCTCAGAGGAAGAAGGGAGGGAGACAAGGGTAGAACTCAGTAAAGGGGGAAGTGTTTGGGATGTAAATAAAAAATAAATAGGTTATGAACCAAGAGCTCTTGAAAGAGTAAATAAAAATGAATAGGAACATCTTGAGAAAGGTTTAATATTCTTAGCAATTAGGAAAATACAGATTAAAACTTCCTGAGAGTTCATCTTACCACCATCAGATTGACTAAGCTCAAGAAAACAAGTGCTGACAAGGATATGGGGAGAGGGGAGCCTCATTTTCTGTTAGGACTGAAAACTGGTACAGCCCTTGTGGAATTTAGGGTGGAGAATCCTCAAAAAGCTAAAACAGATCTACCATATGACACAGCTATGCCACTGTTTAGCATATGCCCAAAGGACTCTACACAGTATTCCACAGATATTTGTCTAACCATGGTAATTGCCGCTCTATTCACAATACCAGAGGATGGAAACAACCTAAATATCCTGATGATAGATAATAAAAATATGGGACATATACATAATGCGATTCCATATGAATTTTACAATCAAGTTCACTGAAAAATATATGCTGATTTCTAATTGGATGTAAGACTCACTTAACATGAGGAAAATCATGCATGATCCTAGAAACCTAGCCAATTACCCATGACTAGTAAAGTTAGGGATCTTGGATAATAATCAACAACTACCAGTTTAAGAAACCAACATAACCCTAAGTATATTCTAAATATTTGTCCTTATTTTCACAGGTAAGTGTAGTCTTGACTCCTCATCAAGGAAACTCCTCTTTGCCTGTCTTCACAGGGGCTTATAACTTTAATAACTGAATTTTCCTTAGATCTCAGAAGGCATTTTGAAATTTGGCTTTTGAGCAATGCTGAAAGAATTCTAATGACCATTGGGGAAGGACTGAATGTGTTTCACATTGTGAAGCAGACATGAGTGAAAAGAAAATTTTGGGTTTCTCTGGAGTCTCAGTGGTGTTGTGTGATATTTTTTTGGAAACTGTCTTATGAGAGGATGTTTTTGGTGAAGCAGACATACAGGCAGATGTTTTTCTATGAACAGACACATGGTGTTTTTCTAGAAGCAGCCTGGAAAAAGGGCATGTGATGTTTTGCTAAAGTGTATGCTTGAGAAAATTTGTGATGTTTGGAAAGGGTTTAAGTATGATCAGACAGACAGTGAAAGACGGTGTATGTCATTGGCTTGCCTTGACACTCTTTGCTGGTCTTTGTTGGGTTTTGCTGATGTTAGTCTTCACTGACAAAACTGTGTGGTATTTGTTCACCTTGCCACTCTTTGCTTGTCACTGTTTGTCATGATTTCATGGAGAAAAACCAAAAAATTTCTGATGGTGTTCTAGGAGCTTCTTGCCACTTCCATAGTCTTCGGATGATTGACAGTCTTGGTTTCTTCTGGTTCAAACTACCATTGCTGATTTGTAAATGGTGTTTAGGAATGGTTCAAGCTATCATTAATGAACTTGTGAGCTGAACTGCTGATATCCTAACAATGTAGATTGTATTTGTTCCACAAAACTTTTCTAAACAGGTCCACATCCTCTTTTGTCATATTAACCTTTCCTTTCCACTACCTCTAGTGGATAGCTGGCTAGAAGGGAGGTTAAAACTTTTAAGTACTCTTATTAAAGTAGGTTTTGAAAAAAAAATATAAACATATACATGAGTCTTTGGAGGCAAGGGGTTGAATGCTGTTATTTGGATTCTGAATGTCACTCAAAGCTTGTTTTTTAAGATGTACCACAGAGTGTTGGTAGAGTTTGTAAGATTTGGAGCTGACTGAGAGGGCTTTGGGTCATTAGAGACAAGGGAGGGAAAATGGATGTGCTCTACTTGTTTGACATCCTGGATTGTGATGCGGTGATGAGATTGGCTCTGTCAGGCACTGCCAATGCAATGTGCTTCCTCTAAAAGTCTAAAGCAACAGAGCTAACTGATCTTTGACCAGAACCTTCAAAACTATGAGACAAGGTGCTGGAGAGATGGTGTTAAGAGAGCTTTATGTTCTTTTAGAGAACTTGAGCTCAGCTCTCAGTATGCACATGAGACAACTCAAAGCTACCTGTAACTCCAATTCCAGGGGATCACATTCTTTTGCCTCTTGGACTATGTGGGTACTTATACTTCTCTCTCTCTCTCTCTCTCTCTCTCTCTCTCTCTCTGCCTCTGTCTGTCTGTCTTTCTCTCTCTCACACACACATACACACACTTTTTTTTATAGCCCACATCTTACTTCACTCCTAGGTATACTCAATCTCCATTTGGAAAAGACATTCTCAAACACAGAAGCCAAGTTAGCATACCTTCCTTCTGTTTCCACACAGAGCTGATAGCCACCTGACAGTTTGCTCCTTGTGCCCTTTTCACCACAGTCAGATAGAGACTATTCCTTAAAATAATGCCCAATATGTAGTAGACACTTTCAAAATACTCAGTGGACATAACTTACTTGTCCTTGATCATTTTCTTTTAGACTTAGGAGGCAAAATTCTCTCACATTCTGACTAGCATGCCATCTCTTAGGTATCAGGAGAGTACTCCAGACTCTGGTTCTTTCATCAAGCAGTACCCTTGCCTGTCCAATGGCTCAGCTGAACTATCTGTATAAGAGACAGCTTTGTGACAGATGATTAAGTCATTAGGATCTTCATTGTTTTGTTATCTTTGTCCTTTGGATGAGCTGCTGCTCCCCATCTGCCATTAGATTGTATATAAATCATATAAAACCTAGCCCCAGTGTAAACATTCAAAGAATTGCTTTTATCCGTGTATATAATATTATGTAGCCCAAACCAAAGTAGAACCACCTACATATATTTAGATGGGGGCTGGTGGTAAAAACAAGTTTTATGAGTTTTGGGGCCTAAGACTTACTGACTTCCAAAGGGAAATAAATCAGTCTTTGTTTTAGGTTGTGATCTCCTCAAATAAGATAGCAACAACAACAACAACAACAAAATCAGGACATTACTGAATTTGTGTTTACATGGTTAATGGTTGTGCTTCAAGATGGAATTTTGCAATTCCCAACTATATGAAAGTATAGTTCACCCATTAGAGATCCTAGTGGGTCATAAAACAAAACAAGAACAAAAGTTTGTGAACACAAATTAAAATGTGTTAGGGGAGAGATTGGGAGTGCCTGCTTATAAAGGTAAAAGTAATCATTAAGTTTTAAGAGGTCAAGGGATGAAAAAATAGAGTCTAGTCTCATTACCACAGTGAGGGATTCAGAACTGGAATTCTGAAGAAAACTTGCGGTTAAACTAAGTTCTGTTCTGTAATGGGCACTGACTCTGGGCTGGTGTCTTAGTTCTCCAGAGACCAGGGGAATCTTTTGCTTTCCTCCACCACCTGCACCTCTCAAACCTTGTCCCTTCCGCAGCAGCAGTCTAAAATCCCAGGAATAAATTTGGTTTTTTTTTTTTTTGAAACAAAATAGCAATTTAACTGGAATAAGTCAAAGGATTACACAGAAGAAATCACTGTTGGTATCAGGAACATCACTCACAAGAGAGGTATGTTGGTATTAGGAACTTCACTCACAGGCCTGGGGTGGAGTCTTCCTTTCTATTGCTCTGTCACCTGCTCCCATGCTACCTGCTGAGAGGCTGAACCTGTCTTCCTGAGATGTTCTTGAGATAGCTGACAACCTGTGGAATTGGTGACCTAATGCTAACAGCTCTGGCAGACTAGTGCTAACAACTTAGCCACAAAGCACCAAGAAGCCTGGTGTGGCAGGGGATGGGCCTTTCCCCTTTATAAGCACAGACTCTTAGTAAACATTGGGCCTTGATCAGAAATCTGTTTTGGTCTCCTTTCTTCTTTCCCTGTTTCTTCCCTTTCAGCTCCGGCCTCCCACTCAGAAACCCAGTTCACTTGGCTGCAGGCGGCTACACTAGCAGTTAAGAAATCTAATGGTATCTATCACATGGTTCAAGACCTCAGGCGCATTAATTCTGCAGTGGTTCCCTTCTATCCTGTTGTTGATAGCCCTTACACACTTCTTTTCACTATTCCCCCGGGGACTTCCCATTTCTCAGTCCTAGATCTCAAGGATGCATTTTTTTTCTATCCCTCCCTCTAGATGCCCGGTCACAGAACATATTTGCCTTTACCCTTGATATATCATCTCTGCCACTATGCCCTGTAGTAGAAAACATGTCAGTTTATTTTGGCACTCAGGTATATCATGTCCTACTCAATGGCTGGTTAGTGAAAGAAAATAAAATTCAGGGTCTATGATTCATGTAGCACATGCCAGCTACTCAGGAGGTTTGTGGACCTATGCCTGGGAAATGCCCGGACAGGCCTGAACAAAGGATGTTTGAACTAGCCAATCATGTGAAACCACACCAATTTCCCTAACCCCCTACCCCATTTACTATATAAACCCCAAGCTTTCGAGCCTTGTGTTCAACTCCTCTATCTCCTGCGTGAGGTACATGTCATCCCGGAGCTCCGTGAATAAACCACCTCGTGTACATTGCATCAAGACGGTCTCTTATGATTCCTTGGGTGTGTGAACTCCCGAGAATCCAGTGGGGGGGGGTCTCCTTTGAGGGGGCCTTACATTAGGAGTTTCTTTTTCTTCTCTCAGAACTAGGAGTAATCCAGAGAAATGAGCCCCTGCCAATCCCAAATGTAGATATGATAGCTGCCCAACATAAGAGGACAGTTCAGGTGTGCCACTCTTGGTCACTGTGGGAATAGCCATAGGTGCTAGTACTGGAATTGCAGGGATAACTACTTCTATGACCCAATATGATGAGTTCACTTCCAAGCTTGACAATGCTTTTCAAAAAATAAAACCATGCTTATTATCCAGAAACAGATCAATTCTTTGGCAGCTATGGTGCTTCAGAACCAATGGGGGCTAGATGTCCTGACAGCTAAAGAAGGTGGTCTTTACTTGTTCCTCCAAGAAGAATGTTTCTATGTCAACCAATTCAGGATAGTGAGAAATAAAATCCAGGAGCTATAATCAGACATACAGAATTTCAGGGAGCATGAGGCCTCCAGTTCTGAGATTTTCGAAAACCCTATATGGAAGTGGATACTCCCTTTTGTAGTCATCTTCCTGGCATTATTATTTGCTCCCTGATTCATTAATCTTGTATCTACATTCCTCCAATGAGGAAATACAAGATACAAAAAATTTCTAACCAAACTATTAATCAGTTCCTGTTACAGGATTACCAGCCACTGTTCCCAGAGGAGCTGCTGTCCACAGAGGAGGCTGATGTGAATGTTTACCAAGTGGACCCTGATGATGAAAGTCAACTAGACTCCAAAATTGATGATACTTATAGACAGCTGGAAGCAGTTTAAGAGACACAACACTTCTATTTCCTTTTCACTATCAGCTTCCCCCTCCCCCCTTTATTCTCATCTTTATGATAAGAAGAAAGGGAGGTATGTTGGTATCAGGAACTTCACTCACAGGCAACAGGGACCCTTGCATGTGTTGCCATGGCAATCTCCATACATTCCCCGAATTCACCTGGCTCACCTCCCACCTTTACTTGTAAGCAGTTATGTCACAACCCAAATAAAAGGCATACCCTTCTAACCTTCACCCTCTCTCTGTTTCCCCTTAGTCTTTGTCACCACCTTTGCCTTCTTCCCCAACAATAAACCTCCCATGTTGAACTGTATTGGCCTGGTTTGGTCTGTCTACAGGTGAGCCATGAATCTAACACAACAATCACTAGTACTTTTTTCTGTACTAGAAAAGAACAGATATGTACACAGGATCTTCTCACTTCAATATCACAATTCCTCTGGCCATGACCAACTGGGAGTGTTGCCCTCCTTTTTAATACCTACTTGCAAATGATAACCTTGAGTTATTAGCTATGACCCATGACAGGTAATAGCCTGATATAATAAGAGCCAAACAGTGGACTTAGGAGAGAATAGAGTCCAAATATTTAAAACTAAGAGCCGTGGAATTTGTCAGAATTGATCAGAAGACTTGCCACCCCCTTACCAGCTGGTGATCCCTTGAAAAGATTGGACTGTTCTGAGTCTCTTGTATCAGGACTGTTGCTGATGAGAATTCATAATGGAAGCATGGAGTATACTTAGTTGTGTGTCTAATCTTTTGTAGGCATGTAGTGATCAAACAGAAAGACCCCTACTCCAAACACGGGCTGTTCTTGCACCCCAAGAATCACGAGAGACCGTCTTGATGCAAACTGCAAGAGGATTTTTAATCGGAGCTCCAGGACGACACGTATCTTATGCAGGAGACAGGGGAGTCGACCACGAGGCCCAAAGGCTAGGGGTTCATATAGGGGAAGTGGGGGGGAGGGAGAAAGATGACGTGATCATGCTGGATTGGTAGATTCAAAGATCAGTAAGTTATTCATCAACAAGCAGCATGTGCAGGTCAGGATGTTCGCTAGTAAGGCAATAAAACTTCTGATTAATCTCAAACCTAACATCAAACAAGGTAGAAGAGATAAACAGGGATGTGCCAACTTGTCAGCACAGACCAGGTGACCCTCACTCTGCCTGATTGTCCTTGCATTCCTTTCTTATC
Source organism: Mus minutoides (assembly GCA_902729485.2). Lineage (NCBI taxonomy): Eukaryota > Metazoa > Chordata > Mammalia > Rodentia > Muridae > Mus > Mus minutoides. The sequence continues at coordinate 1,865,581 of LR753334.1, read as the reverse complement.
TACCAGTTCCTGGAACAGCTCGGCAGCTTTAGTGCTGACTTATTCAGGCCCGTCCTGGCCCAGACTTTTGTAAGCTCTCTAGTACAAACTTTCAGCATGAATTTTATTTTAAATCCCCTTCAGTAGTAAGTAATAAGCTGAAATAGACAACTGCTTATCCTCTTCCTGCTCTCTATCACTATGTGGGTTGCAATCAGGAATTGAAGTGTGGCTCTTTTATGACTTGTTATTTTTGCTTTGGATAACACATCTTACTTCTTTATAAAGTGAGGGTAATAGCAGCCTTGACCCAGTCCCAGAGAATTGCTATGAAAGTATAACACAAACAGGGCTTTCATGAGAGGCTGAGTCAGTAAAGGAACCTTGTTTTGAACTTCTAGTGTCAAAAGGTGAACTTTAAAAAAACCTTCTTTATATAGTGCCCAAAATTGTATATTTCATTAAAGAAGTAGAAACTGGAACATTCGGTAACTAAGTAGCTAAGGGGACAGAGAAATAGGGTGACCAGACAATGTCCCAAGTTTTGGAACTAAGACTGGCTTGAGAAGGTTAGATCTAGAATTATTTACTAACTCTACTTCAAAATGAAACCATTCCTTGATGCTTTGAAGAACAGGTTTCAGTGTACCTAGAAGAAGGAACTCCTGAGTAGTGCTATGATAATTCATAGAACCTGAACTCCCACACTTGAAGTTTATAAGCACTCAGAACATCACAAGCATTAGCTACCTTAATGTAATTCTCTGTTCATACATTTAGTAAGAGAATTATACTTCAGCTTATGGCCTTAACTTGGAGATTCATTCCTGAAAGAACACATCAATTTTCATATCTATTCCAGTTCCAAGGTTGTTTTTAGAGCTGTTTCCCATGGTAATTATACTCTTTTCTTCAAGTTTTCTTTATTTCACTTGAATACATAAATAAATAAATAAATCTATTATTCTTTTGTGTTTTTTCCATACATGCATCCATCTATCTATCCATCCATTTTAAAAGATATTCCCCTAAGTCCAGCCCTGTGCTGGGCATTGAGAAGCATATCTTATTAACTCTAATTTCAGAAAAGGCAGAGATGAATGCAATCCAGTGATTAAGGAGTCTCTGACAGTCTAGTACAATTTCCCCAGCCTTGACAATATTATCTGACCTATCATTTTAATCCTTCTTATTATTTTTAAGATTTTTCTATTGATGCCTTCACAATCTTCAGGAATTACTCCCTCATCTATTTACTAAAATCTACTAAACATTCTGTTGAATCCCATGACTTGTCATTTGCAAGTTATTCTTATGTTCTATTCACAGGTTTTACACACATACACACACACACACACACACACACACACACACACACAGAGAGAGAGAGAGAGAGAGAGAGAGAGAGAGAGAGAGAGAGAGAGAGAGACCAATGGTAGGCTGAGAGAATCCACCTCTATATTTGTCAGGCACTGGTGGAGCCTCTCTGGAGACAGCTATAACAGGCTTCTGTCAGTAAGCACTTCTTGGCATCCACAAAAGTGTCAGGGTTTGGTGACTGTATATGGATGGATCCTCAGGTGAGGCAGTCTTTGGATGATCATTCTTTCAGTCTCTGCTCCACACTTCATCTCTGTAACTTCTATGGGTATTTTGTTCCCCCTACTAAGAAGGATCAAAGTATCTACACTTTGGTCTTCCTTCTTCTTGAGTTTCATGTGGTTTGTGAATTGTATCTTGGGTATTCTGAGCTTCAGGCTTAATGTCCACTTATCAGTATCTATCATGTGTGTTCTTTTGTGATTGGGTTACCTCACTCAGGACTCTATTTTCCAGTTCCTTCCATTTGCCTAAGAATTTCATAAATTCATTGTTTTTAACAGATGAGTAGTACTGAAAACGTGAAACACAAAAACTAGGCCTTTAGGCTCAGGCTTGAGAATGTGATCTTTGTGACTCAGTACTCCAAGGCATGCTAACAGAGAGCAACATTCCTCCACCCACCAGCTTCCTGGGTTCAGGGAGTGTTCATTCAAAGAAAGTCACCCTGACCCACCCTGACCACTGCAGGAACTTGCTATGCAAATGTGCTATTGTTACAGGCTGGGGAAAACTGTCTTGACTTTCCACTCCCTCGTGACTCTTACCAACAATGCCCTCGCCACCCCCTTGAGTTGTGGTTTCTCCCTTTAAATACCCCCTTACTAGCTACTCAGGGTGCCATGGTTCTCTATAGACTGTGGGCCCGAGAGCGCTCTTGAAATAAAAATCTTCTTACTCTTTGCATCAAGACCATTTCTCGTGAGTGATTTGGGGTGTCACCTCTCCTGAGTCAGAACATGATGGAGTCCTCACATTGTGGATCTTTCAGTACTTCATTGAATAAATGTACTACATTTTCTGAGAACTCCTAAATCTGATAAACAACTTCAGCAAAGTAGCTGGATATAAAATTAAATCAAACAAATCAGTTGCCTTCCTCTACACAAAGGATAAACAGGTTGAGAAAGAAATTAGTGAAATAACACCCTTAACAATAGTCACAAATAATATAAAATACCTTGGTGTGACTCTTAACTAAGCAAGTGAAAGATCTGTATGATAAGAACTCCAAGTCTCTGAAGAAAGAAATTGAAGAAGATCTGAGAAGATGGAAAGATCTCCCATGCTCATGGATTGGCAGAATTAATACAGTAAAAATGACCATCTTGCCAAAAGCAATCTACAGATTCAATACAATCCTCATCAAAATTCCAACTCAATTCTTCACAGAGTTATAAAAAGCAATTTGCAAATTCATCTGGAATAACAAAAAACCTAGGATAGCAAAAACTATTCTCAACAATAAAGGAACTTCTGGTGGAATCACCATGCCTGACCTCAAGCTGTACTACAGAGCAAATGTGATATAAAAAAAATTGTGAGGTATTGCTACAGTGACAGGCAGATAGATCTATGAAATAGAATTGAAGACATAGAAATGAACCCACACACCTATGGTGACTTGATCTTTGAAAAAGAAGCTAAAAAATCCAGTTTTAGCTTTGTTGAAAAGACAACATTTTCAACAAGTGGTGCTGGCTCAACTGGTAGTTAGCATGTTGAAGAATGCAAATCTTCTTATCTCCTTGTACAAAGCTCAAGTCCAAGAGGATCAAGGACCTCCACATAAAACCAGATACACTGAAAATAACAGAAGAGAAAGTAAAGAAGAGCCTCGAAGATATGGGCACAGGGGGAAACGTTGTAAGACCAAGAATTAACAAATGGGACCTCATAAAATTGCAAAGCTTCTTTAAGGCAAAGTACATTGTCAATAAGACAAAACAGCAACCAACCGATTGGGAAAAGATCTTTACCAATCCTAAATCCAATAGGGGGCTAATATGCAACATATATAAAGAACTCAAGAAGTTAGACTCCAGAAAACCAAATAACCCTATTAAAAATGGGTACAGAGGTAAACAAAGAATTTTCAACTGAGGAATATGGAATGGCTGAGAAGCACCTGAAAAAAAAATGTTCAACATCTTTAATCTTCTGTAGAGAGCCGCTTCCAAGCCGGTGATGTAGAGAGCCGTGCCTGAGCCGGTTACCTAGGAGACGCAAACAAGTTCAGTGCGCATGCGTTTGTGACGAAACCACGTAAGTCACCGCCCATCCCGGGGCGTAACTTGAGGTAATGGACAGTCAGCCAATCCTGACGACACATGTCACACTGAGGTGTAATTAAGTGGAATTATTTCTAGAAATGCTTTCTCTTTCTCTTTCTCTTTCTCTTTCTCCACATGGTGTAATAAAGATATGCTTGTAGAAGGATTCTTTTGTGTCCATGTCCCTTTCTTGCAGGCAAGGCGGTAACATGGGCATTTACAGCTGGTGCCGATAACCCCGGGAAATTGACCATCACTGGCGCCGAGGGAGAGCCCCCACTCACGGGGAGAATTCAGAACTACAAGCAGGACAAGGGAAAGCTCTGAGAGGTATGTTTGGTCTTGATTTATATCATTTACCCCCCCATTTGAGTAGCATAGTGGAAGTTTTCATCATTGTAGTGGCAGTGCTTGCTCTCCTTAGACTGATGAGACCATATTTAGAGGATGAGAAATGCCCCCCAATGGTTAAGGCAAGGCAGGGGGCATTAGAACTACAGGACCGCATATCAGAAACAGAGCGGAAAAAGATAATAGGAGCTCAAAGAAACAGAAGCATGCTTAAGCAGACAGGCCTCTCCAAGGATCTTAGATCTAAGGGGAAGAGAGGAAAGGGGAAGTACACCCTGGTAGAGAACAGAAAAGAAAGGAGAAATAAGAGAAAAGCTTTAAAGCTCAGTAGCTCTGAGTCAGAAGAATCTAGCCCCTCTGAAGACTCAGAGGAAGCAGCCCGCTTTGAGGAGGAAAATTACCATCTAAATGAACAGCAGCTACAGCAGAATCGTAAACGAAAAGAGGCAAGAGATAGGAGGAACCACGTGGCTCCTTGGCCTGTGACAAATGCTGCTTACAGAATTCTTAAGAGAATTAAGGTAATTGGATCTGGGAATGGATCGGGAGAGAAGAGAGGAGAGTGAATTTTTAAAAGAAGATTCCTAGGCTCGCCTAGGTTTATTCTCTCTCTCTGGAACTCAGAGAAGTTTTTTCTTTATATGTACGATGCATCGTTTGTCTACATTTGTGTTTCATGTCTTGTCTGTCTGGCTGTTTTGTTCTGTGTTGAAAAAAGAAAAATGGTTACAAAAAGCATGTCTATTGGTCTCTGACTTAATTTTAGTATGAGCCTCCACAGAGGCTGAGAAAGGCAGGCAGATTTGCCCAGGATCTAACAAGGCCACACGTGGTTTTGGGCCTTTCCTGGAGGAAGGCACGGCAATATAGATTGTTAACTTCTTAGCCCCAGGGATGGGAGGCTAAGAGTGTTTGTTCCTGAAGGAAGACGTCTGCCTAGGCATAGATCAGCCTTGAACAGCAGCACGTGGCGAGAGGCGGCGCAGAGGGCTAGGCCACCAAGATATTTAATAATGTTTAATTTGTGCTGAGGTCGTTTCAAGCACGGGATATGAACAAGTCCAGAAAGGGTCTCAGAAATTTTTCTAATTGATATAATGTTTTATGGGATTTTTATCCTAGATGTTAGTCTTTTGGCAATAGGGTCTAAGTTGGACTTTGGAAGGTGCATGGTTGTGCATTTGTGATTGACTGGCAGGCCTCCTGGAGTTTCTTTGTTCCACAGATCTCACCTCACCCCCTCCCTGATTCTCCTTGCCTTCAGGGCAGGTTCCTCCCAGCAGCTAAAACCGAGGATCCAGAGGCAATTAAGATTTGGAGTTTAGAATTAAGAGTTATATAAGATTTAAAGGAACTTTTCTAGGCTAGATTGCTTGCTTTTTTAAAGGGTTATTATTGATTATTGATTAAAAGGTTTGTTTTTCATTATGTTTAAAAGTGGCTCCAAATTACAGCCAGGTTGGCTCAGTCAGTAGAGCATCAGACTCCAGGGTTTAAGCCCCTGTTTCTTAAGAAAGTTTTCAAGACAATAGCTAGGGTTTAAATATGCTGGTGATGTCATGTCAAGAGTCATTAAAAGACTCAAACCTTTTTTGGGTATTATCTAAAAAAAAGAGACAAGCTAATTGGTAAATATGAAAGACGTTACAGAAATTTTAAAGGACTTTTTGATTGATATTGATTATAATTTATGGATATTAATACTAGCTATTCCTTTTAATCATGACCATTGAATGTGAAATCATTCTTTACCTCAAATTTTAAGGGCTACTGTGGTGCTTATTAAGAATTATTTAAAGTTGTGTCTTAAAAACCTGACAAAGTGTTAGCTTAATCATTTTTCTAGGATAAATCAAAAAATTGTTTTGTGCACGCCTTTACCTTCTAGATCTCCATGCATTTTCTGTATTTAAAAACAGCCCCTTTATGGGAAAAAGGGTATTTAAAATTTGAAACATATATTCTTTTGAGGTTCCTATCTCAGCACAGATAATTAAATTGCATGCTACAGATGGTGCTTTATAAGGTTAAAATTTTGTCAAGTTGTATACGAAGTCAATATAGGTATATCTCAGAACTGACAACTGCTAAAATTGTTTGACCTTCAGATATTAATTTTCTAGTTGGCAATTGTCCAAGAATGTACATTTTGGAGAATAAATGCCGTCCTGTTAAAAGGACTATCTTTAAATATTTCAAAAATTGCTCTAGGTCGCCTGGATATGTTACTCACATCCCATCCTTTGGCAAATTGCAATATTTACATGTTTCTATTGATACTTGTTCAGGAATTATATTTGCCTCTCCATTAACCAGAGAAAAGGCAGCACATGTTATTCAGCATTGCCTTGAGGCATGGAGTGCTTAGGGAAAAACCAAAATTCTTAAAACTGACAATGGACCAGCTTACACTTCTCGGAAGTTTAGACAATTCTGTCGCCAAATGGAGGTGACCCATCTAACGGGTCTACCATACAATTCTCAAGGACAGGGCATTATAGAACGGGCTTATCGCACTCTCAAATCTTATTTAATAAAACAAAAAGGGGGAGTAGAGGAGGCTCTACCCTCAGTGCCAAGGGCAACCGTTTCTATGGCTCTCTTTACACTTAATTTTTAAAATATTGACAGTCAAGGCCATACAGCAGCTGACCGGCATTGTCTAGAGCCTGACAGGCCAAAAGAGATGGTGAAATGGAAAGCTGTCTTGACTGGTCAATGGAAAGGCCCGGATCCTATTTTGATAAGATCCAGGGGAGCTGTTTGTGTTTTCCCACAGGAAGAAGATAATCCATTTTGGTTGCCAGAACGACTGACACGAAGAATCTTGGCACGTGAAGATGATTTCGAGATGGACCTCCCAACGACTGGTTCTGCTCATCCTGCTGAATCGAGGGATGAAGCTGTCTTCTGTCGGACTATCTCAGAGGGAGTTGGTCCTTGAGGGCGGAGCGACTCTCCAGAAGACTTCTCTTGCAGATTGGGCGACTCAATGGGACTCAGCTGAAACCCATTGCCTTTGGGGACTTCCCTTCCTAGATATCTTTAGCCTTTTCTTTCTTTAAGGGGTGGGTGGTAGTTGCCTTATTCAGCATTACCCTCAGCTGTGGTGTTGTGTTTGTTTTGGGTGGTTTGCAAGCCCAGAACCCAACAAAAAACGTGACGAAGTGGTGATTGCTCAAGCACTCGCAGCACTAGGACAAGGAGCCTCTCCCGATATGTGGCTCAGCATGTTAAAATCATAGAAAAAGGAGCCTCTCCCAATATGTGGCTCAGCATGTTAAAATCATAGAAAAAGGAGCCTCTCCCGATATGTGGCTCAGCATGTTAAAATCATAAAGGTTAAAAATTGGCACTCGCCCTAGAGTAATTTTGCAGAGAAGTTGTTGCCTGCCATTTCATGAATGTGCACACTAGACTAACCTAAGACAGGGACCTAGTGGCGAGAAGTTTTCCCAGTGACGGGTAAGGCTAGTGACATATCGTGGTGGCACCCTTTCTCCTTTTCAGCCCTTGCACCCAGAGGACTTGATCCATTGCACCTGGTAGGGTGAAAAGATGCCGTAAAAATTGAGCCCTTGATCACTGACACTCCCAGCAAAAAGGTATCGGTTTGATCGGGTTTAAACTCCTTATTCTGGCAACAACTATGTACTGTGCATCTCTAGGCCAGACCTTTAAATAAAATAGAAAGGGGGAGATGTAGAGAGCCGTGCCCGAGCCGGTTACCTAGGAGACGCAAACAAGTTCAGTGCGCATGCGTTTGTGACGAAACCATGTAAGTCACCGCCCATCCCGGGGCGTAACTTGAGGTAATGGGCAGTCAGCCAATCCTGACGACACACGTCACACTGAGGTGTAATTAAGTGGAATTATTTCTAGAAATGCTTTCTCTTTCTCTTTCTCTTTCTCCACATGGTGTAATAAAGATATGCTTGTAGAAGGATTCTTTTGTGTCCATGTCCCTTTCTTGCAGGCAAGGCGGTAACATGGGCATTTACAATCATCAGGGAAATGCAAATCAAAAAACCCTGAGATTCCACCTCACACCAGTCAGAATGGCTAAGATCAAAAGCTCAGGTGACAGCAGATGCTGGTGAGGATGTGGAGAAAGAGGAATACTCCTCCATTGCTGGTGATTTTGCAAGCTGGTGCAACCACTCTGGAAATAAGTTTGGTGGTTCCACAGAAAATTGGACATTGTACTACTGGAGGACCCACTAATACTACTCCTGGGCATATACCCAGAAGATGCTACAACTTATAATAAGGTCACATGCTCTACTATATTCATAACAGCCTTATTTATAATAACCAGGAACTAGAAAGAACCCAGATGTCCCTCAACAGCAGAATTTAATCCTTGCTCCTGCCCTGGAGAACCTGTTGACTGACTGAGCTGGCTTGGTCAGTGATTTGCTTGTTTTGTAGACTGGCCTTGAGTTGCTCCATTACCCTGACAGGTTTTGAGCTCATGATCTTCCTGCCTCAGTCTTCTGGATGTTGAGATTCTAAACATGTACCACTATACCCAACTCTGTGTGGGCTTCTTATGTGTGTAACTCATTTTTGTGTCAGAAAGAATTTCAGTTAAGGTAGAGAAAATTCTATGTTGTTTGATGTGGTAGCTGGCTGGCTTAGTTTGTGTAGAGCATTTCATGTTCTTATCAATTGCTAGTATATCAAAGGTTGACATATTTAAAGTTTTCAATTTGAAGTAGAATAATTTATGGTGATAAGAATATTAATAATAAAATTAGAAGCATAAAGATATGAATAATTCTCACATCAAATAACTTTAATAGGAAAAAATGTGGTTGTAGACAGTGACGGCGGCTGCCAGGGATCCTTCCCGTAATCAGCCACCAAAATAAACACTATAGCATATGCCAGCAAGATAATGCTGAAAGGGACCTGATATAGCTGTCTCATGGGAGGCTATACCAGTGCCTGGCAAACACGAAAGTGGCTGCTCACAGCCAGCTATTAGTTGGAACACAGGACTCCCAAGGAAGGAGCTAGAGAAAGTACCCAAGGAGCTGAAGGGGTCTTCAACCCTATAGGTGGAAGAATAACATGAACTAACTAGTTCCCCCTGCGCTCATGTCTCTAGCTGCACATATGGAAGAAGATGGCCTAGTTGGCCATCATTGGGAGGAGAGGCCCCTTGGTCATACAGACTCTATATGCCCCAGTACAGGGGAACGCCAGGGCCATTATGTGGGAGGGGGTGGGTAGGGGAGCAGGGCGGGGATGTGGGAGGGTAAGGGGAAATTTCTGGATAACATTTGAAATGTAAATGAAGAAAATATCTAATAAAGAGAAAAAAATGTGGTTGTAGAAATTAAGTTGAGATGTGCTTATTCAAAAATGATACTGAAATCACACTTCAGTCCTTAAGGCACAAAGGGTATGGCACCTGGTGTTAGTGTTCAGGAGTCAGAATTTCCAAAACAGGTATTCTGTTAGTCTTTCACATAAATAGCCACAGTAACCAGAGGAGCTGACAGAAAAGAGGAAATATTAGAAGAGAAGGTATTGGATGGTTGGGAATATAGTTTAATGATAATGATTTTGCCTAACATGAGGATCCCAAGATCCCTGACTCCAAAATAAGAAAGAAAAAAACAGAGGCATTGGATGTTTTCTTTTTTAAACGTACTCACTTTGCATCCTACTCACTAACCCCCCTTTCTGCCACTCCCTCTCAGAATCCTTCCCTGCTTTCCACTCCCCATTCCCCTTCTCCTCTGAGAGGTTGGGGCCTCTTGGGTATCCCCCAACTCTGGTACAGCAAGTCTCTGAGAAGGTAGGTGTTTCCTCTCCCACTAAGGCCAGACAAGGCAGCCCAGCTAGAATAACATATCTCATGTAGAGGCAACAGTTTTGGGGATAGCCCTTGCTCCAGTTGTTTTGGACCCTCATGAAGACCAAGCTGTACATCTGTTGCATGTGTGTGAGAAGGGCCTTGGATTTTCTTAAAGAACAAGGTAAGTTTGTGGGGTTGATATTGACTTCAGTGCATATTTAACTTTTGGTTAAATAGCAGAGTTTATCTATCTATCTATCTATCTATCTATCTATCTATCTATCTATCTATCTATCTATTCGAATATGAAATATATTTTAAAAGATAATAAAATGTCAGAGAATATGAGCATGACAAATACAGGTTTTTTGTATTGTTTTATTTTGTTTTGTTTTTGTTTTTTGTTTTTCGAGACAGGGTTTCTCTGTCTAGCCCTGGCTGTCCTGGAACTTACTTTGTAGACCAGGCTGGCCTCAAACTCAGAAATCCGCCTGCCTCTGCCTCCTGAGTCCTGGGATTAAAGGCATGCGCCACCATACCTGGTTTTGTTTATTGATATCCATGAGAACTGAGACTAGTACCTTACTAATAGACATGAACATTATAGAAACTCATGTCCTTTTAATGGAGTGTCAGAACACTTGCTCATAATCTATGTATAACCTCTCATATATTTAAGTCATCTCAAATTACTTACAGCTGATAGAATATATATATTTTATAAATAGCTGTTGTTATTATAAAAAGATAAAGAAATATTAAGATATGTTCTATGGGGATGTGGTGAGGTGTGGGGGAAGGAAATGTCCCTGAGGGCCCATGCCAAGACCCTTCCCCCCTGAGGGACCAGCCAAATGATGATACAGCATAGACTAGAGTTTATTTAGGGAATATGGAGGGGAGTTAAGAGAGTAGTAGAGGCAGAGAAAGGCAGAGAGAAGGAGATAGTAGAGAAGAAGAGGCCAGCCTCTCTTGACATGAACCATGTCCATGACATGACCATGGGGTGGGGGATGTGGAGAGAGGGGGAGCAAGAGGGCAAGAGAGAGAGGTAAGAAAGAGAGAGGAGGGGGCAAGCAGTCCCCTTTGCAGTCCCTTTTATAGTGGGACAGGCCTACCTGGCTGTTGCCAGGTAACTGTGTGGGTGGACTCCAGACAGAACACCAACAGCTTTTATGCTTTAAGGAATAATAACAAGGAAAAAAGCCATACATATTCAGTAAAGATACAGTTTTCTCAAATACTTTTCAACTCATTTGAATAAATGCCCAAGCAGAGAACCCACAAATATGAAAGGCCAAGTATATAACTGTCTAACATTGTTAGCAGGATGCAAATTTATCTACAAAAAGATTAATGCAAAAAAATTAAAGTAAACACAAATGACAAATGTCTAAATAGCATTTCCTGGATGATAAAATCCTATGCATTAAGTTAAAAATTACATTCTGGTAACTCAAATCATTTATTAGTCTTTCTACCACTTAATACTACAAAAGCAAAATTCACAAAAGCAAAGGAATGAAGAATGTAGTCATATAATAACCACACTTTTGGGCCACATATTCATGTTCAGAAAGAGTCCATGCCATGGATTCATGTGAGTGCATTAGCTTACAGCTCTGGCTGTGACTGAGATCAGTAGTCAACACCATTTTTTTTCTTTGATTTCCTGTCTTTCTTTAGTGTGCATAGACCATTTCTCAACCCTTTTCATCTAGGTGGTTGGATAGCCAGGCTGGGAAATGGAATATGGGTGAAAGTGCTCTGGGACTTTTTCTGGCTTGGCTCCTATACCTTTTCTTTTGCAGTTAGGAGAGGATGGCCAACCATGAAACTCTGAAGTCTAAGAAGGTAACAGTAAGATGAAACAAGCTTGGGTCCCTCAGTGACTCATGGCATGTATAATCTCAAGTCTCACTCAACTGCCAAATACAGGAAAACTCTAAGGGCTCTTACCTATTTTGACTATGAAGGCTTTGGGGAATAAATGAAAATACAAAGATCTTTGTTAAATACCATTTTGAGTTATTCAATGTAATTGTCCTTTAAAAATGCATCTTGGGCTGGAGAGATGGCTTAGCTGTTAAAGGCTAGGGTCACAACCAAAAATACAAAAATGCATCTAGTGGGGTGAGGCCCCAACCTCTGCCCCAATGCCTGGCCTAACTGGGAACCCTTGCGGCCCAGGAAACATAGGAACTCCCACCCAACCAGAGACACACTGTGGGCCTGGGTCCCAGAGGTTTTTCCACGGAGATCTCTGTCCAGGCTTGGTGTGAGGGCTCCAGCAAAGGGTAGCAAATGCAGGCAGGAAGACTAAGACGCTGCATGCCTTCCAGGTTACTCGGTAACTCCGAGCAGCTCTGAACTGACTCGGGTCAGGCTGGGCTGACAAAAAGCCAACTATCCAGTGAGGAATGCAGTGGCGGGACCTCAGATGGCTCTTTGGAAGAGAAGATCTCTTCCCAAGCGTTACATATAGCTCCTGGAACAAAAGACTCAGACGAAGGAATAGTTCTTGCGTACCTTTAATTCCATGGATGGATTTATATACAGTTCTGGGGGTCATTCAGGGTTCAACAGTAGGTACCTCTCATTGGCTTAGACTGAGAGTTTGGGGGAAACCTTATTTGCATGTGGGAAGGCTTGGTGCTGTTCCTACATGACTGATAGCCATGTGCCTCTCTTGAGGGAGTTATAAGGATGGTAACTTTGATAGGAGCCAGGAGTCCAGGAGACATGATCGAATGCCTACTGTCCCATGTAGGTGGAAATTACCACCCACTGGGTCCCACTGGGGTTCAAGACCTAAACTCAACTGGAGACCAGGCTGTCTGTGTGCAGCCTGTTGCCCCACAACACACCTCCTTTCTGGTTTGTGGATCCTGTGCTCTGCCCATCCCAAACCACCCACACCCAGAAATAGCTTGACACCCAGGAGTTCTGAAATACCTAGGATCACAGGCAAGGCCCCAAACTGCCCCAGTGCTTGGCCTAACTGGGACTCCTGGGGCCCGGGGAACATAGGAACTCCTGTCTAGCCAGAAACAGACATTCCTCCTGGTTCACGCAAAGGACTAGATATTGTGCTCCAGCCCTCTTTCTACCCTGCCCACACCTAGAGACACCTTGATCCCAAGGAGCTCTGACACAGCTAGGCTCACATAACAGGCTCTGCAGACACTCTCCCATATCCAGAGAAAGTCTAATCCAAGGAGGCTTAACATAACCAAAATCACAGGAAGAACAGTCTCCAGTTAGAGTCAGCAAGGCCAGTTAACACCAGAGATAACCAGATGGTGAGAGGCAAACACAAGAACATAAGCAACAGAAATCAATGCTACTTGGCAACTTTAGAACCCAGTTCTCCCACCACAGCAAGCCCTAGATGCCCCAACACACCTGAAAAGCAAGATTCAGATATAAACAACTATCTCATGAAGATGATAGAGGACTTTAAGAAGGACGCAAATCACTCCCTTAAAGAAATTCAAGAGAACACTGGTAAACAAGTAGAATCCCTTAAAGAGGAAACACATGAATCACAAGAAATACAGAAAAACACAAACAGGTGAAGGAATTGAACAAAACCATCTAGGATGTAAAAATGGAGCTAGAAACATTAAGGAAATCACAAAGGGAGACAACCCTAGAGTTGGAAAACCTAGGAAAGAGAGCAAGACTCACAGATGCAAGCTTCACCAACAGAATACAAGATATAGAAAAGAGAATCTCAGGCATAGAAGATACCATAGAAGATACTGACACAACAGTCAAAGAAAATACAAAAAGCAAAAGGATCCTAACTAAAAACATTCAAGAAACCCAGGACACAATGAAAAGACCAAACATAAGAATAATAGGTATAGAAGAATGTGAAGATTACTAATTCAAAGGGCCAAAAAACATCTTCAACAAAATTATAAAAGAAAACTTCCCTAATCTAAAGAAAGAGATGCCCATAAATGTATAAGAAGCCTACAGAACACTAAATATATTGGACCAGAAAAGAAATTCCTCCTGTCACATAATAATCAAAGCACCAAATTCACAAAACAAAGAAAGAATATTAACAGCAGTAAGTGAAAATGGCCAAGTAACATATAAAGGTAGGCCTATCAAAATTACACCAGACTTCTTGACAAAGACTCTAAAAGTCAGAAAATCTTGGACAGATGTCAAACAGACCCTAAGAGAACAAAAATGCCAGCCCAGGCTAACATACTTAGCAAAACTCTCATTTACCATAGATGGAGAAACCAAGATATTCCACGACAAAACCAAATTTAAACAATATCTTTTAACTAATCCAGCCTGATGGAGAATAATAAAAGGAAAAATCCCAACACAAGGAGAGATACTACACCCAAGACAAAGCAAGAAATTAATATTCTCACAACAAACCCAAAAGAAAAGAACCACACTGTGATGGTTCATATATGCTTGGCCTAGGAAACGACACTATTAGAATGTGTGATCTTGTTGAAGTAGGTGTGGAATTGTTGGAGTAAGTGTGTCACCGTGGGTGTGGGATTTAAGACCATTATCATAGGGGCCTGGAAGCCAGTATTCTCCTGGCAGCCTCCAGATGAAGATGTAGAAATCTCAGCTTCTCCTGCACTGTGCCTGCCTGGACACTGCCATGTTCCAGCCTTGATTTTAATGGACTGAACCACTGAACCTGTAAGCCAGCCTCAATTAAATGTTCTTTTAAAGAGTTGCTTTGATCATTGTGTCTTTTCAAAGCACTAAAACCCAAAACCCAATCTAAGGCATATACAAATAAATATAATTCCATCTCTAACAAAAAAAAAAATAACAAGAAGCAACAATCATTGGCCATTAATATCTCTCAATATCAATGGACTCAATTCCCCAACAAAAATACATAGGCTAACAGACTTTATACCTAAACAGGACCCAGAATTTTGTTACATGCAGGAAACATCCCTCAGTGACAAAGACACACACCAACTCAGAGTAAAAGGCTAGAAAAAAAAATTTCAAGCAAATGGTCCCAAGAAACAAGCTGGAGTAGCCATTCTAATATCCAATAAAATAGAATTTCAACCAAAAGTTATCAAAAAAGATGGGGAAGGATACTTCATACTCATAAAAAAAAATCCACCAAGATGAACTCTCAGTTCTGAACATCTATTCCCCCCAAATCAAGGGCACCTGCATTTGAAAAAAAAAAAACTACTAAAACTCAAAATATACATTGAACCTCATATGATAATAGTGAGAGACTTCAAATCCCCACTCTCACTAATGGACAGATCATAGAAACAGATACTAAACAGAGACACAGTAAAACTAACATAACTTATGAACCAAATAGGTTTGAGAGATATGTGGAGAACATTTTACTCTAAAACAAAAAAATATAATTTTTTCTCAGCACCTCATGGTACCTTCTCCAAAACTGACCCTCACCTAACATCTGTGCCACCCTCTAAGCAGAACCATTGTTCATTGAAGCAGTTCATGAATGACTTCATGGATCTTAATACGCACACCATTTCTTAAATGAATGTAACCTGCAGGCTGCGAATGATGACAATCACGCAAGTCAAATAGCTTTGACCATAGCAGGAAATCTGTATCCAAAAATTATGCCTACAATTCATTCCTTGGCACATCAGAACTGTGAACTCTTAGCTTATCTACTATGGAGGTAAAATCCTTTGGTGATGTAAGGGATATTCAAGTACATCCTTATTACAATGAACTTCAATGTCCCAAAACTGTTCTTATTTTGTGTTTGTACCACAGTAAGCCAAGATTTTAAGCTCTATTATAAACAAAACAAACAAACAAAAAGACTTTATCTATTTATGTTCATTAGAAAAACTATTAGTAATATATTATTTTAATATACAGTTAATATATTTGGACTTATTTAAAATTTATATTGAGAAAAATATGTATTTTCAGTATTGCTGTAGACAAACATCTACATAAGATTGTTCAATTGACTGTTGTTTTATGTCAAGCAACTTTTATAATACTCACTTTTATTGTTGCAATATTGTATAAATTTTAAAGAATATGATAAAAAAACTAAAGGTTTTGCAGGTTTTGAGGGCAGGGGGCTCTCCGGGAGAAATTGGGGTACAAAAGGGAAAGAAGAACATGATGTAAGTCTATTTACTCAAAATATGTTTTGAAATGTTAACAAATTCAGATAAATTGAAATTATGTATCTTTTCTAATCATGATGAAATAAAACTTAAATCACAGGAAAAAATAAGAAATTGGGGAGATTGTACACTAGAAGATTAATAGCACATCTGGAAGCTCTAGAACAAAAAGAAGTAAATATACCCAAGAGGGTTAGATGGTAGGAAATAATCACACTCAGGGCTGAAGTCTACCAAGAAGAAACCAAGAGAACTATACAAAGAATCACCAAAAGTAGGAGCTGGTTCTTTGAGAAAATCAACAAGATAGATAAAACCTTAGCCAAACTAGCTACAGTGCTCAGAGACAGTATCCAAATTAACAAAATGAAAAAGAGAAAGGGAGACATAACAACAGAAACTTAGGAAATACAAAAAATAAATCCAATACTACTACAAAAGTTTATACTCAATAAAACTGGAAAATCTATATGAAATGGATGATTTTCTAGATAGGTACCAAAGTTAAATCAGGATCAGATAAACCATCTAAACAGTCACATAACCCCCAAGGAAATAAAAGCAGTCATTAAAAGTCTTCCAACTAAAAGTAGTCCAGGGCCAGATGGTTTTGGAATTCTATCAGATCTTCAAAGAAGAACTTAAAACCAATACTTTTCGAACTATTCCACAAAATAGTAACAGAAGGAATACTGCCTAATTCATTCTATGAAGCCACAGTTATGCTGATACCTAAACCAGAAAACAGATCCCCCAAAAGAGAACTTCAGACTAATTTCCCTTATGAATATCAATGCAAAATACCCAATAAAATCCTTGCAAGCTGAATCCAAGAACATTTCAAAATGATTATTCATCATGATCAACTAGGCTTCATCCCAGGGATGCAGGGATGGTTCAATATATGGAAATCCATCAATGTATTCACTGTACAGACAAACTCAAAAGGAAAAAACAACACATAGTCATCTCATTAGATGCTGAAAAAGCCTTTGATAAAATACAACTCTCCTCAATGTTAAAAGTCTTAGAAAGATCATTAATTCAAGGCCCTTATATATACACAATAAAGGCAATATACAGCAAATCAATAGTCAACATCAAATTAAATGCAGAGAAACTTGAGGCAACCCTACTAAAATCAGGGACAAGAAAAGGCTGCCCATTCTCTTCATATTTCATCAATATAGTACTCCAAGTTATAGCCAGAGCAATTAAACAACAAAAGGAGGTCAAAGGGATACAAATTGGAAAGGAAGAAGTCAAGATATCTGGATGGTCTATCCTTCCATCTTAGCTCTGAACTTTGTCTCTGTACCTCCTTTCATGAGTATTTTGTTCCCCATTCTAAGAAGGAACGAAGTATCCACACTTTGGTCTTCCTTCTTCTTGAGTTTCACATGTTTTGCAAATCGTATCTTGGATAGTCTAAGTTTCTGGGCTAATATCTGCTTAGCAGTGAGTGCATACCATGTGTCTTCTTTTGTGATTGGGTTACCTTACTCAGGATGATATCCTCCACCACGAAACTCAGACACTATTGCATATGCCAGAAAGATTTTGCTGACAGGACCCTGACATAACTCTCTCTTGTGAAGCTATGCCAATGCCTGGCAAATACAGAAGTGGATGCTCACAGTCATCTATTGGATGGAACACAGGGCCCTCAATGAAGGAGCTAGAGAAAGTACCCAAGGAGCTAAAGGGGTCTGCAACCCTATAGGAGGAACAACAATATGAACTAACCAGTACCCCCCAGAGCTGTGTCTCTAGTTGCATATGTAGCAGAGGATGGCCTAGTTGGCCATCAATGGGAGGAGAGGCCCTTGGTATTGCGAAGATCATATGCCCCAGTACAGGGGAATGCTTGGGCTAGGAAGTTGGAGTGGGTGGATTGGGGAGCAGGGCAGGGGGGAGGGTATAGAGGGCTTTGGGGATAGCATTTGAAGTGTAAATAAAGAAAATATCTAATAAAGAAAAAAGAAAAAAAAAGAAAAGCAAATAACCAAATGTGTCCTAGGTTTTGTGCATTTTCCCCATTTAAAAAAGAAAAGAAAAGAAAAGAAAAGAAAAGAAAAGAAAAGAAAAGAAAAGAAAAGAAGTCAAAATATCACTATTTGTGGATGATATGCTAGGAAACATAAGTAACCCAAAAATTCCACCAGAGAACTTCTACAGCTAATAAACAACTTCAGCAAAGTGGCTGAATGTAAAATTAACTCAAACAAATCAGTAGCCTTCTTCTACTTATAGGATAAGGAGGCTGAGAAAGAAAATTTGAAAGCAACACCCTTCATAATAGTCAACAATAATATAAAATATCTTGGTGTGACTATAACCAATCAAGTGAAAGATCTGTATTACAAGAACGTTAAGTCTCTGAAGAAAGAAATCAAAGAAGACCTTAAAAGATGGAAAGATCTCCCATGCTCATGGATCACCAGGATTAACATAGTAAAAATAGTCATCATACCAAAAGCAATCTACATATTTAATGCAATCCCCACCAAAATTTTAACTCAATTCTTTACAGAGATAGAAAGAACAAATCTCAAATTCACCTGGAATAACAAAAAGCCCAAGATAGAGAAACTATGCTCAACAACAACAAAAAAAAACTTCTGGGGAATCACCATACCTGACCTCAAGCTTTACTACAGAGCAATAGTGATAAAAACTGTGTGGTATTTGGACAGATAGACAGGTAGATGAATGGAATAAAATTGAAGACCAGAAATAAACCCATATATCTATAGTCATTTGATCTTTGACAAAGAAACTAAAAACCATCCAGTTGAAAAAAAGCATTTTCACCAAATGGTGCTGGTTCAACTCAGTCTGCATGTAGAAGAACACAAATAGATCCATTCTTATCTCCTTGTACAAAGCTCAAGTCCAAGTGGATCAAGAACTTTCACAAAAACCTGATAAGCTGAATCTAATAGAAGAAGAAGTGGGAAAGGGCCTGGAACACATCAGCACAGGCGAGAAATTTTCTGAACAGAATACCAATGGCTTAGGCTCTAAGATCAACAATTGACAACACTGAAAAGCTTCTGCAAGGCTAAGGACACTGTCAATAGGATTGTCAAAAGACAACCCACAGATTGAGAAATGATCTTTACCAACCCTACATCCAATAAAGGGATAATATCTAAACTATACAAGGAATTCAAGAAGTTAGACTCCAGAGAACCAAATAACTATTAAAAACAGGGTACAGAGCTAAACAGAATTCATAACTGAGGAATCTAGAATGGCCGAGAAGCATCTAAAGAAATAGTCAATATCCTAATCACCAAGGGAATGAAATTTGAAAATGACCCTGAGATTCTATCTCCCAGTAATCAGAATGGCTAAGATAAAAAACTCAGGTGACAGCAGATGCTGGTGAGGATGTGGAAAAAGAGGAATACTCAGCCATTCTTAGTGGGATTGCAAGCTGATAAAACGACTTTTGCAAACAATCTGGGGGTTCTTCAGAAAATTTGAAATCGTTCTACCAGCTATACCACTACTAGGCATATACCCAAATAATGCTCTAACATTTAACAAAGACACATGTTCCACTATGTTTATAGTAGCCTTATTTATAATAGCCAGAAGCTTTAAACAACCCAGATGTCCCTCAACAAAAGAATGGATACAGAAAATGCAGTATATTTACACAATGGACTACTACTCAGCTATTAAAAACAATGACTTCATGAAATTTGCAGGCAAATGGATGGAACTAGAAAATATCCTAAGTAAGGTAACCCAGACACAAAAGAACACACATGGTATGTTCTCACTGATAAATGGATATTAGCCCAAAAGCTCTGAATACCCAGAATAAAACCCACAAACCATATGGAGCTTAAGAAGAAGGAAGATAGATACTTCAATCCTTCATAGAAAGTGGAACAAAATAATCATGGGAGGTAGAGGGAGGCAGGGCTCTGGGAGAGAGAGAGAGGTGTGTGGGGGGGAAGGGGGCCAGGATCAGGTATGGGAAGGGACAAGAGAGAAGTACTGAAGGTCTGGAAATTGAATAGAAATGTGTAGCAGTAATGAATGAGTAACTGGAAGTAGAGACTAGAAAGTACCAGATGCCAGGGAAGCAAGAGGCTCCCAGGACCCAATAGGGATGACATTAGCTGAAATACCCAACAAAGGGGAGATAAAAACTGTATAAACCACCTTCAGTAGATAGGCATGGACTCCAGATGAGGGATGGGTTCACCCTTCCATCTCAAAATTTTTAGCCGAGAATTGTTCCTGTCCAAAGGAAAGACAGGGACAAAAAATGGAACCGAGACTGAAGAAGGGCCCATCTGGGGACTGCCCCACCTAGCAATCCATCCCATCTGCAGACAACAAACCCTGACACTATTGCTGATGCCAAGAAGCACTTGCTGACAGGAGCCTGGTATGGCTGATCCCTGAAATGTTCTGCCAGCACCTGACTAATATAGATGCAGATTCTCATAACCAACCATCAGGCCAAGCCCAGGAACCCCAATAGAAAAACTATGGGAAGGACTGAAGGATTGCAACCCCATAGGAAGAACAATATCAACTAACCAGACCATCCTGAGTTCCCAGGAACTAAACCACCAACCCGAGAGTATTCATGGAGGGATCCATGGCTCCAGATACATATGTAGCAGAGGATGGCCTTATCTGGCATCAATGGGAGGGGAGTGCCTTGGTCCTGTGGAGGCTTGATGCCCCAGTTTAGGGGGATACTATAATGGTGATGCTAGAGTGGGTGAGTGTGTAGAGGAGCACCCTCATAGAGGAAAAGGGGGGAGGGGGCATGGGATGGGGTTGGGGGCTTGTGGAGGGGAATCTGAAAAGGGGGATATTATTTGAAATGTAAACAAAATGATTAATAAAAACATGCATCTAGTGTTTTGTCAACACAGTACTTAAAAGATGCTGTTTGGATTTCAGATAATTGTCTTTTAGGGGAAATAATGAACTTGTAGAGACAGGTATGTTTTAGGAGGAGGCTATTACCTGCATGGGTTATCTGTTTGAGACAAAAACATGGATCAATTAGTTTAAAGTCTACCCAGAGTTTAGTGCCAATACAGTTATAATCTTGGTTGATAAAGAATAATTCCCTTATGAACTTTACTAGAGCTGTTTAATTAACACATCATGTTTTATCTTAGCAGTTGCCCATGAAGAGATGAAAAACAAATTTAATGAATAAGAGAGTGGTGGGATTTGAATGTGAGGAAGGCATGTTTTACTTGTTCAACAGTGAACTATGTGCTGTCAGCTATTGAGAATAAAAATTCTTTTCATGAGCCTAAAATAACATCCTTCATACAGTATTTTTTTTACCAAAACTTCTCTATAAAACATTTTAATGAAAATAAGAATTTTTCCAAGTAAGAAGCTTAAATAGTAAAGCTCATCTTTCTTGACATAATATAAAACTATAAACCATGTCTTCTTTAATTTTATTATTTCCAAAGCTGACATAGTAGACATTTGCATTAAAACCATATCATACAGAAATCCTGACCTTTAATTATCAGTTAGCAGCAGAAAGTCTACACTGGTGTTGCTTCAAATTGAAACGCAGATAATCCTTAAAGATTAATGCCTAAAGTAGCTTGTATGTAGTCATTACATGCTGTTAATATGCAGAATTGTAAAATTCATACAAATTATCAAGGACCCACATGCCCAAGACACAAAAGTCTTTAATGCAAGTGGGAAGAAAAATGAGTAAAAACTCCAGAGTGATTTAAAATAACATAACATCTACTTATTACATATTATTAGCTTTTGATAGCTGCCATATTATCAAAGAACTTGAAAATGTGCAAAGACCAGCCTAAATAGAAGATGATCTATAAAACAAAATGCTACAATCAGTCTTGTTAATGACAAGTGGGCTCATCAAGTGGTTATGATGTCAATGGTGGAGGCTATGGGTGAGCCTGGTGATAGACGTTTATTTATCCAAGAAGGCCTGACTATTGTAGCCTCTATGGGTGCGCCCTCTACAGCACTGATCAATTGTTAGGTTTCTGATGTGATACTATTTCCCATAGCACTTACCTGGTGGCAAGTGGACTACACTAGACCATTTCACTCATAGGAAGAACAATATTTTCTCCTTCTTAGAATAGGTGCTCATTTTGAATATAGATTTCCCTTCTTTACAAGTAATATTCTGTTCAAATTTCCATACGTGAATTTACATAATATTTATCTATTATTACTGAATTCAGCACACAAAGGTATTTTTTATAATCAAGGACTTTCTTCACAGACGAAGAAGTATAATATTAGGCTCATTTTCACTGAATTCACTGGTCTTACTACCCAGGCAGAATGACAATGGTCTATTGCAGATGTAGTTAGAGTATCAGTTACTCAATACTTTACAGAGTTTATAAGACACATTAAATGAGAAAAAATTTACATTATGGGAATTCCAGGGGAGATGAAAGACATTGAAAGCCTATTTCATACTATAATAGCTGAAAACTTTCTAAATCTTCAAAGGGCTGGAAATGACTAGATCCGAGAAGCTCAAAAGGACCCCAACTAGATTCAGTGGGAAAAAAAAAAAAAGACTTCACCAAAATAAATTACATTCAAGAAGTCAAAAGTACAAGACAAAGAGAAAATTCTAAAAACAGCATTAAAAAATTAAGTCATGTACATTTGACTTTGCAGATTTCTCAGCAGAAATCTTACATTCTAACATTTACACAATGGAGTACTACACAGCTATTAAAAACAATGAATTTATGAAATTCCTAGGCAAATGGATGGATCTGGAGGGTATCATCCTGAGTAAGGTAACCCAATCACAAAATAACTCATATAACATGTACTCACTGATAAGTGGATATTAGCTCAGAAACCTAGATTACCCAAGATACAATTTGCTAAACACATGAAACTCAAGAAGAATGAAGATCAAAGTGTGGACACTTCGCCCTTCCTAGAATTAGGAACAAAGCACACATTGAAGGAGTTACAGAGATCAAGTGTGAAGCTAAAACAAAAGGATGGACCAACCAGTGACTGCTGCAGCCAGGGATCCATCCCATAATCAGCCACCAAACACAGACACTATTGCATATGCCAGCAAGATATTGCTGAAAGGGCCCTGATATAGCTGTCTCGTGGGAGGCTATACCAGTGCCTGGCAAACACAGAAGTGGATGCTCACAGTCAGCTATTAGATGAAACACAGGGTTCCCAATGGAGGAGCTAGAGAAAGTACCCAAGGAGCGGAGGGGGTCTCCAACCCTATAGGTAGAAGAACAATATGAACTAACTAGTACCCCCAGAGCTCATGTCTCTAGCTGCATATGTAGCAGAAGATGGCCTAGTTGGCCATCATTGGGAAGAGAGGCCCCTTGGTCATGTAAACTTTATATGCCCCAGTACAGGGGAATGCCAGTGCCAAGATGTGGGAGTGGGTGGGTAGGGGAGCAGGGCTGGGGATGAGGGAGGGTTTAGGGGGCTTTCGGGATAACATTTGAAATGTAAATGAAGAAAATATCTAATAAAAATTGAAAAAAAAAAAA
>LR753334.1:1814593-1837093 GCA_902729485.2 Mus minutoides | reverse complement strand
CACTCTGAGAAGGATCCCCTGTACTCATTTAATACTTGGTACCAGTATTAGTACAAATCAATATGTTTGCCTCTACGCTGTATCTAAAATGGGTAGTCCAGCATTTTTAAATTTTACTGTCTGTATCATGGACAAAATTCTCTCTGAATGGATTTGTGAATTTCTGAAGACAGGCTAGTATTTTATGAGTTCTTTGTTTCATACAGGAAACACCAGATAAATGCTACCTGCCTAGGAAAGGAAACGGTAGCCACCCAAGCTATTTTAACTAACAGATATCATAACAAAATTACTTGGCAAAAGCAAAATATGATACCTCAAATTTTTATTTATTTATTTATTTATTAATTTATTATTAGATAATTTCTTCATTTACATTTCAAGTGTTATCCCATAAGTCCCCTATACCCTTCCCCCGCCCTGCTTCCCTATCGACTCACTGCCACTACTTGGCCCTGGCATTCCCCTGTATTGGGGTATATAAACATTGTTAGACCAAGGGTTTTTCTTCCCCAATAATGGCCAACTAGGCCATCTTCTAATACATATGCAGCTAGAGACATGAGCTCTGGGGGTTCTGATTAGTTCATATTGTTGTTCCATCTATAGGGTTGCAGACTCCTACAGCTCTTGGGTACTCTCTCTAGCTCCTACATTGGGGACCCTGTGTTCTGCCCTATAGATGATTGTGAGCATCCACTTCTGTATTTGTCAGGGACTGTCAAAGCCTCACAGGAGACAGCTATATCAGGGTCCTTTCAGCAATATCCTGCTGGCGTATGCAGTAGTGTCTGCATTTGGTGGCTGATTCTGTGATGGACCACCCGGGTGGGGCATTCTCTGGATGGTCCATCCTTTCATTTTAACTCCAAACTTTGTCTCTGCACCCCCTTGCATGTATATTTTAATCCCTATTGTAGGAAGTAATGAAGTATTCACGCGTTGGTCTGTCTTGATTTTCTTGTGTTTTGGAAATTGTATCTTGGGTATTCTAGGTTTCTGGGCTAATATCCGCTTATCAGTGAGTGCATATTAAGTGACTTCTTTTGTGATTGGGTACCTCACTCAGGATGATATCCTCCAGATACATCCATTTGCTCAAGAATTTCATAAATTCATTGTTTTTAATAGCTGAGTAGTACTCCATTGTGTAAATGTACCACATTTTATGTATCCATTCCTCTGTTGAGGGACATCTGGGTTCTTTCCAGCTTCTGGCTATTATAAATAAGGCTGCTATGAACATAGTGGAGCATGTGTCCTTGTTACCAGTTGGAATATCTTCTGGGTATATGCCCAGTAGAGGTACTGCTGGATCTTTCGGTAGTACTATGTCCAGTTTTCTGAGAAACCGCCAGACTGATTTCCAGAGTGGTTGTACCAGCTTGCAATCCCACCAGCAATGAAGGAGTGTTCCTCTTTCTCCACATCCTCACCAGCATCTGCTGTCACCTGAATTTTTGATCTTAGCCATTCTGAGTGATGTGAGGTGGAATCTCAGGGTTGTTTTGATTTGCATTTCTCTGATGATTAAGGATTTCGAACATTTTTTAAGGTACTTCTCATCCCTTTGGCATTCTTCAGTTGAGAATTCTTTGTTTAGTTCTGTACCCCATTTTTAATGGGGTTATTTGAATTTCTGGAGTTCAGCTTCTTGAGCTCTTTGTAAATATTGGATATTAGCCTCCTATCAGATTTAGGATTGGATACCTCAAATTTTCAATTCTACATTCTAGTCTAAAACATATCTGTGGTCTAAACATAGATTTATGTAAGGCTCTAGATGCAACCATATAATAGACCAGAGACTTTTTCATGCCACCTATACAGTGGCATGTGAGTAGTATAAATAGCTATGTAGTAGAAAGGAGGGGGACATGGTATGTATCACATGCCATATTTCCAACATGACTTTTCTTTAATGTTATATAATTATGCTCTGGGCACTTGTGCTTGAAAATATGGTTAAGGAGAAAACCAGATAAAAAGTCATGTGTATATATAATATAAAGCCCAAGTATTCTTGTATCCAAAAAGGAAAGTGAAATTTACATTCTTGACTACAACATATTAACTTTGAAGACTTTCACACCCTGTCAAATTGTATGCAAAAGTTTGCATGGATTTTCTGTTCAGAACACAGGTGTTCAATATTCATCAGAATCAGAAGGGATCCTAACACAAGTATCAATCTTGGTTGTAAATATTATATTTGGCTCATACACTCATGAGGTTTATAAAAACAATGTTTTTCTTATGGAGCTCTCCAAATAACATTTTTAAAAGTCTACTTTCAATTCTCCAATGAACCTTTTATTTACAGACCTGAAGCTGGCATGTCTTTGCCAGTCTCTCGAGCCAGATGTCTATATATTTTCCTCAAGTACCTTACTGAATAATCAAGGTTAAAGATGAATAGCACACACAATCTTTGATAAATACCAGGCAGTTAATAAACTTTGAAAGAACCACTACTCTCCAACAATTGACTCCAAACTGTATTTGCTCAGCTAATGTAAGGCATTGTTCTTAATCAATACAACCACTTCTCCTAGCAATCCCTGGGTGATATTTCTCTGAACAGTAACACAAAAAGGCTTTGCAGCTGTCTGGTTTATAAGATACTTGAGTTGTGATGTATACTGTAATTTTTTGTTGTGCCTTAAAAGACATATGAATCATTAGAGCCTGAATTCCAAGGCTCTAATGAATGAATGGGGAAGTTGGAAGCACTTTCCCCCTAAGGATAATTTTTTTATAGCAAGGGTCATTTGTCTCCCTTTTTTCTTTCAGCAACTTTGGTTGAGGTTTGCAGAAAGTAAATTTCAACTAGACACATTGACAGGAGAACATGTGAAATTTTTGCTTTAGGGCAGTTTCATTTTATATATTGTTTTCTGAGAAAAAAAATACCTAAGAATTAATGACTTTATGTTGGTATTTTCAATAGCTTCATGTTGATGTTCAAGCAAAATACTGACTCTTAATTTGGGGTTTTCAATGACTAATTCATATTCTGTGTCTTAGTTAGGGTTTTCATTGCTCTGAAGACATACCATGACCAAGACAACTCTTATAAATGATAACATTTAATTGGGGTTGGCTTACAGGTTCTAAGGTTCAGCCCATTATCATCATGGCAGGAAGCATGGCAGCATCCATGCAGGCATGGCTCTGAGAATTCTACATTTTGTTCTGAAGGCAAACAGAATACTGCTTCCTCAGGCAGCTAGGAAGAAGGTCTCAAAGCTCACACTCACAGTTGCACACTTCCTCCAACAAGGCTACAGCTACTACAAAAAGACCACACCTCCTAATAGTGCCACTCCCTGGGACAAGCATATTCAACCCACCAAACCATGTGACCTCCCTTTGCAAGAAACAGATAACAATAGACACAGGCTGGGCAGATGCAGAAGCCCCCAGTGTCCGGCAGGAATGTATCGTGACAGAGCCATCAAATACTGTAAGCTGAAACTTTTTAAAATTTTAAATAGCTGTATCACACATCAAGGTTTGGCACATATTATGTTGAGGGAGAGTTAGTTATTCATCCCCTTTGCAGTGGCTGAGTCCTGAGAGCTGAGGGGTTGGTTACTGCTACCAACATCCCAAATCACAGAAGAGTAGTTTACGCGGCATGCTAGCCTTGAAAGTGGTCAAACTTCAAGTTACTATTTTTGTCAATGGCCTATGGGCATGTCATTGGATGGTTAAGAGGTTGTAAGTTGAAATGTTCCCAAGTGTGTGTGTGGGTGTCTGCATGCACATTCTCTGATTATCAACTACAATTATTTTTGTCACATATGGTTGATGCTGATACAGTTACTGCTTTATCCAGCATAATCTCAGATGAAGCATAGTATTATGTAGAGCAGGAAGTTAGAAACTAGAGAAATTCATTCACTTGACCCTTTTTTACATATTTATCAAAGGCTGGATTTGTGCTGATTATGAAAATACAACAGGAAGCTCAGGTGCAATTCACTGCTGGAAGTTGATAGCTTTAGTTTTATGCTCTTATAGATCAAATTATCTTTTTTTTAGTGCATGTATGTGTGTATGTGTGTGTGTCGGGGGGCATGAGTGGCAAATGTAGGCTCTCCAGTCGACAGGAGTTGGAGGACCCCTGTGAGTGTTGGTCCTCACTTTTGAGCTTATATGGGTCTATTTGCTGTTTTCTTCTTAGCTGGCAGCAGGTGCCAGGCGGTTCTCCTGTCTCTGTCTACCATCTTGTCATAAGGAGTGGTGGAATTACAGATTTGTATAACCTTGCTTGGGTTTAACATTCTGAGCATCTAGACTCAAGCTCTCAGGCCTGTGATGTAAGTGCCTTACTTCCTGAGCCATCTTCCCAGAAATTAAGCTATAAAATATTATTGAACGGAAATCGCATCATTTTCTAGTCTTGTACATTCATAAAGTACTTGGTTCAATATCTAACAAATAGGTAAAATGGAATATTAAAATCTGGGCTGAGAGTGGTGCCATCTCCTGGGAGGCAGAGGCAGGAGAATCACTGTAAGCTTAAGGCCAGTCTGCTCTATCTCAAGTTACAGACAGGCAGTATATATAATGGTGGGACCTTGTCTCATAAAATCAATAAAAATTAAAACATTTCAATCTGAATTTTTATTATCATCATTTCTTAGCTTTAAAGAAATACACATTTCATGGATAGGATATGGTGTGGCCAGTCAGAGAACGTATCTCAGAGTCATAAACAACAAGAGAGTGCAAGTATCCTCTATAACCACTATTGCTTCACAAAAATGTTCTAGTCTGGTGATTATATGATTATATCACTTTGATAAATGGCATTTGACTTAACCACCGCACCCCCTGGCACCAACATAGCAGAGAACTAATGGGAGTTCTGAGCAGAGGTCCCAATGCCTTCTATAGCAGCAGAATGAAAAAGACTTTGAAAGGTTTTCCCCCACAGACCCAAACTACAACTTAGGAATGTGTGTGTGACTGTGGCAAGGACCAAATTTAGAAGTTGTCAGTGAGAGAAGGCTGGTTTATGAGCTCTTCCTGGAAGAACTGTACTCTCTATTCAGAATGTGGAATGTTCTCACGTCTGCCTTGGAAGATTACAGAGGTAAAATCTGGCTCTGTGGTTGCTCACGGTTCCATGGCTCCCAATCTTTTCTGCCACCTAAAGACTCTTCTGATTCTCCTTAAGCCTCATGTTTGGACCATCATCTCTGCATTGCTCAGACTGTGGGCACACACCAAACAATGCTGATGCGTTTTCTGTAAGGATGACACTGTCACTGCACCAAGTTTAGATAACATCTCAGTGACTTATTCAAGAGTATCACATCCAGTGGATACTTATCATGAAGACACAAGGAGCACCTTAACATAAAGCAAAGTCCTCATGGTCCTGTGCTGCTTTAGCGGGGTAAAGAAACAAAGGTCTTTTTAAACTACTAGAATGAGTGATAAGTATCCCAGGGAATTTATTTCCAGAATGAAAGTGTTTATTTTCAAGATTAGTTTTCTATCTTCAAAATGTATGAATCATCTTATATGAATTCTTAGTTGTCATTGGCCATGATTGCTATTCAATAAATGTGAAGCCATTCTCTGATGGCAGGTATGCATTTGGAGGCCTGTCCACAGAGCTCCCAACCTCAGGGCTGAGAGCCAAGGGTCTGGTTTGTGTTCCCTGAAATGGTCCCTGTCCTTAAGTGACTGAAACATGAACAGACAGAAACTAGATTCTTTCTGCTTGAAATCCAGATTGAAACTGAGATACAAAGAAACTGCAAGGCCCTAAATCTTAATAACCTGGCCTGAATCCCCGCACCTACTTACCCTTTCTGGTCTAAAGCTGCTGGAATTGGTCTCTGTTACTTAAAAACAATAAGTCCATATCAAATACACAATTCAAATGTTAATTTGCTAGAAAATCTAGACTATCTGGTAAATAGCACAGAAAAGATCAGACTCATCAAGGCGTTTCTTTGAAGCCTGAAACTGGCAGGTTGACACAGTACTCGTTTCCAGGGCCACTGGATGCAGGAGTGGAACCCTGATCTGGCTAATGATCAGAGCCACACCAATCCAGTCTGAGTAGTGTGGACTTCTATGTTCCTTTTGTCCATCTTTATCAGTTCACTGAAAGCCCATGAAGATTTCTGATTGGCATGGGTGAGGCATGTCTCCAACAGCAGTGTGTTTGTATGCATATATAGAACAGACACACTTGAAAGATAGCCGCTCACATCTCATAAACCACTCTTAGGAAGGGATTTAGAGGTCACGCTAGAAAACTTGGGATTAAGAATGGGGAGCCTATCCCTTGGTATTGCAAACTTTATATGCCCCAATCCAGGGGAACGCCAGGGCCAAGAAGTGGGAATGGGTGGGTAGGGGAGCAGGGCACGGGGAGAGTATAAGGAACTTTTGGGATAGCATTTGAAATGTAAATTAAGAAAATATCTAAAAAAAAAAAAAAAAAGAATGGGGAGACTATGCCTATGATGAGCCACTCAGCTGCCTGTTTTGATATCAGGCAGGAAGTAGTGGTTAGTGTTAGGGCAGTCTGGTGCTACCATCATTCATAATATATCAATAGCCTGGTTATTCCGAAAAAGAGCTGTGGTCAGATTCACAGTGCTGTCTTAGATTTTGGAATCAAAATCACCAGATAATGGCCTCAGATCCACATAAGCATTAGAATTTTTACCCTACTGCATCCTGCTATTAACAGCCCCTTTGGCCTAGTAAATCTGCAGGGACCCATACTGAGATATTCATGTTTGGACCACACAGCTAAACTGTTGCAGGCACTGCTAAGCTACAGAGTGACATTTTATAGCCAAAAGGCATAGGGTATGGGCTGTAGGCCACTGAAATCTTGCCAGGGCTGGAAACAGTACATTTAACCTCCTGGGTCTATAGCCCCATGTTATGGAGTGTCTGGAAGCATCAGGAGAGCCATCAGAATGATTTATAAGCACAGATTGTATCCTTGGGGGTGGCCCCTCACTGCCAGCTATATTGGGAAGGTAATAACAGAGAATTTTTTTTTATCAGAAATGGAAGTCAGCATATCATGTCAATCAATACAGCTCTGATGTAAATGCAAAGTCCAGAGACACTAAGACTATATTTCAGTCTCCCACTGTATAGTACAGCATCTTGCTCAAGAGCAGCAAAATAAAGATGCACTAAGGAACAACCTCTTACATTAATTGAGATCATGAGTACCCAGGAAAGGATGCAAATTCCTTCTAGAAGCTCAGAAAAGGATCCTATGTTTAGGTGCTTGGACAAAGAGTCAGGATACTGGGAAAGCCTTCTGCTTCAAGTGTAAACTCATTTGAGAGGTCTGTTCCTTTCTCAGAGATACCTAGGTCTTCAAAGCCATACAGATCATTTCAATCATCCAAAAGCACACAGAGTTCTGTCTCAGTTAAGGAAAAAAGCCTAAACAGAGAGAGGCTGGCTTAGAGAGTGATTTTGGACCACATAGCTAAGGTGTAACACGTGAAGCATTCCAATTGCATGGTTAAGGTATCCTTGTTTCAGTGAAGCATTCCAATTGCATGGTTAAGGTATCCTTGTTTCAGATTTTAGGGGGTTCTAACAACCACTTATCTCATCAGTTCAGTTCCTATGTTGTGCTTTTTTTAAAGCATAGTAGAAAACTTTTCTATGCTTCTCTACAATTTAAGCTTAGTGGGACCTGTCATAGGTAGACTCTCATTCCTTAAGTAGATGTAAGTGGCCCAGGTTCTTTAGAGTCAGCCTGGGGAAAGTTCACACATTATTTCAGAGTTCCTGGGTTTAAGTCACCAAATTCAATCATGGGAACTTGACTTTATAAGACTTTCTGAAGTTCTGCCCTGTCTCCTAATGACTTCATTTTTTTCCTTCCTTCCTTCCTTCCTTCCTTCCTTCCTTCCTTCCTTCCTTCCTTCCTCCCTCCCTCCCTTCCTTTCTTCCTTCCTTCCTTTCTCTCTCTCTTTCTTATCATTATTCTGATAACGCTGAAGAACTCTAGTCATCTTTTGACTTTATGAATCCTTTTTTTGTACTTGTTTTATTTTTTTATTAGATAATTTCTTTACATTTTAAATGTTATCCCTTTTCCTGGTTTTGCCTCTGAAAACCCCCTATTCCCTCCCCCCTTCCCCTGCTCACCAACCCACCCACTCCCACTTCCCTGTCATGGCATTCTGAGATACTGGGGCATCCGGCCTTCTCAGGGCCAAGGGCCTCTCCTCCCATTGATGTTCCACAAGGCCATCCTCTGCTACATATGCAGCTGGGGCCATGGGTCCCATGTGTACTCTTTGGTTGGTGGTTTAGTCCCTGGAAGCTCTAGGGTACTGGTTAGTTCATATTGTTCTTATTCCTATGGTGCTGCAAGCTCCCTTAGCTCCTTTGGTCCTTTTTCTAGCTCCTCCATTGGGGACCTTGTGCTCAGTCCAATGATTGGCTGAGAGCATCCACCTTTGTATTTGTCAGGCACTGGCAGAGCCTTTCAGGAGAGAGCTATATCAGGCTCCTGTCAAGCACTTGTTGGCATCCACAATAGTGTCTGGGTTTGGTGACTGTATATGGGATGGATCCCCAGGTGGGACAGTCTCTGGATGGCCTTTCTTAACTCCAAGAGAAGACTAGTCTTTGCAGTTTATGAATAGTGGAAAGCTACGTTAGTTTTCTAGATTTAATTAACTGCTGTGTACATTCCTGACTCATAATTGCAGTCAGTTGCTGTTCATTCTCTGCTGTGCTGCCTCTGGAGAGGAACCAGCTGCAACATAGGTGTGCCAACAACTATTACAAAAGCATGCTACAAGTCAAACTCAACCCTAGTTTTATGGAGCTCCAAATTCAAATAACTATTATCAGAACTAATATATAAACATTGCTTAAAATCTCAAGGCTAAAAGTCTTGCCCAGAAATGAAGTTCACTGAAAGATTGTCATCAAAATATTTAAAATATCTTTAAATTTGAATTTTCACAATAGTAATGCTTATTTTATATATTAAAAAAAAAATCACACAGAAAGTGATGGTATACCAGTTAGCCATGATTTCATCACTGTCTGCTTCTGTTCTAAAGACTCACAGGATGGAGGGTGCCAGAAGCTGGGGGTAATTGAAACAGGAACTTATTCCTATGTGTGCAAGGTGTGAGGTGGCAGGCTAGAATCATGAGCTGATGATGCTTGGGCAGTCATGATTTTCCAAAGAACAGAGGGATCTTTGGTATCCTAATCCTAGCCCAACCTAAGATCTGCCTTTATTTTGTAACACTGTTGTTTATTTGACTGGCTAAAGCACAGCTCTCAGAGTGGGCCGAGTAGAAACAGACTTTAGAAGCAGAGGAGCCATAATATTCAATTCCAGACATGCTGGCTGAATACTCCCTGTACACTAGCGCTGCTGGGATCCTTTCTGTCCAGGATGACTCCACGTGCTTGTTAAAGCCCTGTCGGGGAAATCAAATGACTGAAGGGTTGACGGGGGAGGGGAAGGACTCCTTTTCCAGATCAAATCCTCTTTAAGTTACCAAAAATGGAACCTGGCAACTGACCTCTGTTAAAATTCTTGTGACCACTCCTGCAAGCCTGCTGTTTCTTCAGGTGCAAGTAGCAACTCCTGGGCCTCTCATACTTCTGACTACTTATAATCAGAGATTTTATGACACCCTTCTCAGGTTTAGTTATTTGCTAGAATAGTTCAAGGCTCATTATAAAACATTCAATTTAGGATAGGTGAGAGAGAAAAACATAAAACAAACAAACAAACACCAAACCAAACCAAACCAAACCAAACCAAACCAAACCAAACCAAAACAAAACAAAAAAACCCAAAAAGGTCATTGGAGGGTCAGTGGGGATTGCAGAACTTCTATGTCCTTGTGCAACCTCTGAGTACCTCTAGTTGCTCCCTGACCTGGAAGCTCTCCAGCCACTTAGGAGTTCCTATAGAAACTCCACTATGTAGGCATGGTCCCATTGATAATAAACTCAACCTCTAGCTTATGTGCTTCCCCCTGAAGGGTAACAACCAGGGACTGGGATGGGAAGCTGCCTCAACTTGGTAGCTAAGAGAGCTTACTGCTGTTGCAGAAGATCCATTTGGTTCCCAGCGTCCATGTGGCAGATCACCACTGACTGTAACTCCATTCCTTTTTCTGGCCATTGCAGGCACCTGAGGTACTTTTCTATTGCCATGAAGAAACACTACAACCAGGAAAACTTATAGAAGAAAGAGTTTAAAGGGTCTTGGAGTGCCAGAGGGCAAGGCTGTTTCACATCAGGGCAGGGAGCAGACAGATACTTGGTGCAGTAGCTAGGAACACACATCTGATCTTCTAGCAAGAGGTGGGGGTAGGGGTGGGTTGGGTGGTGGATGTGCTGGGAATCGCCTAAGATTTAGAAACCTCAATCCTGACACCAGTGATATACCTCCTCTAAGGCCCTGCCTCCTAATTCTTCCCAAATGGTTCCATCACCTGGGGACCAAGGATTCAAATATGTGAGTCTATGGAGCCATGCTCATTCAAACCACCACACATGTTGTCCATATAAATTCATAAGGCAAGTACACACACATGTATACACACACACACACACACACACACACACACACACACACTAAGAAACAAAGAACCAGGGGAAGAGGACCAAAATACCTATCTGGTACCAACTAAAATTAGAAGGCATTGTGATTACAACTAGCCGAAGGCCAAGCTATGGATTTTTTCCCTCACAATAGAAGTAACTGGGGAAATTGATAGATACTTTTGTCCTCATTTATCAGCCTTGTTAGTTTTTTTCTTTTTTAAAGATTTATTTTATTTTATTATATGTAAGTACACTGTAGCTGTCCTCAGACACTCCAGAAGAGGGAGCCAGATCTCGTTACGGATGGTTGTGAGCCACCATGTGGTTGCTGGGATTTGAACTTATCACCTTCGGAAGAGCAGTCGGTGCTCTTACCCACTGAGCCATCTCACCAGCCCGCCTTGTTAGTTTATAAGACAGATACAGGGGTGGCAATCTTGGAGAGCAGGGGTAGAAAAGCAGAGTCTACATTGTAGCAAGAACTCTGCACTCCCCACCTTGCAGGTGATTCACAAATGAACTCTGAGAAGCTTCACTTCCTGTTCTCTTCATTTACTTAGGGGATCCTTTCCCCCTTTGAAGACTCTAATCTGCTACAGTGTTTGTTCTCGTGGAAAACTAGTTCTACCCTACACTGTGATTAACAGGAAGGGGTGTGCGAGTCTGTGTGTGTGTGTGTGTGTGTGTGTGTGTGTGTGTGTGTGTGTGTGTGTGTGGTATGTGGGTGTGTTTCGTGTGCTTGGCATGTGAGTGTGCTTGCCTATGTAGAAGCCAGAGGTCAACTTTGAGTTTCATCTTATTTTTTGAGATGCTATATCTTACTGAACCTGTAACTTGTAGTTTGATATAGACTAGCTGGTCAGAGAACCCTCAGCAAGCTAGCAAGCCCTTGAGATCTTGTGTTTCTGCCTACCAGTGCTGAGATCATAGGCACATCTGGTTTTAGGAGGGTGCTGGGCATCTGGACTCAGGTCCTCATGCTTCTGCAGCGAGAACACCGCCACTGTCCCCTCCCCAGCTTCCAAGGAAGATGTTACTGGAAAATTTTAACAGATTTCCATTTCCCACTTTCCTAGAGTATTCCAGCCACATCCCGTACCAGCTGTGTTTAGCTCCATAGTTAAACAGAACAGTAAGTGCACTCAGGAGCAAGCCAAGCCAAGTTGACTTAATCAAATGCCTGATTACATATACATGTAAAAACACTTGGTCATTTCACCAAAACAATGGAAAATGTCCCCTGCCACACAACTACAAACACCTTTATGGGCATAGGCAGAGAGACAATAGTGACACAATAGTTTACAGTTTATGAATTTGTACTCTGTGGTAACACTGTCTCCTCTAGTTAGAAACACCATTCCTGTCCAATTTCAAACATCTGTTTTTCTTATCAGACATATGGAATCTTTAGACCTTTAAAAGCTTTATAAAGAAATGGATGCTAAAGAAAGAGAACGGATGATTAATTCCTAGGAAGGGTGTATGTTTTGCCCTGGTGATTGGACTCTAGCGATACAACGGGGTAAAAAGAGGAAACATTAGCTTTAAGACTTTTGGAGGAATGGGCCAGTTTCCCAGTTTGCTCATCACAATATCTGAAAAAGCCAACAACTGCATACAAAGGCATCAGCCAAGAAAGTGACCCAGTGACACGCAGCCAAGACAAACCTCCACAGAGAGTAAGAAGCACATGTCTTGGGTGCTAGAGGGACATTGCTGCTATTGCTGAGAAGGAGAAAAAGTTCAGCAATAAAGTGGAAAAGATCTCACAGACTAGGTCAGAAAAGAAAAAAATATCTGTTCTCCGTGCCCCTTTCCTTCTGGAAACGACTCTAGCCTTTGAGGTAGGAAATTGGGAAAAACAGCCTGCAAGCCGAGGGAACTGCAGGGACTTTGAAGCTGAACTAATCGAAGTTGGATGTAATTTCCTGATGTGTGTTTTCATTCCAAATTACACCGATGAGTGAAGGGGAGCAGCTGAGCTGGATGAAAGGGAGAGTGGGAATTAGTGCCGCAGGACACAGAGTAGAGAGACCTGGCTGGGCACTGTTGGTGTCTTTAAGATTGCTAGAAGTCTCCCCCATTTTCATGCTTATTGTTTTATGCCCAAACACAAACACAACAATCACATGCCTCTTATAAAAGAATAAAATGCTTCAAAAGTATCACATTAAAAACAAATTGGACCTTATAAAGTTGCAAAGCTTCTGTAAGGCAAAAGATACTGTCAACAAGACAAAAGGGCCACCAACAGATTGGGAAAGGATTACCAATCCTAAATCTGATAGGGGACTGATATCCAATATATATAAAGAACTCAAGAAGGTGGACACCAGAAAATCAAATATCCCCATTAAAAAGTGGGGCACAGAGTTAAACAAAGAATTCTCAACTGAGGAATACCGAATGGCTGAGAAGCACCTGAAAAAATGTTCAACATCCTTAATCATCAGGGAAATGCAAATNGAATAACATGAACTAACTAGTTCCCCCGGCGCTCATGTCTCTAGCTGCACATATGGAAGAAGATGGCCTAGTTGGCCATCATTGGGAGGAGAGGCCCCTTGGTCATACAGACTTTATATGCCCCAGTACAGGGGAACGCCAGGGCCATTATGTGGGAGGGGGTGGGTAGGGGAGCAGGGCGGGGATGCGGGAGGGTAAGCGGAAATTTTTGGAAAACATTTGAAATGTAAATGAAGAAAATATCTAATAAAGAGAAAAAAAAAACAAAAAAACAAAAAAACGAAAGTTCGGTTTGTGGCTTCGGAGCTGCAAGTTCGATCCTGGGGTGGCCGCCCAGTGCCATATCGCTGAACATGGACGGACAAGCTGCAGTGAGCTGCAACACCAGGTAGTGATCAACAAGTTCGTTCATGCTGGCCATGGGCTATGTGGCCGACCAGGCACAGTCACTGCGGCAAGCGGCGCACTGGCAGTTTGAGACTGCCCGAAGCGCATTCTTTCAAAAAAGCAACATTCCCAACAGTCACCACCACCTGCAGATGATGTGTACCTCCAGCAACACCCCTGCTGCGCCACCCAACTTCCCTGATGTGCTGGCCATGTTCTCCAAGCTTCGAACCTCCGAGGGCCTGCAGAGCAGCAGCAGCAGCCCCATGGCAGCTGTGGCCTGCAACCACCTGCAAACTTCAGCCTCTTCTGGGCCATATCCCCACCCAATCACCAGGTGCCCTGGATCCTGCTCTTTTCCCCCAACACCTTCCATCTCCACTGCCCACAGCCCACGTGGCGCCCTGGAGCATCACAGGGGTGCCCCTCAGAAAGCCATGGCCACCCTGGATGGCCAGAGATGAGACTCAATGCCACTGGGCTGGTGCTGCGGGCAGTCCAGGGTTGTGGGAACATCGAAGAGGGCTGGGAGGGGGGCACACAAGAGGACGCGGGTGGGTGTCTTCAAGATCATACTGGAAGATTTTATAAGAGAATTTTTGTGGGTTGTGGGTGGGGGGGACAGTAAGTGTCCTGAGCCACTTGGGCTCTTCAGGAGTTTCTCTTTGGGAAAGTCCCCCCACCCTTAATATATAACTATTATATATATATATATATATATATATATATATATATATATATATATATGAATATAAATTTAGCTAATGTTTGTGAGAGTGGGGCCTGCATACATGTTCCTGTCAGAGGCAAGGCTCACAGTCCTTGCCAGCACCTCTTTCTCTGCCCAATTGAAGGGAACAAAAGGATGTTCATAGATGGAGCGAGCGTGCAGTTGGGTAGCTGTGCTGCTCTGTGAGAAGGCGTGCCAGCCATTAGGAAGCTCCACCGCTAAAGGAGGTGGTCCCAGCAGGGTCCTCAGAGTCATGGACTTTTCTACCCCATTACTGGTAGACAATTTTCATCTCTGCTGGTGGTGGCCTCTTGTTGATTCTGAAACTTGTCATCTGGTCACCAGCTAGGTATGAAGACTTGGCTGCCCTCCGAAGAGTGGGTACTTACTGCCCCATTCCTGTTCTGACTGTCCGGCAGGCTCCCAGTCTCTGTGTGTGTGTCCAGGGCCAGAGGAACACCACTCAAGAGAAACTGCCTTTGGATTGAGTTCCCAAATTAAAATCATCACACCAGGGTGCAATTTTAATTAAAAACTTAAAGACATTTCTAATGAAAAAAAAAAGAAAGAAAGAAAAGAAAGAGAGAGAGAGAAAGAAAAAAAGAAAGAAAAAGAAAAAGAAAGTTCCTCATTATCCCACTCCCAAAAGGTCTCCATTGTTATCTACATGGTGGTAAATCTTGATGCTTTAATAACTTTATTATGTTGGGTTGGATATATACTAAGCAATGATAGTTCATCAGTGTGGTAGACTGAATATTGACCTATGAAGCTTGTAAATATGAGATTAGTAAAGATGTAATAAAAAATCGAAGATGGAATTATTTTGAGGGTTATGTACTGCAAGCCTTATGCATGCTAAGCAAATAATGTCTGCCACTGAGCTACCCCCAAAGTCTTCCCTGGAGATTCCTAGACTAACTTGGAGCTACCCCCAAATTTCCTTATAATAGGCAGCTAACCTAGAGTGTACATGCACTACAAAGTGTACTTACAACCCAAAGGCAGATGGAGATGGGACACACAAAGCACTGTGATCACTGAGAAGAACTCGGGGAGATGAGACAATGTTCTGATGGTCACCAGATCTGGAAGAAATGAGGACAGCTGGTTCCCTGAAGAGTTCAGCCGGTGTATGGTCCTTTGGATGTAGTGATAGAGACCTGGTTGGAGCACTGTTTGTAGAAGCAGGTTTTAGGAGATGAACTCTTTGGTGGCTGAATCCATAACAGCAAAAGGCAGGAACATGCAGTGTTCATTCTAGTCTTTTGCCTTCCAAGGAGCTACATTCACATTATGTCAACTCAACATAATTAGGTTTTAAAGCATTGAGATGTACCACGTGGATAACAATGGCAACCTTTTGGGAGTGGGATGATGGGGAACTTTCATTCTTAATGTGATACTTTTGAAGCATTTTATTCTTTGATAAGAGGCATGTGGTTGTTGTATTTGTGTTTGGGGATAAAACAATAAGCATGAAAGTCGAGGAGACTTCTAGCAGTCTTAAAGGAGCCTAGGCCCACCATTTTCTAAAAGGCCTAACACCTCTTAAAAGCCTTTCAATTAAATAAAAATATTTAAATCCAAATTATTCTGGTTCTTGTAATTCTGTTTATGTACCTATGAAGAAACTTGTGTAAAGGCTTGAAAGCATAATTATCTTTTTCTTTGATGCCTGAGAAGTTAAAGAAATTATTATCCTCAAAAAGGAATTCACAACATCTTCTTCTAGATATTATTTAGAAGCACCGAATTTGCCAAACCTGAGGAATACTTGCTAAGCCTACCTGTTGACTCATTCACCTG
Source organism: Mus minutoides (assembly GCA_902729485.2). Classification (NCBI taxonomy): domain Eukaryota; kingdom Metazoa; phylum Chordata; class Mammalia; order Rodentia; family Muridae; genus Mus; species Mus minutoides. Next base: position 1,821,099 of record LR753334.1, on the reverse strand, counting down.
GATGTGAGGCTGGGGTTTAGGGCCCAGTGTGGTGAGTGATACATACATACATACACACATACACACACATATATACATACATACATACATACATACATACATACATACATACATACATATATACACACACATGTATCTGTCACAGAGTTTATTAAAAGGCATTTTATGAGACTGCAAAATCAGAAACCTTGCTATGTCTCTACTTTCTACATCCTTATAAGTACTGATTATCTTTCTCTATCTCCAAGTTTCCTTTTCAGAGATGCTCATTATCCAAACAGAAGTAGTTGAGGGTAAAAGTCACTCAACTATCAAACCATTTGATACTTAGGCAGAGGTGAAGTGAGCAAGCTTAGTCCAGCTGTCATCTTCCTTTCCTATTTAATTGTGGTTGACAAGTTGGAAAGAGAATCATGAAAACAGCAGGATTATCTCCAAGTCTAATCAAAACAATAATCTGTTTGGGCATTTATTGTTTATGAAGTCCCATGAAAGGCATATAATGTAACAGAAAAAAAGTGAGCTTCACACTTAAAGGGCTGATGATGAAGAATTGGGCAAGAAAGGTTGTTGTAGGAGAGGGATGCCTTTATGGGCATATTTAGCAAACAATAGGAATGGATCTATAGAAGGGGGTAGGAGAGTAGGAACAATTCAGAGAGGAAGGTAGAATGAAGAATCATGTCATGAGTGGGTATGGATGAAGTGAATTAGTGTGGTTGGTATATACTAACTGGACAGTCATTTTCCTTTTGAAACTTTTAACTAGCACACAAAACTTTACTATTTATGGGGGAGTTTGTGATAATTTGATCCATGTATATAATGCATAATGATCAGATTAGGGCCATTAGCATTTTATCTCCCAAACAGCTGTTATTTCTTTGTAGTCTTTGAATATTTCTTTGGGTTCCTTGTAAAAGACAAACACTGTGATCTTTAGTATTTTGAAGTGGAAGACAATGACAACAGGAGGGTTAAGATGGGAAAGGGAAGAGCTGCAGGGAATCAGCTTGCTAAGTACCTTGGATGTCAACAAATGAGTTTGGATTTGATTTTTGAGATGTCACAGACTTCCAAAGCATTTGCATGTCAGAAGAGTGTAATGTCCAGCACTTTAGAGGGCCAATCTGGTATTGATGGGCATAGTGAACTAAAGCAGAGGCAAAGAGAGGGATTATGGTGATAGAGTCATAAAATAAGAGAGAAAGAGAGAGGGTAGTATGAAAAGAGCTATGAGACTTGAGTTGCTAAACCAAGACAAATGAAGGAGGTGTGGATATGCTAGGTGACTGGGTTTCTTTAAATGGGATGAGGATAGGGAAACACAGCAGAAAAGGTTATGTGAAGGATAAGGTGTGAACCATTTTAGAGAAGTTGGCATACAGGCTCCACATAGAGATGTCCAGTAGCCAATTGGACCTTATGGGACTGAAGTTAGGAGAAGGAGCCAGGACTGGAAATGAAGGCTCAGGGGTCATCATATCATAGGCAGCAGCCAGAGCCATAATAATGATTGGTCTCTCAGATAGAGACCAGGGCTTACAGCTGCAGAGATACAAGCTAAGCACCAGGTGGGGGTGAGGAAGATGAGTCCAGTGACAGTCAAAAGGGAGGAGTGCCGTGTGCATATGGACAATCCCACAGATGTCCAGGACAGACAATTTGAAAATGAGGATGGGTGAAATGGATAGGTCTTCAGTAATTATCAGCTCAGTGTCATGAGACCTGAACTAAGGTCTTGGTTTAGTTTCACTGACTTATGCCACTTAGTTATGCTCTGGATTGGCCTTCCCAGTGATTGTTTCTTGGCTGTCTCTGCTAGAGAACAAAGCCACTGTGTGCATTACGTATTTCATTCAAGGAAGATCAACTTGAGTTGGCCTTTCCTATGATAACTAGCCATTGAAAGTCATCAGCTAACACCCATTATTAATATTTACTAATCAACCTACTATGTGACAAACCCCTGAATTAGAGGCTGAGCAAACATCTTATCTACATTCCCTTTTAACAGCACCAAGGGCAAGCATTACAAGTGTTTAAATAAATCAAATACAGGCTGAAAAAAAGAAGTCATAAATTTAACATATGGAGTTAATGGTGCCAAGTGGTTTCTTTTCATAGCACAAGAACCTTGTAAAGCTGGACATGTTGGCTGGCTACACCCGCTAGGGTGCACCGTGCCCCAGCCTTGTAAAGCTGAGCGTGCTGGCTGGCTACGCCTGCTTGGCTGCATGGTGCCCTCAGACTTTGTTGCATGACATCTGGTGCTTTACTGCCTTAGAGGGAGAGAGAAATACTATGCATGCCATTACCTCCAGCATTCTCTGAAGTTCCCTTTCAATCTGGCCTTACTTTCTCTGTTAGTGGAAACATTCTTTAAGGAGCTCAGATATGGAAGGTCTGGTGTTAATAGTTTTTTTTTTTTTTTTTAACTTCTAAAAAAGTCTCATAGCCATTTATCAGAAAAGAAGTGACGGAATGAAGCAAATAATGAATGTTTACCAGCTTTACTTGCAGAGATTAAAAAAAATAATGCCTTTGAAGGAAAGTGTATGCGTCCAGTCTGCAGGTTATGATGCCACCTACATGAGGACATGAATGGGGAGGGTCAGAAGATAACCAACCATCAAGGTGCAGACTCATGCATTTCATGACAAGGCTAATACATACATTACTGTCACAAATATATCATATCATAGATTAATGGCTTCAGAAATGTAAAAAACAAAAATGAAAAAACAAATCCTATTTTTTTCTCAAACATGTTTGAAACTTACATGCCCTGAGAACTATATGGGAAGACTTAGCATTAATGGGACTGACTTTTCTGTGTCAGGGTCTTCTTGCCACCACTGCCTATGTGGCCTCTGGCAGGCAGCTTGACCTTGCTTGACAGACCTCACCAACCATTCATGAACCATAGTCTCTACATGAGATGTACAGTAGTCACTGCAATAGAATCCTAGGTCTAATTTCTAGCCACCAATTTAGGCCATTTGGTGTGTGCCTAGACTGCTTTTATTCACTATGCTGGTAATCCTGACGAAGCATGAACCTTGAGATCTGCTTTGTTCATTTTGGTTGTGTGTTGTGAAACAAATTCAGCTGTGATTCAGGGTGGCTTATGGTTTCTATTTCCTAAGAATGGCAACACAGACGGAATCACTCTCAAACAGAAAACAATTGTCCTGAAGATGAGACTAACTAACTCATGATCCAGAAAATTTTGCTCTTTAGTTCTAGGAAATGTAAACATCATAGAGACACTGATTTTGTTCTGTGATGCCATTATTTCAGGGACATTTGAAGCATTTGATTTTTTGTTTGTTTAATTCCTTCAAAATAGGTCAAAATAGATGCCTGGAACACAGTGACATAACAGAAATATATAAATCAAAGTAAAACTCAAATTTCCTCTTGCCTAGTCCTGTTCTTAGGAAACACATAATCACATGATACAATTAAGTTTGTCATGTTGTTATATGAGATTGTCTCAGTACTTACTAAAAGGACAAATTAATGCATTCTTAAAAAAATATCATGGCCACCATTTCCTCCTTGATCTAAAAAGAAAACAAACATCAACACAAACAAGATTCCAAAGAAAGATCAGCACAATGCAAAAGTTAGCATATTTTAAAAACAGGGTCATAGAATTTAATCCTTTCTTTTTATTTTAAAATTTGTATCACTCATGTTCTTCTAGGTAAATTATAGTCATAGCTCATTCCTTGTTAATAGCCTCATAATATTTTATATTATAGGCATATCACAATTTTCCTAATTGATCCTTAATTAATGGATTTTGTTTTTAGTGTTTTAAAAAACACTATATTCAATATTATAATAAGCATTTGACACACATAATAATTCTTTTAGACAAGTAATTTTCTAATGATATTTCTTTGCAAGCGGTTCTAAAAAATCTTAACAAATCTTCTAGATAACTTTATAAAGAACTTACAGCAACTTCATGTTTCTTCCAACACTGAGCACAGTCATAACTTCTTCCATGCCTTCTCTAGCTCTGACTATTTTCAGTATTTCATTCTACTAGTTTGATATGTGGGAAAAATAGCATTACACTGGGAGTCAGGTGGAGATGAAAATAAATATCTTTTTTTCTCTAAGTGCTCTATGCTGTAAATTCCTCTAGATAAAAAAATTTCTGACAACACACACACACACACACACACACACATACACACACACACACACACATAAATATACACCATACAAACACACATACCAAGAAAGTTTTTATATAAACATAAATATCAAAATGGAAAATAATTTTTAAAATATAATTTAAAATGAAAAGTCTAGAACATCTGTATAGTTTTGAGTAGGAGGGCTAGTTTATATTTTTAAACAAAGTACATTGGAATTCTTTCCACAAAGGAGGAAAATGAAGGTAGTTTGCTATATAACTATTAACATCATTTCCATTGCCTTGTAGAAATGTTAAAGGAAAAATGATGGATAAAAGCAACCCTTTTTGTTATTTATGATAAATTTTGATTATTTATGATTAATATCTCCACTACATGGGTCTTTCAACAATTGCTAAGAAAAAGCAAAGGGGAAAATAAAGAAAACCAAGACAAGCAAAAATACAAATTCCTCGTTGCTCCTATTCCTTACTGCCCCCATTCTACAAAACATGACTTTAGGAGTCCTGATATATAGACACAGAGGCTCAATAAAAGTGATAAGTTAATATAGGGGCATGATATGCTGCTATTGGTTAACTCAGTGGAGCATAGGGATTGCCATCATCTCTTTAGGGTTATGTGTGTACATGTTCATAAATTGGGGTATATATGTATGGATATACATACATCTAAATGTGCATCATATGTGCAGAGCCCAGAGGTCAACCTCAGGTATCTTCTTCAGTTGCTCTTCTCATTGTTTTTTGAGACAGTGCTTATAACTTTTACCTGGTGTTTGCAGTCAGCCAGGGTTCCTGGATCTGAGCCTCATGGATCCACTTTGTCCACCTCCCCCATGCAGGGATTACAGGTATACACTACCACACCCATTATCACACCATACCATATGATCACCCACACCACACCAGACAACCACCCCACACCAGATGACCACACCACACCAGATGACCATAACACACCAGATGATCATACCACACCAGACAACCATACCACACCAGATGACCATATCATACCAGATTACCATATCACACCAGCTGACCACCCCACACCAGATGACCACGCCACACCAGATGACCACACCATACCAGATGACCACACCACACCAGATGATTACCCCATACCAGACAACTACTCCACATCAGATGACCACCCCACACCAGACAACCACACCACACAAGATGACCACCCCATACCCAGATTGTTATATGGGAACAAACTCAGACCATCATTTTTGGGAAACAAGAGCTAGCTGAGTCATTTCCTCAGCCCTATTCTTTTTGTAAAAGCCCCATGATAGAAATTTGTGAACATGCCCAACCATGTATTACTTCGTCTGCAACAACATACAAAAGTAAAGTAAAGATGAGATAAAATAAGACACACATATAATGTTTTCTTGGTCATTGTACTTTGGAGGGCACTTTTCTCTAGGTGACAATGGATTGTCTAAAGTTAAAAAATATGATAAATATTTTTCAACATTCTTTAACTCAAAGAAATAAGGTAAAGGCTTTGTAATCAATCTCCAAATGATTTCTTTGTAGTTTTCAGGTTGTGATTGATGAATTAGAAATAGAATAAAATAGCCACTCAGCATATGCAAAACCAAGGCAGAGTGAGAAAGTGGTAACTGAGATGGAAATTAAGACAAGGCACTTTATTAGATCATGGAATGACAAGCTTCTGTCCATCCATATTCCACAGAAATGGGGAAAAAATTGAACCTCAAGTCATTTTGTGGAAATCAAAAGACATTTGATCTGTGCTGTGTTCTAATGACCACTATAACTGCAATTTTTAAATGAAATAGGTTGTGCATGAAACTTCTGGAATGTTTCCTTTCCTGCATTTTCTTAAAATGTAATGGGCAAGTTCAGACTGGGAAAAATATCTGTTATAGGGGAATACATGTAAAGGTATAATGGATGGATTTACTATTTACTATTTCACATGCTTCCCTCTCTTCTAAACAAAAATCTAAATATAGATATAATAGTGCCATTGCACTGAGACCACTGAACACTGTCATTTGAGATCTATCTCCTTAAGGATGTGCATCAGCATGATGTGGCTGCTTCTGCCATCACTTTGAGCTGGAAGGCCAGCCGTGAGTCCTGCTCCTCATTTCCACATAGCCCCAGGGTCTAAGTGACATCCACATGGCCCCAGGGTCTAAGTGACATCCACATGGCCCCAGGGTCTAAGTGACATCCACATGGCCCCAGGGTCTAAGTGACATCCACATGGCCCCAGGGTCTAAGTGACATCCACATAGCCCCAGGGTCTAAGTGACATCCACATGGCCCCAGGGTCTAAGTGACATCC
>LR753334.1:1737396-1814493 GCA_902729485.2 Mus minutoides | reverse complement strand
CTTATTTGCAAAGCTCCTTGGCACAGGATCCACAGAAGGTAAAAATTTGCCTTTGATTTTTTTGTTTTGTTTTGTTTTGAGAATTTATACATGCTTGAAATTATTTTTCTTTTAATGTAGAAACTGTTCATGCTTAATACAAAACAATTAGCAAATTGGAAAAAAGTTTAGGGATTGCAAAATCTGCAATGAAATCACCTGACCATTAAAATATTAAAAACATTTTGGAGCTTTTGTGCCATATATAGTAACAGTATCATATGCAAAAGTAAATTATTGTAAAGCCAGAATGGCTAATCATATTCTATAGCTCATTTTCTCTCTGTTTTATATCTTGGCCATTAAAAGCTATAGACATTTACAGTGAGCCCAGTAGATTCCATTTATGTACCTTTGGCCTATTATTGAACATAAGTTACACTCCAGGTTCTGATAGAGTGCATAAATTGGTGGTAAATATCTTTCTCTGCACTCTAAACATTTGTCCACATTTCAGATAATTCCCTTGGGAAAGCATTACAAATAATACTCCAGAGAATATTATCATGGAAAACAGTTTATATTTGTTAATTTATACATGTCAGTCTTCTGCCTATACTAAGCACTTAGCATGCATGAACTCAGTTAATAATGGCTCAAGTTTACAGATATAGAAACTGAGGCATAGAAAGATGAGCTCCTTTCCCAGGTCACCTTGATTGCCAGTGGCAGAGCTGGGGCTGAACTTACGTATTCTGAAGATGTGCCTCTATACTTCATGGATTCTAACCACATGCCAGAAAATGGCTGAGAACTTGTGAGAAAGGCAGTCTTCAGTTCTGCTATTAAGTCCTTCTATTAAGTCCTGAAGTTCAATTGATCTACATCTTTAGCAAAGTCCCCACAATCATTTACACATATAACCTTGAATAGCTCTAGAAGTGTGTTCTGAAAGGTTGATAGATCTTATCTACCTTAATGACTAAAAAAGCTGCTAGCATTTCTGCAGACAGAGAAAATGTGTTCATTGTTCAGAATTAACAGCTGTGTTATTGAAACATCTGAAACTGTGGTAATTTTATATTTTAAAACATATGTATTGGCAATTTATTTCATGTAGCTCAACACTAGTGAAGAGTAAGATAACAGGTATTTGCCAGTCTTTGGAGAGATTGGGTTTGAGCAAAATAAGATGAGGTCCCTTTTCTCAAAGAGGATACACTATAGTTCGGAAAAATAAATGGTGGCTATACAAAGTGATGTATGATTATGAGGAACATTCTGAGAACCCAGGAGGAAGTTAAGTGAAGTTTTGAAAGAGTTATGAGAGAACATGATCATTTGCTGCTGTCAATGGCAAGAAAGATTGGCATGCAAAGCCTAGCCAAATTATTAAATGGACATCTCCATATCCTCTGCTCAGAGCCAGATAAAATGCATGAATAATGTTGGTGGTCTATGTGTTATAGGAGTTGGGAATCGCTGCTTATATTGTATCAGCCTGTCAAATGCATTGTGCTTAATGGTAATGGCAGGTATGGAAGGTTACAGAATTTAGGATACACTAGTCTCTCATTATATGATGAAATGCGGCCATGTGTTGGTTACACGGGTATGACATTAAATCATTGGCCATAGGTCACCAACCAACCTTCAGTCCTTCTCTTCTTCCACCTTTTCTCTCCTTTCTCACAGGAACCAACTGGCTTTATGAACATGGATATCTTGGAATTCTTTGGAATCCCTGTCATGGGAAGCATGCTGAGAGCATCAGTGCCACGTGTGCGGTCCTCTCTTTAATAGGCTTTTCAGGATTTTACCCTAAGCTCACTTTAAAGAAGCTGCTTGCGCATTTAGCACAATCTTAATTCTGTGGTACCTGAAATTAATTCAAGGGTCTGACTTAGGGAGCTGAGTGTAGGCCTGCAAGCAAGCTTTGTTTTTCCTGAGTCAGGGCATCTAAAGAAATGGAAAATAATGAAGAGTAGAATCTAGACAATAAACTTCTGCAGGACTTTACAAAAGACTTTGGCTAATAAGAATTAGTTTTACAATGAGAAAAATAAAATAAAATAAAACATGATCCTCAAAATGAATGAACCGATCAGCCGTCTATAATTTCAGATGAAGTTATATATAATCTTTAGATGGTAAACCAATGTATATTTCTCCAGATTGGTAAAGACAGTGGTGAAAAGCCATGTGCAGTATTAATGCCTCTGATCTCAGTGGCAGGAGGTCTGAGAGTAAAAGACAAATTTTGGCTATATACTAAAACTAGTTATCTCAAAAACGTCAAACCAGAAAATGAATGTAATTAAAATGTATTAGATACATGTCTTGAATTGCCATAACAAACCATTACTATGTATAGTTAATATGTGCTAATAAAAACATAAGAGGAACCCAAATCAGACCTAAGGAGACAAAGGCAGTCACTAACCCCTGCTCTGGTCAGTGGGTACTCTTTTTGCACCAGCCAGGGAACAGTGGTTTTTGCCTCAGTGATCTCCTCACAGAAGCAGAGTGGTGTTTGAAGCAATCTTAGGTGCCTAGAAACTTAACAAAATACCTAAGACCAAATCTGAACTTTAAGGCCTCAAAGACAATCTGCAGGTAGAATACAGTGGCAGGAGATGGGTCAGCACACCTGCGGTCAGAGAGGCATCAGCCCTGGGGTTCCCACATTCCTCGGAGGCTAGAGAGGGAATCGCTTTCAAGTAGTTCTCCCTGCTGTCCCCATATCAAAGTTATTCTGGCAGTGTCTGCAATTTGATTTCAAGTTTGTTTCTCTCCCTATCTCATGACCAACTTTTACTCCCTTCCCTCCCTCCCTCCCTCCCTCCCTCCTTTCCATCCATCCATCCATCCACCCATCCATCTATCCACCCATCTATCCATCCATTCATCCATCCACCCACTCACCCACTCACAAACCCATCCTGGTTTTTGCTGAACATGTTAAATACGCCTCAAGTGTGGTGAGAATACAGATACACAGAAGAGGAGACAGCATCTAAGGCTCTACTTCCTTGTGACCTAACCACACAGTGATGCAGATCCCAGGTAGTACAATGGTGTACAGGATAGAGAGGGTGCTGTGGCTCTTAGGTGGGAGCAATCATAGCCAACTGGAGACATTAAAGACTTGGCTGGCTGAGGATGAAGTGTTTGAACTGGATCACGAATGGTGGACAGGTATAGATGGTCGGGGGTTGGTCAAAGTGTGCTGAAAAGAAAACAACACAGGTAAGAGACTGTGCGGTTCTGGGCAGCTCACACAGATCAAAGGGAAACAGATGGCCAACTAGTGAACAGCAGCAGTAACTAAAGATGCATGTCATACAGCTCGCCTACACTAAGGCCCTGCCTTCTCTTTCTAGTGCTTTTCAAACTTTAGCTTAATCACATTCTGAGGTATTGAAAGTCCAGGTTTCCGGGCACCACTCCCAGCATTCCTTGCTGGAGAGAAGGTTGCCGGACTGGGAAGTTCTATTTCCAACAAGTTCCCAGTGATGCTGCTGGCTGTTCAAGGTCACGCCACAGAGACCCCCACGGTGACATTTTCTTGTGCCTAGAAACTTCTGTCTTTAGCCATATCACTCCTGGTTGGCCTCTTTATTCCTCCCACCAGCTCTTTGACATTCTTTATCTCCCTTCTGCACTTTATCTTTCCATAGCTCTTATCAGAACTCAACACCATGGTTTATTAATTTTCAATTATCTTTTTAGGATGTAAATCCCCCAAGAGACTGTGTTTTATTCAGAAGTACCTGAAGCAGGGCTCTTTAGCATCTTAACTTCTTGGCTTCCTCAGCTTTAAATCAGCCTGTTATGTGCAGGTTGCCTATCAGTAGCACTGACAGAAAGGATGAGAAATGCGTTGGAAGGAACAGAAGAGATAAAGCACCTTTATAGCTCGTAGCAAGAGGGATGGAAGTACGGTGACATAGGAAAGATGCTGCGGCCCTCCTTCTTGTCAGTCAAGAGTACACGGTGACCTAATACATTTTCATTCCTAATTTATAAGTGTACCCTTCCTGTCTGTTTTCCTCCCCATCTCCCTCCCTTCTTGTCATTTATTAGTAAAAAGTTTGGGTCAGAAATGGGAAGAAGAAAAGTTAATTTTCCCTGTCAACTTGCCTACATTTAAAGCTATTTATGAAACACAGCTCGGCACATCACGGGGCATTTCCAGAGCTTTAGCTGAGGGAGGCAGAGCCCCTGTGAATGTCCTAGCATTGTTCCATGGGCTGTTATTTTAGACTGAATAGAAAGACTAAAAAGAAGGAAAAGAGCAGTGCATCACATCTACCTACCTCTGTCCTGACTGGGGACACTGTGGTAATTTCTCAGCCCCTGCTTCTATGTATATAACCTCAGACTCTGAGCCAAAAGAAACCTTTCTGTTCCTTAAGTTGCCTTTGTCAGGTATTTTGTCTTAGCAGCAAGAAAAGTAACTATTATAGAAATGTAAGATACTGGGAAGGGTGCAAGTAATTAGAGATATTTAGTGACTAGGTTGATAATACACTATCTCAGCAAGTCAAGCTTTTATAGGCAAAGGAAAATTATTTTTTTTAATTTAGGCAAAAGTCACAATGAGCAAAAATGTTCAGGTGTGTGTGTGTGTGTGTGTGTGTGTGTGTGTGTGTGTATGCTCATGTGTGTATATGTCTGGGTATGTATATATGTGTATATGTGTGTATGTGTGTGTATGTGTATATGTATATGTATGTTTTAATTTGGAATTACACTGATTTTCTAGTAATTACTTATTGTCATCTCTTTATATTTCACAGAGGTTGGAAAACAGGAGAAATGGGTTCTCTACATCATCTTCTTCTCAGTACGCTAAGTATTTAGAATCTTGCAGAAAAGAAAATATTCCATCAGCTCTAAACAACCAGCTACCCCCTAGCAGATCTCAAAGCCCTCCAACCTCCAGGATGTTTACTGATTTTGACACCATATGTGCTGTTATCACATCAGACATCCCACACAGTTATGATGGATAGAAGAATGCCACATTTTACAAATCTGTAAAACCATAAAAGGAACTTAGCAGACATTTATCTCATTCATGAATTAGTCTGATAAGATACAGAAATTCTGAAAGGCAAGTTGGGGGAATGAAAATATGGCCAATGAGGTCATGCATTCAAAAGGTTGAAGATTCTATATGTGTAAAAATAAACCAACTTCTTATCTGATGATAGATGAGAATCACCCTGAGCATCTTCTCTTTAGCAGATGGTAACCTAAGGCTGAAATACCTTAAAAGTTTAAGGTGGGCATGTTGCGAAAACAATGGAAGGGACAAGTTAAGGAGGATCTGTGGTGACCTAATGACTGGGCATTTTCCTTTGATTACTTGCTCATATGTGGCACCTCCTCTCACCAGTCCTCTCTCTCTCCTTCTCTTTATCCTTCCAATCAACTGTTTAATTAGAACATAAGCTCTCAGGGGTTAGAAATGGCCACACAGACCCTCAGAAAGACAGAAACAAACACACTAAAAATCCTAACCCCATGTGAGCTAAGGAATGATGACCACTGTATGATCAGTAGTCAGTGTGTGGAAGGAGTCAGGGTGGGGAATGGGATGTTGGGAGATGGACCAGAAGAAGGTATTCCCAGTTCTTCCTAAGAAGACACCAAGATGATCACAGTTTTTAACTTAATGCCTTGGAAATGTGGGAGAAAACAGTAAATTTTATAACTAGATGTACGCGCATGGATGCCAAGCCTTTCCAATTAGTTATTAACATGACCATCTAATATTGTATCATGCATTGCATGTTGATTTACAATGAACTATGCCATTTCCTCCAGTGAGAGAGAAATAGAAATTAGCAGTTGTCGACTCCTTTCCCCTTTGGCATTGCTAATATGTTTTTGGCTTTGTTTGTTTGTTTTGTTTTTATGTTTTTTTTTCCTTTCAGAGCTCCAGAAATTGCATTAGAATAAAACTCTGTGTTTGGCTGTGCTGACCTCTTTGTTACCACTAACATTCATTTAACTATCATTTTCTGTATTTCTATCAGTCTCCGCTTTGACATTTCCCTTGGTTTTTGGCTTTCTTTTCATGTCAATGCATACTTCCTGGGTGTTCTACCAGAAGTTTAGAAATTGTTTGCATATCATTTATATTTTCTCTGTAAAGATTTTGGTCTAATTACCCAATCTTAACTGCAAGCCATTTTGTACACTTCCCTCTTTTATCTATTTAATTACTTTATCATCACAGCTCTATACCTGACTGGTCCTTTGCTCAGTCCATTTCTCTCTCTATGCCATCACAGTGGTCTCAGGTTAGAATCATTACTGCCTTAGTTGCCTTGTGCACAGCCATCAGCCTTTACATCTTCCCTTCTCAGGGATTCCAGAAAGAACTTTCTTTTAAAAGTTTATCTGCATCCCCTGCTGAAAATATATTACTATTCTACCACATTAGGTGAGATTAGAATTGTGTGTGATGGATGAAAAAAATATGTCACTCCTTCAAATGCATCTGCAGCCTTAGCTTATGTCTTGCTCTCAGAGAAGGAAAAAAGCCACTCTGATTATCTAGAGCTCATCAAGCTCTCTTGGAGCTCTTTGAAATTAACTGTCCTCTGGGCCTGGAAAGCCTTCCTCAAATTTCAACAGGTTGGCTTTGGTTTTCTTTTATGAGAGACTAGGCCATGCCCTTTCCGTACCAACTCTTTAAAAGGAAAAGGCAGCATAATTACACATAAGAATCTCCTCAAATTTCTGTTTGTCCTTCAAGAAACTTCTCACAGCTGAGAAGCCAACTTTGATCTTTCCTTCATCCTTCAGTCTGGATTAGATGACCTTACCTGGCAGGAAAATTTTTCTCTATGGAGACGGGGGGGGGGGGGGGTCGTCTAGGTTGAAACTCTTTGTTTACCTGCTTGAGTTATTCACTATGTAGCGTGCATGAGTTGCTCTTTCATCTCTCTGGTCTGAGCCTAGCAATGAACAGACAGTTCACAAATATTTATAGAAATGAAATATTCTATCTTTAAAGATTCCTCAGTTTTGCCAAACCATATGGCTTTATCCACAGCAATTCAAGGAAGTAGGGAAGGTTGAAATTCATGATGTCCTCATTCTTAATAGCTGAGTAGTATTCTATTGTGTAAATGAACTACATTTTCTTTACCCATTGAGAAACATCTAGGAAGTCTTCATTTTCTGTTTATTACAAATAATGATCCTATAAACATAGTTGAGTAAGTATCCTTGTGGGGTGATGGAACATCCTTTGCATATATGCCCGGGACAGGTATACCTGGGTCTTGAGGTAGAACTATTCCCATTTTTCTGAGAAACTGTAAAATTTATTTCCAGGGTGGCTGTTTCAGTTTGCATGCTGACCAACAATGGAGGAGTGTTCCCCTGGCTCCACATCCTTGCCAGAATGTGCTGTCACTTGAGTTTTTGATCTTAGCCATTTTGATGGGTGTAAGGCAAAAATCTCAGAATCATTTTGATTTGTATTTCTCTGATGACTAAGGATATTAAACATTTCTTTAAGTGTTTACAATGCTATAATCCAGAGACCCAAAGAAACCAAATAAAGAAGAGGAGGTAGAGGTTAAGGGAGTTGGGGGTTGGGAGGTGATATCTCAGAGGAAAAGGGGAGGGGAATGGGGAAGAATCCATGTGAGGGGGTACTAGGAGGAGAGGGGGGACTGATATTGAGATGTAAACTGAATAGATAGATAGATAGATAGATAGATAGATAGATAGATAGATAGATAAAAAGCTCCCTTCCGGGACCATATTTCCAAGTTGGGTGTTGATCAGGTCAAAGGTGCAGGACCACAGAGGTCTGGACACTGGCACTGCTAACCAGCCATAGCTGTTCTGGATTTTATATGCCTACAAAATGAATTTATTTAGACTAATAAAGGCAGGCATTCTTTGCTAAAGGAACAAAAAAAACAAGCAAAAGAAAGGCAACCCAACAATATACTAAAAGAGATACTTAAAGAAAATGTTGTGCTATTTTCAAAACATTGGGGTAAAAGGGGGAAAAGTCAAGTAACATGTAAAGGCAGAACTATCGAATTACACCAGATTTTCAACAGAGAGAATGGAAGCCAGAAGATCCTGGACAGATGTCATATAGACCCTAAGAGAACACAAATGCCAGTCCAGGCTACTATATCAAGCAAAACTCTCAAATACCATAGATGGAGAAACCAAAGTATTCCAGGATAAAACCAAATTCACACAATATCTTTCCATGAATCCAGCCCTTCCAAGGATATTAAAGGGAAAACTCCAACACGAAGAGGGAAACTATGCCCTAGAAAAAGCAAGAAAGTAATCTTTCAACAAACCTAAAAGAAGATAGCCACATGAACAGAATTCCAACTCTAACAACAAAAATAACAGGAAGCAACAATTATGTTTCTTTAATATCTCTTAATAGCAATAGACTCAATTCCACAATAAAAAGACATAGACTAACAGACTGGATACTTAAACAGAACCCAACATTTTGCTGCATACAGGAAACCCACCTCAGGAAAAAAACACAGACACCTCATCAGAGTAAAAGGCTGGAAAACAATTTTCCAGGCAAACGGTCCCAGGAAACAAGCTGGAGTAGCCATTCTAATAGCGAATAAAATTGACTTTCAACCCCAAGTTATCAAAAAGACAAGGAAGGGCACTTCATACTCATCAAAGGTAAAACCTACCAAGATGAACTCTCAATTCTGAACATATATGCTCCAAATGCAAGGACGTCCACATTCATTAAAAAAACTTTACTAAAGCTCAAAGCACACATTGCACTGCACACAATAATAGTGGGAGACTTCAATACCCTACTTTCAGCAATGGACAGATCTTGGAAACAGAACCTCTGGTGAAATTACCATCCCTGATCTCAAGCTGTACTACAGAACAATTGTGATAAAAAAAAATTGCATGCTACTGGTAGAGTGACAGACTAGTAGATCAATGGAATAGAATTGAAGACTCAGAAATGAACCCACACACCTATGGTCACTTGATTTTTGACAAAGGAAGTATAACTATCCAGTGGAAAAAAGACAGCATTTTCAACAACTGGTGCTGGCTTAGCTGGTGGTTAGCATGTAGAAGAATACAAATTGATTCTTACCTCCTTGTACAAAGCTCAAGTCTAAGTGGATCAAGGCCCTCCACATAAAACTAGATACACTGAAACTTATAGAGGAGAAAGTGGGGAAAAGCCTTGAACATATGGCCACAGGGGAAAAAAATTCCTGAACAGAACTATACTGTAAGATCAAAAATTAACAAATGGGACCTCATAAAATTACAAAGCTTCTGTAAGGAAAAGGACACTGTCAATAGGACAAAAAGGCAATCAACAGACTGGGAAAAGATCTTTACCAATCCTAAATCTGATAAGAGACTAATATCCAATATATACAAAGAACTCAAGAAGTTAGACTCCAGAAAAACCAAATAACCCTATTAAAAATGGGATACAGAGCTAAACAAAGGCTTCTCAATTGAGGAATACTGAATGGCTGAGAAGCACCTGAAAAAATGTTCAACATTTTTAATCATCAGGGAAATACAAATCAAAACAACCCAGAGATTCTACTTCACACCAGTCAGAATGGCTAAAATAAAAAACTCAGGTGACAGCAGATGCTGGCGAGGATGTGGAGAAAGAGCATCCTCCATTGCTGGTACAATCACAAGCAGTATGAGTGGGAAGCCAGGCCTATTTGTTCTCATAGTGGAGACCCAGAAGTTCTGGGAGATCAGGATACGCTCAGCTTGAGAAAAGACGTCTAACCCTCTGTGTTGGTACAATGAGCATGATCCTCATCAGAGTCTGCGTATCCTAGGCAGCACTTATACCCTGGATAGTTTCTGTATTCACTGTTGGTTGATGCTCTTGGCACGGGATGAGCATTGAGATAATACTTATGAGGATGAAGGGCTATGTCCACAGATACTTCCATTCCTGCTTTTCCTCATTATTAAAGCATCTAATGTACCCCTTTATGTACTTCCCATGTTCTATGGGCTCCACCTGCACTCCAAGCAATGACTGACCATCTGCAATGTCCTCACCCCTGAGAGAAGGTATCTGAGATCAAACTTCCAATTTCATCTTTATAAGGTACACTTTTCCTTTATTGCTGAAATGATCATGTTCTTTCCAAAATAAGATAAAAGCACTACTTTTTTCTAAATGAGTGTTGGAGTGCAAAGTACAGTTTGAGGAGTTAGGCAAAGGTGGGTGAGAACCCTAAGTACACTCTTTTTATTATTTTTTTTATTAGATATTTTCTTTATTTACATTTCAAATGCTATTCTGAAAGTTCCTTCTAACCCCCACCCTGCCACCCTTCTCCCCTACCTGCCCACTCCCAGTTCTTGGCCCTGGTGCTCCCCTGTACTGGAGCATATAGTTTGTAAGACCAAGAGGCCTCTCCTCCTAATGATGGCCGACTAGGCCATCTTCTGCTACATATGCATCTAGAGACATGAGCTCTGGGGGTACTGGTTAGTTCATATTGTTGTTCCACCTAAAGCATTGTAATTTCTATAGCTCCTCCATTGGGAGCCCTGTGTTCCATCCTATGACTATGAGCATGCCCTTCTGTATTTGCCAGGCACTGGCATAGCCTCACCCTAGATAGCTATATCAGGGGCCTTTCAGCAAAATCTTTCTGGCATATGCAATAGTGTCTGGGTTTGGTGGCTGATTATGGGATGGATCCCTGGGTGGGGTAGTCTCTCGATGGTCCATCCTTTCGTCTTAGCTCCAAACTTTGTCTCTGTAACTCCTTTCATGGGTGTTTTGTTCTCTATTCTATGGAGGAATGAAGTATCCACACTTTGGTCTTCATTCTTATTGATTTTCTTGTGTTTTACAAATTGTATCTTGGGTATTCTAAATTTCTGGGCTAATATCCACTTATCAGTGAGTGCATATCAAGTGACTTCTTTTGTGATTGGGTTACCTCACTAAGGAACTGAATTGATCCATTCTTATCTCCTTGTACAAAGCTCAAGTCTAAGTGGATCAAAGACCTCCACATAAAACCAGAGACACTGAAATTTATAGAGGAGAAAGTGGGGGAAAGCCTCGAAGATATGGGCACAAGGGAAAAATTCCTAAACAGAACAGCAATGACTTGTGCTGTAAGATCAAAAATTGACAAATGGGACCTCATGAAACTGCAAAGCTTCTGTAAGGAAAAGGACACTGTCAATAAGACAAAAAGGCCACCAACAGATTGGGAAAGAATTTTTACCAATCCTAAATCTGAAAGGGGATTAATATCCAATATATACAAAGAGCTCAAGAAGTTGGACTCCAAAAATTCAAATAACCCCATTAAAAATGTGGTACAGAGATAAACAAAGAATTCTCAAGTGAGGAATACCGAATGGCTGAGAAGCACCTGAAAAAATGTTCAACATCCTTAATTATCAGGGAAATGCAAATCAAAACAACCTTGAGATTCCACCTCACTCCAGTCAGAATGGCTAAGATCAAATATTCAGGTGACAGCAGATGCTAGTGAGGATATGGAGAAAGAGGAATATTCCTCCATTGCTGGTGGGATTGCAAGCTTGTACAACCACTCTGGAAATCAGTCTGGCTGTTTCTCAGAAAATTGGACCTAGTACTACCAGAAGATCCAGTAATACCTCTCCTGGGCATATACCCAGAAGATGCTCCAATTGGCAATAAGAACACATGCTCCCCTATGTTCATAGCAGCCCTATTTATAATAGCCAGAAGCTGGAAAGAACCCAGATGTCCCTCAACAGAGGAATGGATACAGAAAATGTGGTTCATTTACACAATGGAGTACTACTCAGCTATTAAAAACAATGAATTTATGAAATTCTTTGGCAAATGGATGTACCTAAGTACATTCTTGCAGAGACTTTAGTTACATTATCTCTACACCAGAGTTACCCAGTCTCTTAGTGCATGCGTATTTGTCAGGGTGCTTTCAGAAACATTTAGCTGAGGAGGGCAGACCTCCTGTGAATGTGGCCAGCAAGCCTCTACAAGTTAGTGTCCCAGACCGAAGCAGAATGAGAAAGTGAGCTGAGGACAGTGTTCATCTCTTGCTGCTTCTTGACTGTGGACCATGTGCACGTACACACACACAGTCACACACACACACACACACAGAGAGACACACACACACACACACCTTCTTATGGTACAAATCATTATTTGTCTATTATAACCACATAGTATAGTAAATAATTATATTCTTTCATGAAAACAAGATGAGGGGAAAGAAGAAAAGACAGAGTGGTGTTTGCCTATGTGGGAGTCTTGTGTACTGAGTGGCCTTTGATGGATATGTCTGATGTGGCATTGTTAGCTCCTGCAGCCCTCCTCTAGCTGAGCATTGGTAGAGCAATATTATTGAAAGTCAAATTGTTGACCTTGCTTTGTTCTCTTCTGTCTTTTTAAATCTTCCTTGTAGATGTGTGATCTGATAGAGTTACCCCAAAAGGTCTCAGTCTTTGTGTTCAGATTTCCCTATAGGTCTGTAGTTTCTCAAACTCATTTTTAAACTTATTTCCTGAGACACTTCTATTACACATTGGCTCTATTCAGCCGTTATTGTTTGTAGAGAGCGGACCTGCTGCTCGTTAGCTGTTCTGAAGGGGCATGTTGTTTTTTTCCTGAATATTCTAATTTTTATTCATGCTCAGGGGCCTGCAGATGACAATCACATAGTAATGCATTTGGGCAAGACCTGCCAAATATCTTTTCCATAATGCAAGGAATAAGATTATCCCATAATCATTAACAAGAAAATCAACACAACCTATGAAGGGATAACAATAGGGCAGCTTACAGCCATGCTAAACAGGCAGCAGCAAAGACAAAGACAACATTCCTGTTTTACCTTCTTTTCCTACCAGATTCTAGATCCCTAAAGAGCTAAATGTGTAGTAAGTGGTTCCTAAGTAAACAAAGCAAAACACTCCCTAGTGAGAGAAGCATTTGTCCTTGGTAACGACAGAATGACTTTCTATATCTTGAAGGTGAGTTAAAGTTCTCCATTTTCAATGGAGAGAACACCCAGAACAGTTCAGATTTTCAAGAGGCCTTAGGCTTCTATCATGATGGACAGATAGTGAGTGAGAGGCTCTTCAGCTTCTCCGTTTTCATCTCACTTTTTTGTCCTTCCAACTTTCAGACATCTGGTAATCTATACATTTGGGACTATCTTATGTTGCAGGCTAAAAGAAATGGTGATTACTACCTTCAGTGCACAGCAAGAGAGGAGGCAGGACAATCTCCCCAAGAAGTGGCATCGTTTCTTAAAAATTCTGAAAGAAAAGCTGTTGCTGGCCTTGCCTCTCCTACACTCAGTGGTGCTTGGGAAAGGATGCACAGCTGCTCAGCTGAAGCAAGCCTGGTAACTTATTACTGATGAGTGCCACAGACTGAAGGAATGATGTACAGGGCCGCAGCTGATGGAGGAGTGGGGTCCTGTATCACATGGAGCACATCTAAAACTGATGATATATGTTTATCGTCTGGTCTGACATCATCTGAAAAGTATGATTAACACCTCCACAGCTTAGGGTACAGGTCTGTCACTAAGCACTCTTTGCTCACATCTCTAAGGAGTGTTGTGTGGCACATGACAAATTATAGGATATAAAGCTTTGCTGTGCAGGCGACTAGAAATAACCTCTTGGATGTAAATGCCCTTCTGTTCATGAAAAAAAATATAGGTGGAAAATTTTAAGGTCATATTCCCACCTCTATTTCACCAAACACCTCCCCTCTTGATCCCATGCCCTCTCCAATTAAAATCATGTTTGTGAACGTCTCCCTGTAAATTCTGTATTTGGAAGATTACTAAACAAAAGCAGCATCCAGTTCCCTGGGGAGAGAAAGGGAAACACCATTCTGTGTTCCATACTCTCACAAGCTCCACATACAATTTCTAAAATGAGCAACTTTTCTTTGGGATGCTATTTTTTTTCCACTGGAGATAACTGAGTGGTACTGTAATGTGTCACTTCTCCTCCTTGGTTTTAAGCAACTGAACTAGAGGCTCTAGTTAAGGTTCCTTTCTAAAATGCAGGCATTCTATAATTTCCAGAATCAAAATACAGCACTCTGCAAATCTGAGCCAAGCACAGGCTGTCTGTACCACAGCAAGCCTTCAGGATAACAAGAGCGTGCACAGTGGTACATTTCTTTAGTCCCAGCTCTGGGCCTCCCTGAGATTGCCTTCTCAGAGCCTGCTAACCTATAGAGAGGAGAAAACTGTTTTCTTCTTCTTAAAAAATACCAGTATGTTTACAGTTGACTACTTTTATTCTGCTTATTTTGTGTCGAATTATCTGAACTGCCCAGATCTGAAATATCTAACAATCAGACTGAACTAACATTTTTTAAAAATCATATTCAGTTCTTAAATGAGTCACTGTTAAATTTTAACCCACTGCTGAAATGAGTGCACCATTCTAAAGGACACTAATTTCTAGGTCATATTTCACGTGGTACAACAGTATTCTTTATGCTGAACATCAACCAAGGCAAAGACTGCATATACTAGCCACAGCACCCCAGAGACACTTTCCCATTGAGTTTTGAGGCTACAGCTGGGGCTGGGACACTCTAAACAGTATGATAGCCAGACTATTGTCTACCTCAGCCAACTGAACCAATACTGGATGCTGTTTATACATTTTATAGAGGGGACTATGAAGCCCTCAGTCACACAGAAACCACAAACAACAAAATGGTGAGGCACATGGGGACTAAACAACACCCCTCACATACAAAAGCCTTGCAGGACAAGAAGTTGGTTCCACTTACCCAGCATAACGGTTGTCGTAAGAGTGGCAGTGCCCAGGTTTCAGAATATTCAAAAGGAGCCAGCAAACAAGCAGAAAAGCAGCTGTGTGGCTCCTGGGCTTCCCGGGGAACTTCATACTGTTGCAATGAAAGGAGTTGAAAGTTGCTTAACAGCCCTCACCAAAGGAAGAGGCTGGAGGTGGCTTACAACACCCTCTGCTCACCAGCAAGTTGTCTGGGAAAGGGGTGGGGGAAAAGGCTTGGGAATGAGCAAAGTGTGACACTTTAGGCAGCTAGGGAGTTGCTATTAAGACTGGGTCTTGTGAGGAAATGCAGCCCAGCCCAGCCTGGAAGCAGGGGCCGATCCTAAATCAGGCTCTCCTGAAGGGGCTGGGCCTCCCTGTGCTGACTCACAGGCAGACTTTGCAGGGTGCTATAGCCTGTGGGTAACCCTTCTCTGGTTTTGGTTTGTCTGTTTGCCTATTGGAGATCACTAAGTCTTTTGTATAACCTTTCTTCCTCTGCTACTTTGATAGCACAGGGACCTTATCTTAATTGCCAACAGTATGTAGGAGACGAGTCCAACAAGCTGGCAGAGGCATTCCAGGCTTAATGATTTGTTCTGCCACAACAGATTTCCACACAGGTTTTCCAGATTGAAACCCACAGTGAAGGGAACTTCACATGTGAAGGAGGAGGCTTAGGCACCTGGATGTGAGAGGTTGGCCTCATTCTGGCTTGTAACTATATGTGGGCAAACAGAGGGACTGCTAGCCTGCTAGGAACTCTCTGTATTCATTCTGCACCAGCAGTACTCATATTTGTGGTTGCTGAACAGTTTCTTGAAGGATGGGGAAGCCTCTCAGAGCTTTTAGACCTTGGTTGCACATTTGGAATCATTTAGGGAAGCTGAACATTTCAATCAGAATGCAGAAGGATGGCATCTGTCATTGAAAAAGCTGCCCCAGTGGCTAGGGAGGTGGTTCAGTGAATGAAATACTGGCATGAGGACTCAGGTCTAGATCTCCAGCATCTGTGTAAAAGCCAATCCTCGGGGTGCAGGTCTGTGATCCCAGTGTTGAAGGGTGCGGGAAGAGACAGGTGTCACTGGGGGTTGAGTGCTGGTGCGCATAGGGACTAGCTCACTCAGTGAGTATCAAGCTGGTCTAGAGCAGGGCTTGTCAAACTTCTAGCGCCTATAAATTACTGATTCATTCTGAAGAGGATTGCTGCCAAGTGGGAAATTCTGCCATTTATGAGGTGTTTCAAGGTGAGGGCTCATGTGGAGGCCCCTCAGCCACACTTGGTGTAGCATCAAGTCTTGACTTTAGAAGGAGCCATGCTTTTTCTCCTCTTTCTAGACTGTGGTGGGGGAGGGGACACAAATCAAGAAACCTTGGAGCAAGCCATTTCCCAATGGAAAATTCCCATGGTTTTAGTGAAGGAACTGGCTCAGAATTTTCTTAGCAGCCACAAACATCTACTCACCCAGAAACCCCACATTGTGGGTTTGCTTTGCCCTAGCTCTGAGGGTGTGAGGCCTGTCACCTTTTTTTCCTGAGCACTGGTGCTATTTAAGAAGACAGTGAGCTACAGTGGCTTTAATCCAGTCAATCATACTTGTGAAGTTTCCAGAACTCCTGCACCCCCCACTGATGGGGCGGGGAAAGCATAACCCTTCCCCATAACCTCTACCTGAGTTCATCCTAGCCTCCCTGACAGGGTTAGTTTCAGGTTCACGACAGCCAAGATCATTTAAAATGATTCTCTGACATTTTCAAATTCTCCCTGAATTAGTTGTACTAATCTTTCCCCTCTGTGTCTCATTCCCCAAACCTGGGAAATCTTCTGCTATGGAGCTCACTCTGTTGAATTTTGTCTGGTTGCTTCATAAAATTGCTTTTCTCCCAAAGTACAGAGTTGCATACTATTTATTGTATGAATGAAACGCCATACAGCTTAGCTGGAGGGAAACAACATTCTCCGAAGAAATGATCAACAACATTTGATGGGTGGGTGATGAACCTGGAAAGAGATTCATTCGACAAAAATTCATTCTGCCCAGTCCTGTATCCAGGTGAAGGAGAAATCCTTTAGGCAGCAGAGATGCTTTTGGGACTGGAAGTTCCTTAGGTCTCTGGGTCTCTTGGTATTATCTGTGTGTGTGTGTGTGTGTGTGTGTGTGTGTGTGTGTGTGTGTGTTTTCCTTTTGGACTTCAGTGTCTAGCACTTTGGTCTTTTTATACTAGTGGATGGGAGTAGTGTTCAAAGCAATGCTTGAGACATTTTTGATGAGCTCAAGAAAGCTTATACGAAGCCAGTGACCTGTTGAAATAAGAGGTTACTGTATAAATAAAACACTTCATCTCTCTGCATTTCATTATGTCAGAAGAATGTATAAATCTGTCATATTATATCACAGTATTAAACTAGGAATGTTCAGTGCCTGACTAAGGATTAAACTCATCTTCAAACCATTCTGCAGGATCAGATCCAGAATGCATGTTCTTCCCAAGGCTCAATAGTCTCTGAGACCAAGGAAACCATTTCCTGGACCATAGAGACCCAGGAGGCATCCTCTAGCCTTACTAAAAATTGCAGATCAAAGAGAGATTCTCAAACAATGGAAGCCATTTCTAGCAATCCTCCTTTGCTTTTTTAAGGCCCAGGTTATCTGATCAAGCTTCTCTTGGGGCAGATAAGCACCCATAAAATGAGTAATAAATGAGGTCTATTTGGCAAAGTAGGAGGAGAAGAGAACAGAGTTATAGATAGATTTGAAGATAAAAGCTCCATTTTTTAAGCCATCAAGAGGGAGTGAATTATTAAACTCCTTGAGGATTTGGAAGTGGTAAGATGAGAAGCTCTGTTTACTGGTTATGCGTCTGTCATATTTTAGTGGAAGAATAAACTTTATTAAAATAAAAATTGTCATGCAAAAAAAGAAAGGAAACTACATTTGTGAAAGGAAGACGTTATCCTTGCTTTGGATCCATTATTGATCATTAGATAAATTTTAGATCTGAAACTGGATGGTAGTGGAAGTGGGGAGGCCAGGAAGATAGCTTCTAAGCCTCTCCTTAAGCATAAGGATAAGGCAAGATTTATTTTTGCTAAATACCAAGAGAAGATAAAGGTGTTGGGCTCTGTACTAAAGCTACCTGCCATGGCATTTGGCTTCCTAGTCATTATTCATTGTCCAATTATCACATGCCCATTGTTGAGCCATATCTTTCATGGCTTTCAGGCATAGTGCAACCTGGGAAAGATGGTGCTTGTGGGGCTACATACTGCTCAAGAATCTCCACAGTTGTTTGAGGAGTATTCCAAACTTCCTTTAGTAATAAATTTCAATTCTACCCCTTTCCAGTCCTACCAGCTTCCTTTCTGAACCTTCCCTGCCAGAAATGAAGATACTTAAAGATACATTATTGCCCTTCCTTTTGGCTTCAAGACTACTGAAACAGTGGTCTTCACAACACTGGGATTTCCCAGGAGTCGCTTGTTGAGAGAAGGAAAAGGTGGAAGCCTGCTGGCAGACAGAGGAGGAGCTAGGCAGATCACATTGCAGGAGAGCCTGGGACCATGAATCAAAGATGGCAGAGCCACACAGTGATCAGAACTGTTTAATTAGTCAAACTCTTCTCCTTTGTTTTCATTTCAACCTTATGTCAGGATCCTGAATATGAACTTGGAGGGGGGTATGTCTCTAGACTGCCTTGCTTTTCTTTTACTTGCTTTTCATGGCTGCTTGTTTCTTTAATTGACCAGGTAAGGAAGAATGGTTGAACCATAGAGCCAGCCTTTGACCCTAAGAGCCCAGTAACACTGCTTTGGCCTGTAACTCCAGTCTTCCCGTACTAATCATTCCTCTTGCTCATGAACTTAACACAATTCAGTCCTCTTCTCTATGTACCCAAAGCTGCTCAAAAGTACATTCTTGAGCCTTGGTAACTTGTTTCCATCCCTTCCATCTACTCAAGATCAGCAGAACCTCTAAATGTCCAGAACTCTATTCTTCTTTTTTTTTTTTTTTTTTTTTTTTTTTTTTTTTTTTTTTTTTTTTTTTTTTTTTTTTTTTTTTTTTTTTTTTTTTTTTTTTTTTTTTTGGTTTTTCAAGACAGGGTTTCTCTTGTATAGCCCTAGCTGTCCTGGAGCTCACTTTGTAGACCAGGCTAGCCTTGAACTCAGAAATCCGCCTGCCTCTGCCTCCCGAGTGCTGGGATTAAAGGCGTGCGCCACCACGCCTGGCTCCAGAACTCTATTCTTTTTGTCATATTATTTGTTCATTATTTTTGTCATACTTTATATTCTGATAGGGTTACCCCTCCCCTAACTTGTCCTAGCTCTTCCCACCACCTTCAATCCACATCCTTTCTTGTTCTCTCTCATTAGAAAAAAAAAGAAAAAAAAAACAAGTATTGAAAACTAAAAGAAGAAAATAATAATAAAATAAGATAAAATAGAACCAAACCAAATAAACAAACATCCAAAGAAAAAGCACAAGATACAATTGTAGACACAGGAGAGATGGTTCAGCTAGACTTAAAACCACCATCAGCGCTCTGTTCTTGTAAGACCTGACCTTTGGTCAGTGATATTTACTTTGAGACTTTGAGTGAGGGACACTGAGATGCAGACCGATGAAAAAGAAAGAGGTTTATTTTCTGCTGTGTTGGGGTCAACCCTCAATCAGTCCCTCCAGGCGAGTGACAAGAAGGCAATCCCAAATGACTATTACAAGCAGTTTTTATACTTTTTATGGGCATAGGCTACACCAGTAAGGTTACAGTTCAAACTTATTCTATAAGTATATTGACCTTTAAATCTATTGGCTAGCAAGCATGACATGCATTTGAACTCTACCTGGGACTTTCCAGAGGGTCAGGTGACTATCAGTCAGTACACTCTGAGAATTTTTTTTTACTCAAGAATGTTCCTGTGGATGGAGAATGGAACTTGGCCTAGCCTTGACCACAGGTGAGAGGGGGAAGCTGTAAGGATAGTGTGGGACTGGACAAAAAGCCCTTAGGGTCCCTCATTCTCATCTTGCTGCACTATGCTGGCATCTGAAGCTGGTATTTCCCATTTAAAACCCATTGTCCTTGGCATCTAGGATGTTGTCCTCTCATGCCTCTGAAGTTGATGTCTCCTGTGGTCTGGCCCTCTCCTCTTCCATATCAACATCACTGAAAGCCTCGTCTCTGATTTTTGTGACAGCCAGTTCTGGTGGAATGGCTGGGCAGATAAATAACTACAGTCTTCTATTTGGTACTTCATTGAATTCTAAAGCAACGAGCCCGTCTTAGGGTTTTACTGATGTGAACAGACACCATGACCAAGGCAAGTCTTATAAGGACAACATTTAATAGAGGCTGGCTTACAAGTTCAGATGTTCAGTCCATTATCCTCAAGGTGGGAACATTAAGGCATCTAGACAGGCATGGTTCAGGAGGAGCTGAGTGTTCTACATCTTCATCTGAAGACTGCCAGCAGAATACTGACTTCCAGGCAGCTAGGATTAGGGTATTAAAACCCTAACTTCTTGAAAGCAGGCATTGTGTATGTGCAACTTCCAGTTTGACAGTATTCACAGCTGTACTGGGACCACAGCAGACATCCACCAACAGTCTTTCCATTTCAGCCTATTGTTTTCAGGGCCTGCCAGCTGTCAAAGGAACTCATATCCAGAGTCCAGACTACATGGCTCAGATGAAGAGACCTGTTTACTAAGATGAAGAACATTATGAAAGGTAAATCTTATTGGTGAGCAAAACTGTTCAAGGTCCTTGTAATTATCTTACAAAGGTATTTTATAGACTGTATAGAGAAAAGTAAAGCACTGTAGTGTCAGAAGACAGGAATGATTTCTCCCAGTTGGATCAAGGCTGCAGCAGACTTCTGGCTTTCCTCTTCTTGTTTGTGTTTACATTTACCCTTTTCTCTCCTACTTTCCTCACTGTAGCCAAGTAACAAAGCTATGCTACAGATGGAGGCATAAGAGAGGTGGGCATAAAGGAGAGATGCTTTCACCCAGCAACGAAACAATAACCTCCCAACCAAATCTACGCATGCTTCTTTCCTGGCTTTTATTTTATAAAAATAATATTATAATACTCCTAAAGAAAAAGATGAAGAAAAGACCTTTGACAAAATCTAACACCCTTTCATGATAAAAGTCCTGGAGGGATTAGGAATACAAGGGATCTTGACAAAGTAAGAGCAGTTTATAGCAAGCCTATAGACAATATCAACTTAAATGGAAAAAAATTCTAAGCAATTCATCTAAAATCAGGAACAGAACAAGACTGCCCACTCTTTCCATACATATTCAATATAGTATGTAAAGTCTTAGCTACATCCATAACACAACTGTAGGAGATCATGGTATACAAATTGGAAAGGAAGAAGTCAAA
This sequence comes from Mus minutoides, assembly GCA_902729485.2. Classification (NCBI taxonomy): domain Eukaryota; kingdom Metazoa; phylum Chordata; class Mammalia; order Rodentia; family Muridae; genus Mus; species Mus minutoides. The sequence goes on along the minus strand of LR753334.1, from coordinate 1,793,271 downwards.
GCAACTTTATTTAATGATGATATAATAGTATCATGTGACCCTAAAAACTCCACATGTAAGAGGAAACTCTTACAGCTGATAAAGACTTTCAGCAAAATAGGTGCATCCAAAATTAACTCATGGATATCAGTAGTCTTCCTATATACAAACGAGAAACAGAATAAGAAAGAAATCAGAAAAAGAACTACTTTCATAACAGCCTCAAATAAGATAAAATATCTTGGGGTAATTCTAACCAACCAAGTAAAAGGCTTACATGATAATGATAAAAATTTAAGTTATTGAAGAAAGAAACTGAAGAAGATAAGACAATATGAAAAGATCTCTTATGCTCACATGTTGGTAGGATTAACATAGTAAAAATGGCCATCATGCCAAAACATTCTACAGATTCTATGCAATCCACATTAAAATTTCAATGCAATTGTTCACAGATCTTGAATAGACAATTCTAAGCTACCCATAGAAACACACACACACACACACACACACACACATACACACACACCACCCAGGATAGCTAATACAATCCTGAAGAATAAAAGATGTGCTGGAGGTCTCATCATTTTACATATCAAGTTGTATTACAAAGCTATAATAATAAAAACAGCATGTATTGGCACAAAAACAGACACATTGATCAATGGAATAGAATTGAAGACCCATGTATAAATTCACAAACCTATGGTATCTTAGTCAATGTTCTGTTGCTTTGATGAGACACTATAACCATTGTGATGGTTTGTGTATGCTTGGCCTATATGGTGTGGCACCATTAGAAGGTGTGGCCTTGTTGGAGTAGGTGTGTCACTGTAGGTCTGGGCTTTAATACCTTCATTCTAGTTGACTGGAAGCCAATCTTCTCCTAGCAGTCTTCAGATGAAGATGTGAAGTTGTCGAATTCTCAGCTCCTCCTGCACCATGCCTGCATGGATGTTTCCAATGTCCTGCCTTGATGGTAAGGGAGTGAACCTTTCAACCTGTAAACTAGCCCCATGTAAATGTTGTCCTTATAAGAGTTTCCTTGATCGTGATAAAATCCTAAGACACCATGGTGAGTTAAATAAAGGAAAACTTTTAATTGGTGCTTGCTTACAGTTCGGAAGCTTAGTTCACTGTCATCATCGTGGGACAAGTGTAAGAGAAGTGTCTTGGAGAAGGGGATGAGAGTTTTAATCTTGATCTGCAGGTATCAGAAAGAGAGACACTGGGCCTGACTTGAGCATTTAAAACCCAAAGCAAAGTTTAGTGACACACTTCCTCCAACAAAGCCACACCTTCTCCAAGGAGGGCACACCTAATCCCTGTCAAGTAGTGTACCTCCCAAATGACCAAACATTCAAGAATATGAGCTTATTCAGGTCATTCTTATTCAAACTACCCCAATTGGACACCTGATTTTTTTGTTAAAGAAGCCAGAAACACACAACTGAAAAACAAAACAAAAACAAATCAAACAAACAAAAATGCAAAACAAAAAACTAGCATCTTCAAAGAATAAATAATTCTTGTCAAACTGGATGCCTGCATGCAGAAGAATCCAAATAGATCCATACTTATCATCTTGCACAAAATGATTCCAAATCAATCAAAATCTTCAACCTAAAAACATACACTGAACATGAGAGACAAGAAAGTGGGAAACAGCCTTGAGCTCATTGGCCCGGGAAGCCTGTCTAACCAGAACACTATTAGCACAGGCACTAACATCAACAGTTAATAATGGAACCTCATGAAACTGGGGAGATTTTGTGTAGTGAAGGACACATCATTTGGACAAAGCAGCAGCTTACACAATGAGAAAATATTTTATCAACTCTACATCTGATAGAGGGTTAATTTCCAAAATATAAAAAAAAAAAATCTCAAAACACTAGACATCAAGAAAACAATAATATAATTTAAAAATTGGTCATGAATGTAAATATAATTCGCAATAGAGAAAACTCAAATGGCTGAGAAGTACTTAAAGAAATGTTCAATAGCCTTAACCATCAGGGAAATGCAAATCAAAATGACTCTGAGACTCCATTTTACACCTGTCAGAATGGCAAAGATCAATAATACAAGTAAGAGTTCATGCCAGGGAGGATGTGGAGTAAGGGAGGCATCCATCCAGTGCTGGTGGAAGTGCAAACTTGTACAGCCACTTTGGAAGTTAATATAAGTGTCTCTCAGATATAAGTGGGAATAGTTCTACCTCAAGACCCAGCTATACCACTTCTGGTCATATACAAAAAGGATGCGCCACCATACCACAAGGACACTTATGCAACCATGTTTATTGTTGCTTTATATATATATATATATATATATATATATATATATATATATATATATATATATATATATAATAGTCAGATAGTGGAAACAACATAGTTTGTGTCAAGTTGACATAAATCTAGCCAGCACAGTCACAGCCAGACATTAACAGATAGAGACCTTGGAAGACTCAGCACTAAATGGTATGTCTCCAAATCTTATCCCTCAGAGCTAAGGAAACCCCATGGACAAGGAGGCAGAAACCATGTAAGAACCAAAGAGGATGTAGGACAGCAGGTGAGCAAGGCCTCTAAATCAACGGAGCAAAGCTATTACAAGCTCAAAGGGCCTGAAGCAGCAAGCACAGGCCCTGCATGGTCTGTACCAGGTTTTCTGTTTGTATTATGACTTCCAGTTTAGTGTTTTAATGAGATTTCTATGTTCAGATAAGTGGGTCTCTGATTTGTGTGCCTTCTTTTGGGCTCTTTTCCTTCTGTTGAATTATCTTGTCCAAATGTGAGGTGATAGTGATTGTGTTATCTTACATTTTATTTTGTTGTATTTTATTGTTATCTCTTAGAAGCCTGTTGTTTTCTAATGAGAAGCTGAAAGGGAGTTGATCCAGAAGAGAGGGGAGGTGGGGAAAAGCAGGGAGGAGTAGAACGAGAGAAAGTGTAAGTAGGATATATTCTGTGAGAAAAGAATCTATTTTCAATTAATGGACAACAGTGGAATATGGAGAATAAAAATTGAAAGAAAAAAGGAAAGATGGAGAGAATTTGGGCATTTTCTCTATCCATGTCACAGCCTATATAAAAGACAGACCTTTCGTCCCCACTTTTTTTCCCATTGTCTTTCTCTCTTTCCCCTCTTTGTCCCCAGTAAATCTCTTCCATGTGGAACTGGTTTGGCCTGGTGTGGGATGTCCAGACATGAGCCACTATTCTAGCACATGATTTGGTGCTGAAACCTGGAACTCAGAGTTACCCTCCAAAACTGTAGAGGCAATTGGTGCAGGTGGTGGGGACTGTGATGATCACAGCCATGTGGACCATCACCTAGCAGGCTACTACGACTGACCACAGGCTGTCATGAGTTTGGGCCCACAAACTCTCTCACTGCAGCTCGTGCCACAGCTGAAACCAGTGTCCACTCAAATCTATCTCTCATGGACCCAATAGACTCCATTCAGATAAGTACATCTGCCCAAAGTCCGCACTTACTACCTATTTCAAAGGGTGGGATTCCTCTGGGTTTCAAATATACATCTTAAGAAAAATTTCTCTTTCTCCCAAACATACTTAATCTTATTTTTGACCTATAATAATGTGTTTCAACATCTTGGCAAGTCCAATCATTTACCACACCCAGGATAGCTCCAGAGAAGCAACCTTTAGATTCTCCAATCTCCCCTCAGACACAGACACTTCTACTGGACCTATTCCTTCTGACCTATCCTCAGATGGCTCCACAAACCCTGGACAGCAAAGGAAACAGCCAACTCTCCTAAGACTGAACAAACATCCCCCATACCCATTCTTCTAAGTTCCCTAGAGACACATCACCCCCAATGCCAGCATGAAGCAGCCAGATATCATTATGACCCTATTCCTGCTTTGCCATTACCCCTTTCTAATTTTTCTTTTTTAATTAAGCCAAAATTGGAGAATATTAGCATTCTGTCTAAACTCCACCCCACAGTTACCTGGTAATATCCAGGTAGGCCTGACCCACTATAAAAGTGGGTGCTTGCCCCCTCCTCCCTCGCTTACTCTTAGCTCTCTTACTTCTCTCTTGCTCTCCCCTTCCCCATCTTTCCACCTGCTCATGGCCATAGCTGGCCTCTCTCTCTCTCTCTCTCTCTCTCTCTCTCTCTCTCTGCATCTGCTACCCTCTAACTCTCCTCCCCATGCCCTGAATAAACTCTATTCTACACTATACTGTTGTGTGGCTGGTCCCTCGAGGGAAGGGATGCCTTAGCATGGGCCCGCTGAGACATCCCTTCCCCTCTAACCCCATAGAACATATTTTATATCTCCTTACCTATTTATAAACATATCACTCTTTGCCACAATTGTCAGTATGCTGGTTTTATAAGGTTTAGTTTAAGGTCTTCTAGACCATGCTCAACTTAATTCCCCTGGCTTAGAAGGATTCCAGTTTTGAGGCCAGCAATAGCCAAAGGAATGAGAATTGAAGGATCTGGGCCTCCTCGTTCTACTGACTATGAACAAGCCAACAAAATAAATGTAGTGTCAGTTTTAAAATCAGAAGTAAAAAGGGTGACATGTCTTGTAGAAAACTTAGTCTTATGATGTTGACATGAAAAATGCTCCTAGGAGGACAAACTTAACAACCTGATTGCTCAAAGCTGAGAAAACATTAATGGAGCCACACAATGACTCCAGATAAGTATTGATCTCATTTGCCCAAGGGCCACATATTTCTAACAACAGTGGAGAAGAAATATACCAAATCTTCCCACTCAAAAACAAAAGAAAAACCCTTGTCCTATTCATTAGCTTGTGGGGTTTTTGCAGGGGCTCCTGAGGATAAAACAGGATCCTGGACACTAGGGAAGCAATGCTATCACTGAGGTACAGTCCTCAGCCCTCTCTATTGTCTTATGGAGAGACATTTGAGACTGAAATGGTATTTTCTCTAGCTCCTCCTGGAGGATCTAGAGAAAGTACCCAAGGAGCAGAAGGAGTCAGCAGCCCTATAGGTGGAACAACAATATGAACTAACCAGAACCCCCAGAGTTCGTGTCTCTAGCTGCATATGTAGCAGAAGATAGCCTAGTTGGCCATCATTGGGAAGAGAGGCCCATTGGACTTGCAAACTTTATATGATCCAGTACAGGAGAATGCCAGGGCCAAGATGTGGGAGTGGGTGGATAGGGGTGCAGGGTGGGGGAGGGTATAGGGAACTTTCAGGATAGCATTTGAAATGTAAATAAAGAAAATATCTAAAAAAGAAAAGAAAAGACAGAAATGATCACTAGACTTTCTCTTAGTAAAATGCTGAAGCGTGTGGCATAAACTTTACAACAGCATGAAATTTTGTCTCTAGATAGATAAATTTTCAATCCTATAAAGACAGACAATGAAAGTGATTTTTGTCTTTTTGATGTTTGTTTTTTTAATGTATATGAATGATTTACCTGTATGTATTCCTATGCACCATGTGTGTGCCTGGTGCTAGTGGGGGCTAAAGGGGCTACAAGGGGCATCAGACCCCCTGGAGCTGCTACAGATGATGGTTGTGAGCCACCATTTAGGTGGTAGAAAACAAACTCGCCCCTCTGCAGCAGCAAGTACTCACCATCATTGAGCATCTCGCCAGCCCCTTTCTTATTTTATGGAAATCTAAGCAACTTTTAGTTGATAGAATAACTTTCTCCTGGCCTTATGAAAAAAAATGCCATTTTCCCATCTGTAAAATAATTCCACCAATACTTTAATCATACATGTTTGTAGTTCTTTGATTTGTCCTTCAAACTGTCAATGTTATTTTTCCCAGATGACTCATTTAATTAATAGTTACATAAAATCTTTGCTACCTGTTAATTTTATGTTAGTATGATAGCCTTTATTTTGAGTAATTACATGGCAATGCTCACTGAGTTGAGCCAACTCTGACAGTTCAATGAATGTCATCACTAGAACATATGTTCCCACAGGTATGCCTCCTTATACAAGGCAAGCCTTTTTCTTGGGTTACAAGCTGGATCTAAAGGAGCATGGGGGATTTTATCTACCAGTTGAGGCTTCTAATTAAAATTTTTCTCTCCACTAATTTCTCTTGGATGTTTTTTATTTGTGCTGCTAAATTAAATTTGGCCTGAGAAGGCCTCTATACTTCAAAAGTTTATGATATGGTACTGCAGCTTAACTGCTTATTGGCCCAAGGAGGCTTACAGTATGTAACAGAGTCTCTGCCACAGAGTGGCAGAGGTTCTGCCTATAACAGGGGTCCAAATGATCAAACCATATTCGAATAAGATAGATACTCACCAAGCAGTATCCAACCCAGCTTCTGTGGCTGGCTTATAGGGCATATGCTTTGTGGAAGGGAGCTTTCAGAATCTTTTTTAGTGTTTGAATTGAAAAATCTCTCTGTGTTCACTTAAACTTGATGAAATTTAATTAATTTAAAGATTTTCTTTGCATAGTATGTATTCAATAATGTTACTCACTGACAGTGACTATGACTTTAATGTCTGTTCCCTCATTTGATGCCCTGTCCATCGCTGTGCTGTATGGAAACTGTTCTTCCCAGTGACAGAAGGCCATTTTCTCTGTCTATTTGGCCATTTCAACTTCAAAACACTTCTGGTCCTGCCAACAAAGAACAACTCTTTCAGATAAGCACTATTGAATTTCTTATAGTTTTTATATTTGTGAATTGAAACTATAGCATATGCATGTATTGAAGACTATGCATGTATAGTCTTGAGAAACCCATAAATTCCATTGTGTGTGTAGTACTTTTTTCTACCAAGCTCCAGAAAGACTAACAGGTGATATTTAACATTTCTTTCAAAGAGAGAAATAAATATATTGAGTATCTCTAAAGTTTCCAAAAAACAAAAAACAAACAAGCAAAAAAAAAAAAAAAACTTGAACCAATAATGCATGGCCTTGAACCATGGTGGGCTTGAACCATGGTGGGCTTGAACCATGGTGGGCTTGAACCATGGTGGCCTTAAACCATGGTGGCCTTGAACCATGGTGGCCTTGAACCATGGTGGCCTTGAACTCAAAGAAATCTACCTGCCTCTGCCTCTTGGGTGTGTGCTCAGCACCAGACTTACAAGTATTTTAACAATGCAAATTCGTATAATTAAAGTAAATCATTTTATAGACAAAACTTTGTTAATAATTTTTAGCATGATAAAAATCATAGATCAATGTTTAAAATTACATTAGAATGTACTAAATTTTATTTGAGTATACTTTCCCTAACTTAAACAGTTGTGCTGATTGAGTTTGAAAATGTAACTATGTATACAACTAAATAAAATGGTTATTCTGACAAACTATATTTTGACAGGAATCATTATATACTATTATAATATAATATATATTATTATAATATAATATATCATTATATTAGCCTCAAGACAACTTCTACAATCTCTTAAGGAGTTCAAAAGATGAATAGCTCAATTAGAAATGGACAAAAATATGGATGGGAATTTCTTCAAAGACAGTATAAAAATATGCCAACAAAAACAGTCATGAAAGAATGAGAAACATACCCACAGTATCATTTCATACACACAGTGATGGCACCCACCATGAGATATCATTGCACAGGTACAGCGAGGCATAGGAAATAGCACTAAAAGAATGGGAAACAATTCTCACAGATAGTAGTGCCATGCTCATGAAATAATAGCTCTATAAAGTAAAATGGCTTTTTTTTATTCAGAAATCCCATGCTTATCCTGCACTAAGAGTACTGAAACTGTATGATTACCTCAACGCTTACATTGAAATGTTCACAGTGGCATTATGCATAAGAGTCAAAAGTGGAGAACCTGTCAATGTTTACTAACCAATCATGGATGGATTGATAAATATGATATATTCATACAATGGGACACTACCTGATCATGAATAAAAATGAAGCAGTAGTACTTACTGCAAGACAGACTAGAGAAAAATGAAGGGAAAAAAACTGGACCTAACAGACCTAAAAGCCATATAATATGAATTCCTATTTCTGTGAACTATTTAGAGCAGATTAAAATACATGTTGAGAGCTGCTACTGAGGGACATGGAAAAAGAAGCTGGAATGAATACTAGTAGATAAGAGATTTCTTTCTAATTCCAGAAATGCTCTGGAATCATGGTAATGGTTGCACAATCGTGCATATTTACTAAAATCATAGAATGTAAGCTAATTTTTGACCATCTATTTACATTACATGTTTATGCTTTGGCTTTAATGTTCTATAGAGTGGCTATATCTTTGGTTAATTTTTTCCCATCTCAGAAAGCACTTGAGGCTACAGAGCACATAACGGCTGCAGAACTTTGTGCTGTGCTCACTCAGGACTGCCTTCTAGGCAAATGTTCACTTCTGGTGGGCAGCTCTCTGTTATCAGTCTCAAGCGTTCTTTGTAAAGGAAGTCAGTTATAATCAGTAACCTCACAAAGATAAAATTTGTAATTAATAATGACAAAGAACAATATTAATGGGACAAAACTGCTACTTGAGTTTCTGTTTTGTTGTTGTTATTTTCCTTTTTAAAGTTAGTGTCTTGCATAACTCAGACTGGCTCCCAAGTCCCTATGTGGAAAAGGATCCTGAACTCTATTTATTTATTTATTTATTTATTTATTTATTTATTTATTTATTTATTTATTTATTTATTTATTGGGTTATAAAGAGACAGGATTTTTCTTTATAGCCCTGGTTTTCCTGGAACTCACTTTGTAGACCAGGCTGGCCTCCAACTCAGAAATCCACCTGCCTCTGCCTCCCAAGTGCTGGGATTAAAGGAGTGCGCCACCACACCCAGCTAGGATCCTGAATTCTTGATCCTCCTGCTCTTACCTCCCAAGTACAGGGGTGAGAGCTGTGCTTTGCCATATCTAGTTAACATAGTGCTGGGATTGAACAGAGGCCTCATGCATCTTAGGTATGTACTCTACCAACCTGGCAAATTTCCCAGCCCAGTGCTTCAGCTTCTTAGGAGGTACTTTTAGGAGAAAGAAAATGCTTTCTTCTAAAACAATGGTCCTCTTTCTTCTTCATCCCCTCCCCTTTCTCCCTTATCTTGAGTTCTACTCACTTTCTTATAATTTAAGGGTTTTATTGATTTTATGTAGATTTTAACTACTGACATTTACCATATTGGAAATTGAACTGGAAGATTTAAACATGGTGGTCTGTTGTATTGCCATGTTTGGAGGTAGCAGAAGCCTACAGTCACACCACCCCAGCATGGTAGGAACAGGAGGTACAGAACTGTAGGCTATAGTAATAGACTTGTGCACAGCATGAGCCTTTGTGAAGGCTTTTGTTCTGCTGCTCATTGCAGAAGGCAAAAGAACAAGCAGACACAGGAGCCACTAAATGGGACCGAATTCCATCCTTTGATCAGCAACCCACTCCCAAGATGACTTATCCATTCCTGTCATAGTCATATTAATCAATTCATGAGGATGGAGGCCTCATGGCCTATTCACTTCTTAGTGCTGTCACCATGGCAATTAAATTTCAACATGGATTTTTAAACAGGCAGTTGAAGCAAATTAAGTAGTATTAAATTCTAGCAGTTAAAAATTACATTTATTATTTAGAAACTTTTTGGACATTCACGTAATTTAAATCCATTATATTCTAGATCAGTGGTTTCTAGCTGATGATGTGTCTCAGATACATGAATGAAGTTTTTTTAATTAGATATTTTATTCATTTACATTTCAAATGCTATCTCCTTTCCTAGTTTCCTCTCTGAAATTCCCCTATACCCTCCTCCATGCCCTGCTCCCCAACCCACCCACTTCTGCTTCCTTCCACCACTCCCTGGCATTCCCCTGTACTGGGGCATATAATGTTCCAAAGACAAAGGGCCTCTCCTCCCATTGATAGCCTACTAGGCCATCCTCTGCTACATATGCAACTAGAGACACAAGCTCTGGGGGTGGGGGGGTACTAGTTAGTTCATATTGTTGCTCCTCCTATAGGGTTGCAGATCCCTTTAGCTCCTTGGGTACTTTCTCTAGCTCCTTCATTGGGGGCCCTGGGTTCCATCCAATAGATGACTGTGAGCATCAACTTTTGTATTTGCCAGGCCCTGGGATAGACTCACAAGAGAGAGCTATATCAGGGTCCTGTCAGCAAAATCTTGCAGGAATATGCAATAGTCTGGGTTTAGTGGTTGTTTATGGGATGGATCCCCAGGTGGGGCAGTCTCTGGATGGTCCTCCCTTCTCATCTCTGAACTTTGTCTCTGTAACTCCTTCCATGGGTATTTTGCTCCCCATTCTAAGAAGGAACAAAGTATCCACACTGGTCTTTCTTCTTCTTGAGTTTCATGTGTTTTGAAAATTGTATCTTGGGAATTCTAAACTTCTAAGCTAATATCCACTTATCAGTGAGTACATACCATGTGTAGTTCTTTTATGATTGGGTTACCTCACTCAGGATGATATACTCCAGATACATCCATTTGCCTAAGAATTTCATAAATTCATTGTTTTTAATAGCTGAGTAGTACTCCATTGTGTAAATGTACCACATTTTCTGTATCCATTCCTCTGTTGAGGGACATCTGGGTTCTTTCCAGCTTCTGGCTATTATAAACAAGGTTGCTATGAGCGTAGTAGAACAAGTATCCTTATTACAACTGGGAACATCTTCTGGGTATATGCCCAGAAGAGGTATTACTGGATCTTCCGGTAGTAATTTGTCCAATTGTCGGAGGAACCTCTAGACTGATTTTCAGAGTGGTTGTACAAGCTTGCAATCCCACCAGCAATGGAGGAGTGTTCCTCTTTCCCCACATCCTCACCAGCATCTGCTGTCACCTGAATTTTTGATCCTAGCCATTCTGACTGGTGTGAGATGGGATCTCAGGGTTGTTTAGATTTGCAATGCCCTGATGATAAAGGATGTTGAACATTTTTGCAAGTGCTTCTCAGCTATTCGGTATTCTACAGTTGAGACTTCTTTGTTTAGCTCTGTACCCCATTTTTAATATGGTTATTTGATTTATCTGGAGTCCAGCTTCTTGATTTCTTTGTATATATTAGTCCCCTATCAGATTTAGGATTGGTAAAAATACTTTCCCAATCTGTTGGTGTCCTTTTTGTCTTATTGACAGTATCCTTTGCCTTACAGAAACTTTGCAATTTAATGAGGTCCCATTTGTCAATTCTCAATCTTACAGCAAAAGCCATTGTTGTTCTGTTTAGGAATTTTTCCCCAGTGCCCATATCTTCGAAACTTTCCCCACTTTCTTCTCTATAAGTTTCAGTGTCTCTGGTTTTATGTGGAGGTCCTTGATCCACTTAGACTTGAGCTTTGTACAAGGAGGTATTGCATTCTTCTACGTGATAACAGCCAGCTGAGCCAGCACCAACTGTTGAAAATGCTGTATTTTTTCCACTGGATGATTTTAGATCCCTTGTCAAAGATCAAGTGACCATAGGTGTGTGGGTTCATTTCTGGGTCTTCAATTCTATTCCATTGATCTATCTGTCTGTCACTGTACCAATTCCATGCAGTTTTTACCACAATTGCTCTGTAGTACAGCTTGAGGTCAGGCATAGTAAATCCCCCAAAGTTTCTTTTATTGTTGAGATTAGTTTTTGCTATTCTAGGTTTTTTGTTATTCCAGATGAATTTGCAAATTGCCCTTTCTATCTCAGTGAAGAATTGAGTTGGTATTTTGATGGGGATTGCATTGAATATGTAGATTGCTTTCAGCAAGATAGCCATTTTGACTATATTAATTCTGCCAATCCATGAGCATGGGAAATCTTTCCATCTTCTGAGATCTTTGATTTCTTTCTTTAGAGACTTAAAGTTCTTATCTTTCTCTTCTTTAGTTAGAGTCATACCGATGTATTTTATATTATTTGTGACTACTGAGAATGGTGTTGTTTCCCTAATTTCTTTCTCAGCCCTCTTATCCTTTCTGTAGAGAAAGGCCATTGGTTTGTTTGAGTTAATTTTATAACCAGCTACTGCACTGAAGCTGTTTATCAGGTTTAGGAGTTCTTTGGTGGAATTTTTGGGGTCCCGAATATATACTATCATATCATCTGCAAACAGTGATATTTTAACTTCTTCCTTTCCAATTTGTATCTCCTTGATCTCCTTTTGTTGTCAAATTGCTCTGGCTAGGACTTCAAGTACTATATTGAATAGGTATGGAGAAAGTGGGCAGCCTTGTCTAGTCCCTGATTTTAGTGGGATTGCCTCAAGTTTCTCTCCATTTAGTTTGTTGGCCACTGGTTTGCTGTAGATTGCTTTTATTATGTTTAGATATGGGCCTTGATTTCCTGATCGTTCCAATACTTTTATTATGAATGGGTGTTGGATTTTGTCAAATGCTTTCTCAGCATCTAAGGAGATCATCATGTGGTTTTTGTCTTTGAGTTTGTTTATATAGTGGATTACATTGATGGATTTTGCCTGGCAGTGGTGGAGCATGCCTTTAATCCCAGCACTTGGTGGCAGAGGCAGGCAAATTTCTGAGTTTGAGGCCAACCTGGTCTACAAAGTGAGTTCCAGGACAGCCAAGGCTACACAGAGAAACCCTGCCTCAAAACAAACAAACAAACAGACAGACAAACAAACAAAATGGATTTCCACATATTAAACCATCCCTGCATCCTGGGATAAAGCCTACTTGATCATGATGGATTATCATTTTGATGTGTTCTTGAGAATTTTATTGAGTATTTTTGCATTGATATTCATAAGGGAAATTGGTCTGAAGTTCTCTTTCTTTGTTGGGTCTTTATGTGGTTTAGGTATCAGAGTAATTGTGGCTCTATAGAATAAATTGGATAGAGTACCTTCTGTTTCTATTTTGTGGAATAATTTGTGGAGAATTGGAATTAGGTCTTCTTAGAAGGTCTGCATTAAACCCATCTGGTCTTGGGTTTTTTTTTGTTTGTTTGTTTGTTTGGTTGGTTGGTTGGTTGGGAGACTATTAATGACTGCTTGTATTTCTTTAGGGGATATGGGACTGTTTAGATTGTTATTCTGATTATGATTTAACTTTGGTATCTGGTATCTGTTTAGAAAATTGTCCATTTCATCCAGATTTTCCATTTTTCTTGAGTGTAGCCTTTAGTAGTTGGATCTGGTGATGTTTTGAATTTCCTCATGTTCTGTTGTTTTGTCTCTTTTCATTTCTGATTTTGTTAATTTGGACACTGTCCCTGTGCCCTCTAGTTAGTCTGGCTAAGGATTTATCTATCTTGTTGATTTTCTAAAAAACAACAGCCCCTGGTTTGGTTGATTCTTTGTCTAGTTCTTTTTGTTTCCACTTGGTTGATTTCAGACTTAAGTCTGATTACTTCCTGCTGTCTATTCCTCTTGGGTAAATTTGCTTCCTTTAGTTCTAGAGCTTTTAGGTGTGCTGTCAAGCTGCTATTGTTTGTTCTTTATAGTTTCTTTTTGGCATCACTCAGAGCTTTGAGTTTTTCTCTTAGGACTGCTTTCATTGTGTCCCATAAGTTTGGGTATGTTGTGGCTTCATTTTCATTAAACTCCAAAAAGTTTTTAATTTCTTTGTTTATTTCTTCCTTGACCAAGTTATCATTGAACAGAATGTTGTTCAGCTTCCACGTGAATGTTGGCTTTCTATTATTTATGTTGTTATTGAAGATTGGCGTTAGTCTGTGGTGATCTGATAGTATGCATATGATAATTTTAATATTTTTGTATCTGTTGAGGCCTGTTTTGTGACCAAGTATATGGTTGGTTTTGGAGAAGGTGCCATGAAGTGCGGAGAAGAAGGTATATCCTTTTGTTTTAGGATAAAATGTTCTGTAGATATCTGTTAAATCCATTTGTTTCATAACTTCTGTTTATTTCACTGTGTCTCTGTTTAGTTTTTATTTCCAGGTTCTGTCTAGTGATGAGAGTGAGGTGTTGATGTCTCCCACTATTATTGTGTGAGGTGCAATGTATGCTTTGTGCTTTACTATAGTTTCTTTAATGAATGTGGATGCCCTTGCATTTGGAGCATAGCTATTCAGAATTGAGAGTTCCTCTTGGAAGATTTTACCTTTGATGAGTATGAAGTGCCCCTCCTTGTCTTTTTATTATAACTTTGGGTTGGAAGTCGATTTTATTCAATATTAGAATGGCTACTGCAGCTTGTTTCTTGGGACCGTTTGCTTGGGAAATTGTTTTCCAGCTTTTTATCTGAGGTAGTGTCTTGCTTTGTCCCTGGGATGGGTTTCCTGTATGCAGCAAAATGTTGGGTCCTCTTTATGTAGCCAGTCTGTTACACTATATCTTTTTATTCGGGAATTGAGTCCATTGATATTAAGAGATATTAAGGAAAAGTAATTGTTGCTTTCTGTTATTTTTGTTGTTAGAGTTGGGATTCTGTTCTTGTGACTGTCTTTTTTTAGGTTTGCTGAAGGATTACTTTCTTGCTTTTTCTAGGGAGTCATTTCACTGCTTGTGTTGATGTTTTCCCTTCATTATCCTTTGAAGGGCTGTATTCATGGAAAAATATTGTATGAGTTCGGTTTTGTCATGGAAAACTTTGGTTTCTCCATCTATGGCAATTAGGGTTTTGCTTGGTATAGTAGCCTGGGCTAGCATTTGTGTTCTCTTAGGGTCTGTATAACCTCTGTCCGGATCTTCTCCCTTTATAGTCTCTGGTGAGAAGTCTGGTGTAATTCTATAGGTCTGCCTTTATATGTTACTTGACCTTTTTCGCTTATTGATTTAATATTTTGTCTTTATTTAGTACATTTGTCTTTCTGATTATTATGTGTTGGGAGAAATTTCTTTTCTGGTCTAGTTTATTTGGAGTCCTGTAGGCTTCTTGTTTGTTCATGGGCATCTCTTTCTGTAGGTTAGGGAAATTTTCTTCTATAATTTTGTTGAAGATATTTTCTGGCCCTTTACGTTGAAAATCTTCATTCTCATCTATTCCTATTATCTGTAGGTTTGGTCTTCTCATTGTGTCCTGGATTTCCTGGTTGTTTTGATTTAGGATCTTTTTGCATTTTGCATTTTCTTTGATTGTTGTGTCCATGTTTTCTATGGAATCTTCTGCACCTGAGATTCTCTCTTCCGTGTCTTGTATTCTGTTGCTGATGCTCACATCTATGGTTCCTGATTTCTTTCCTAGGATTTCTATCTCCAGAGTTGTCTCCTTTGGGGTTTTCTTTATTGTTTCTACTTCCATTTTTAGATCTTGGATGCTTTTGTTCAATTCCATCACCTGTTCAGCAGTGTTTTCCTGTAATTCTTTAAGAAATTTTTGTGCTTCCTCTTTAAGGACTTCTACCTGTTTGGCAGTGTTCGCCTGTATTTCTTTAAGTGAGTTATTAAGACCCTTCTTTAAAACCTCTACCAGCATCGTGAGGTATGATGTTAAATCCAAATCCTGCTTTTCTGGTGTGTGGGGCTATCCAGAACTTGCTGTGGTGGGAATACTGGGTTCTGATGATGCGGAGTGGTCTTGGTTTCTGTTAGTAAGAATCTTACATTTGCCTTTCACCATCTGGTAATCTCTGGTGTTATATGTTCTAGCTGTCTCTAGCTGGAGCTTGTTCCTCCTGTGATTCTGTTAGCCTCTGTCAACACTCCTGGGAGTCCAACTCTCTCCTGAGTTCCAGTGGTCAGAGCACTCTCTGCAGGCAAGCTCTCTTCTTTCAGGGAAGGTGCACAGAGGTCTGGAGCTCAGATCTGCCTCCTTGCTGAGGATGCAGGACTCTAGGGACCCTGTCCAAGCTCTGTTGCTTCTGTGTCCTGCATGCTCTTCTGTGCAGACTGATCTCTGAGAGACCCGGGATACAAGATGGCGCTCTCACCTGTGTCCTGGGGTCAGAGCCCTCCCTGGAGGCCAACTCTCCTCTGGCTGGGAAGGTGCCCAGAGGTCTGGGTATCGGCTCTGCTGCCTGGCCGAGGATGAAGGCCCGAAGGAACCCTGTCCAAGAAGCTTTGTTGCTTCTGTGGCCCACAGGATCTCCTGTGAGTACTATGAGTGAAGTTTTATTGAAATGCAGACTCTCTAAGTCTCCTTAATTGTTATCTTTAGAACAGCATAAGCTATGCTTTGTATGTTTGTGGTATGGCATATATATATATATATATATATATATATATATATATATATATATATATAATGTCTCAGAATTATAATGCTATATAGCAAATATTTTCTCTGTATAAAATAACCTTCATTTGATGATATAAATTATGATGCAACTTTCACTCCATTACTTAAAAACACATCAAACTATGTTTGTAAATATTTATGTTTATACTCAGATTTGTGCTGGGCCCAACTTGGATCAAAGATGCATCTTTTTGCAGTGGGTAGTAGTTAATGTATAGACTCAGAATTGCTCAAAGTGCTGAGTGTAAATAACTCTGAGTGTTCTGGATCATCTATAGCAACCTCCCTTCATACAATACTTAAGGATATTTTGGGAACAGGGTGGATGAAATATATGAGCTGCTGGGAAGATGGGAAGGAGAGCTGTGAAATTCTGACTTCAAGACATTACACAGCTGTTGCTCATATCAGCTTATAGCAGCTATGGTTACCAACATAAGACCTAAAAAAAATGATTAAGATTGTCAGTCAAAATTACAACATAGAAAAATAGCCTCATAGGCCTCACTCCTCTCAGAGGACCCCTTGACACTTGGTAGTTGTTGAGGTAGGAAGGGTCATTTCTATTCCTGTAGTTTACAGATGTCCCCCAAATTCTGAACTTTTGTCCACATTCTCCTAATCTTAGAATCCTCCTGTCTTATCCCAGATATACCACATGAACACCATGAATTGGGTCTACATTTTTCCTTCAGTTCCATCATAAGTAAACTCTTGTTTCTATCTCCATGCTAGCTGCTGGCCAATTGAGCTGTTTCTGAGTTGCTCTGTGGATATAGGGTTCCCAAGCTGAAAATCAATCCAGGGTTTCTTCAGGTGCTTTAAGTGCTTTTCTGAATTAAAGGAAAGCATCGAATATTCAATCAGAATTTCAACAGCTGTTCCATATAAGGGTCTTACAATGTTTTTGTAATCTGAGTTAGCCTTCTTTGTTGAATTGCCATTGGAACATACATTGTGATGTTAAACTCACAGCTGTAAGATTTCATTCGGGTTTTTTCGTTTCTATCATTTCTGAGACCCTTCTACAGGGCTTTAGAGTGACTCTTCCAAAGTTTAAAGTAGATTTTATCACTCCTATGTATACAAATTTTTAATAATTTTCCCAAACTATAATGACCCAGTAATAGAATGTCAGAATCATATATGGTTGGATAGATCTATTGAAGTCTACCCTACTGAGATTCCAAATAAGATGGAAGTTGGAAATAGGCCCTTGGCTTTTAGCAAATGGAGAGAACTCCATTATGTAATGGTTATATAGTGCTGTGGATTACACATAGGTTGTGTTGTGTTGCCCATTGGCCTTGACCTGGGACAGAGCTGTGATAGTTTGTCTCTGATAACAATGCATCTTTCTTGATACACTTACCCTCATTTCTCTTTCAACCAACTAAATGTATGTATATGTATGTATGTATGTATGTATGTTTGTAGAATTATGTATATATGTAAAAATATATGTATGTATGTATGTATGCATGTTTTTTTCCCTTACCCTTTTATTTTCCTCCTATGTTCTCCCTTTAACATGGATTTACCAGAATCCAGCTTCTGATCATCTATTTGTCTTCCATTGATTCCCTCCCAGTCTCTAGGCTAAAAAATATCAAAATGCTGACAATTCTTGTACTGTCATATTTACATTTCTAGGTCAGAATTTCCCCCTATATTTTAAATTCTTAAATTCACTGTGTTATTCAACATCACTATTTAGATGTCTAATAGTCTTGAAAATGAACATAGCCAAACTGAAGGCACGGTTCTAGCCTAACACAGTCCTTCAAACCTACTCCTTATAAAGGTTTCATTTAAGTTGGTGGCAACTGTATCCTTTTATCTGCTCAGATACAAAAGAAATTATTATTGACTCCTTTTTCTGTGAGCACATTGAATTTGTCAGAAAATTGTGTTGGTGTTGCCCTCCTCTTTTGTTTGTTTGTTTGGTGTTTGTTTGTTTGTTTGATTGCAAGACAGATTTTTTCTGTATAGCCCAAGCTGTCCTGGAACTCACTCTGTAGATCAGGCTGGCCTTGAACTCAGAAATTCACCTGCCTCTGCTTCCCAAGTGCTGGGATTAAAGGTGTGCACTACCACACCCAGCTGGTGTCACCCTCTTTAACATATTTGCAGAATCCAACTCCTTCTGACCTTCCAGGTACCAATTTGGTATGTTTCCCTCATCTCTTCCTTAGATGGTGATACATGCCTTCTCACAATTCTAGAACCTAATACCCACTATGCCCCTTTTCAACCTCGTCTTTACAGAGGTTAGTGCAATCTTTACATATGTAAGTTTAATTATGTCCTTTTCTGTATAGCTTAATTAGGTCATGGTAAAAAAAAAATTAGGATTCTGTTTTTAATAAAGGCTCATGCAACCAAGTTCCCAATCACCCCTCTGACTTTGTTTACAACAACTTCCCCCTTTCCAGTGTACATGTACATTTCTAAAGTCCTTGAATCTGGGAATGTTACCTTACACAGGACCAGGGAAACTAAAGATTTTGAGGCAGAAAAATCAACCTGGAGTATCCTGGTAGGGTTCTTGGTTTCTTCAGGAATTTGGACTGTCGTGGCAGAATACCATAAGCTGGTTGGCTTAAAGTAATTATAGTCTCATAGTTATGCACACTGGAAAGTCTGAGAGTGAAGTGCTGACAATTTTGATATCTACTGAGAGCATTCTTATTTGCATATGGCCACTTTCTAATTGTACTTGATAGGCCAAATAATGAAAAAAAATTTTTTTCATAAGGGGCACTTATCCTATCCATAAGGACTCCACCCTAAAGCCCGAATTGCTTCCCAGAGACCCATTTCTTAATAATGCCATTATGCTGGGAAATAAGGCTTTAACATATGAGTTTGGGGAGGATAACACAAATCTTCATGCACAGAGATGGATCTGATGTCATCACAAAGCTTTCCAGAAGACGGAGGAAGAGGCTCACACTGAGTGCTAGAGATGTACTTGGGAGCAATACTAACTTGGCAAACACAGTATTACAACCGAGATAGCATGGCATGTATATTAACTACTCTGGGACCATTATTTTAAAAAGCCTTAGGTTTGCCTTTTGGACCAACATAAAATTTCTGTTTTTATATGAGCTAATTTAAACCCAACTTCCCCCTAGTCTTAGGGGAAGAAAGCAAAAATCTATAAACTTTTTTTCATTGTTCAGTACATCTGATGAATGTTTCTTCTTTGTGTTTTTTCATATCATTGAAGTCAATGAAAGACACGTCCAGGTACAAAACCACAAGGACCTCTTTCTTAGTAGATTTTTATTTGCATTTAACATTATTCAAGTGTCTCAGAATTTTATTAAGTATATAAATATACCCCTCAAAATGACACTTAAAATGCTTAGCCATGGTGTCTCCAATCCACCTTCTCATTTTTTTCCTCTTAGTGAACTCATTTGCTTGTATGAGTCTATCTCTTTTTTCTTAAGGATCGTCAGGAGCCATTTAGGGATTTTTTTTTTTTTTTAGGTATAAAGTTAATTTTGTGGTCATTTTTAGGGCTTAACTTTTTTTTTTTTTTTTTTTTTTTTTTTTTTTTTTTTATTTTTTTTTTTTTTTTTTTTTTTTTTTTTTTTTTTTTTTTTTTTTTTTTTTTTTTTTTTGGTTTTTTGAGACAGGCTTCTCTGTATAGTACAGGCTGTCCTGGAACTCACTTTGTAGACCAGGCTGGCCTCAAACTCAGAAATCTGCCTGCCTCTGCCTCCCAAGTGTTCGGATTAAAGGCGTGCGCCACCACGCTTGGCATAGGCCTTAACTTTTAAAAGAGATATTCCCCCCAAGTCTTAAGATGTTCATATTGGTATATTTTTCTGTTTTCACTAGCAACCTAGATTCACCGTGACTAAACTAGTGCCTTGCTTTTATATTAAAACATGTCTGAAAGTTTGATAAGGCTTATTGTGACCAGGCATCTTCTAACTTTCTCTTTGATGTCCCAACGGCATTCCTATTCCCATTCCATACTAATTTAACAATGACTTTTCAGTAGGGTGAGAAGACTATTCTTGTCCACAAGCAGGGCAGAAACTTTTAGAAAATACTAGATGGTTTTATATTCCTCTACTGAGCCAGATTGGCAGCTCTGACCTGATGACTGTTGTTTGAAGGAAGGCATCAGTTTCTATACAGAAACTGATTTTATGATAAGACTACCAGATTTAATTTAACATTAACAAAGTTTAGTTTTCTCTATAAATTATGAATACATATATTTATATATATTACATGCATAACATATATTTGTATATATGTATACAAATACATAAACGCATGAACCTCATTTCAGTTAACATTTGAAATCTTCCTGTGATATGAGTGCCTTTGAATTGTTAGTATTTATCACTGGTATTAAATTAGTTCTCATATTTTAAGAATCTTGTTTGTGTAGTAGGTGAAAATATAAAATGTGTACCTGGCACAATTTTTCAAAAGAAAACTCTCTGAGATGTGTAAATTGCCCCTCTTTTCAGTTTCATAAATAGCTGCTGTCTCTAAATCTTGTGTGTGAAATGCCAGGCCTCCCCGATGCTGACTCCTGAAGGGCGTCATCACCTCTGTATATTGAACTAATTGTGTTAACAGGACTGCTAAGATGTAAGATGATCTTTCTCTTCCTCCTCCTCCTTCTCTTCCTCCTCCTGCTTCTCCCCCTCCCTTTCCTCCTTCTCCTCCCCCTCCTCCTTCTCTTCCTCTTCCTCTACTTCCCCTTCTTACCCCCCCTCTTCCTCTTCTTCCTCTTCTTCTACTTCCTCATCTCCCTATACTCTTCCTCTTTCTCCTTCTCCTCCTCATTCTTGCAGAAGATACACTATCGAAATTTTCATGAACACAAACCATTTGACTCTTAAACACATCTAGAGAATGCGAACTTTCAGGGAATCTCGTGTGGTAGCCAGAAGAGTTTCCTGTCAACTGACTTCAAATACCAGAGGATCCTCTTCATTGAGTATGAGATAGTGATAAAGATCATGTCAAGATTCTCATGTGTCTATAAAAGATAATCACAAGTTTCCCCTTAGGCTTTGGATAATGGGAGGAGAAAACCTCTGTCTCTTGTGGGAAACCAATGGTCTGGAATGAGGAGGGACTGAGAAGGGACCAAGGCTTCCTGGGGGTGATCAGGATGGGACTTCAGGCTTGGATGTGTGCTTACATGCTGTACATTCAGCAGGTTTATGGGAAGAAGTTATGACGAACCATTTATCATTTCAGAGGCTTATGATCCACCCAAGAACCCAGCACCCTGAGTAAGGAGGCAATAGTAAGGGACAACCAGGAGGAGGAACCTAAGCCAGCCTTTTCGGGAGACCATAGGAAGATTGTTCCAGAGGTTTTGATTAAAGCAAGAGTGTGGGCTGTTGGCTTCCTCAAATGCAGGACATGCAGAACAAATGCTTCCAGAAATTGTGACAGGATTTTCTCCAACTTCCTCCCCAGCAACCCCAAAGGATGAGAAAGAATTTGGTTTCTAAAGTTTACAACAGGGAGTTTAAAAACTGAAGGCTAATTACTCACAAGGATTTTCTGGGATAAAGTATCCTAATAGGACCAATGATATTTTTAAGACATTGTTATTTTAATAATAAACTATACATATATACATATTGTACATATATAAATTGCAAATATATAATGTTAAAAATACATATTGTAGCCGGGCGTGGTGGCACACGCCTTTAATCCCAGCACTCGGGAGGCATAGGCAGGCGGATTTCTGAGTTCGAGGCCAGCCTGGTCTACAAAGTGAGTTCCAGGACAGCCAGGGCTATCTATACAGAGAAACCCTGTCTTGAAAAACCAAAAAAAAAAAAAAAAGATTAAAAATACATATTGTACATATACAATTTGCACACACATATATGTATACACACATACACACACACACACACACACACACACACACACACACACACACATATATATGTATTTAATTGTTCATGCTCATGTATTGGCAGGTGAGTGTGTGTGTGTGTGTGTGTGTGTGTGTGTGTGTGTGTGTGTGTGTTTATATTTATGTATACAAATATGGGGACACTAGAGAATAACACCAGGAACCATTCCTCAAGTACTATTTACCTCTCCTATTGGGCTGGAACTGGCCAAATAGACTAGGTTGCTTAGCTTAGTAAGCTCCAGAAATCTAGCTGTTTTGTCTCCCTGCTTTTGTGATTATAAGCACATGTAATCATGCCTGTCTTTCAAAATGCAAGTTCTGAGGCTTGATTTCAGGTCTTCAGGTTGCAAGGTAATTTCACTATTGAGTGAGATAACCTCCTAACCCCAATTTTATTTTAATATTTATAATAGACTAATTTATATAATAGACAGCGTCCTGATAAAATCCTGATGCTTCTGACCTAGAAGAGTGCTGCAGAGAGCCTTAATTAACAAGACTTGAATTTAGATGTGACAAATGCTCTGCAAATTATCTAGGTGTCTATTTCCCAATGCCCTATTTGCTAATACATACCATGTTTGCATGCATTCTTTGATTACCTCATCCACAGCAGCCTTCTGAGGTATGGTTGCTACTTTACATATTTTACACAGAATGAAATTGAAGCCCAGAGGGTTAGGTGATTTGCCTAGAGTCTCTTGGGAAATGCAATTGAATTGCAAAGCAGATCTCTGGCTCCAGACATTAGAGAGAATAGGAAGTGGATTTCGAGCTAGGAGTCAGTGTATGAGTAGTGTTTAAGAAATATTATGGAAGCTAAAGGGAAGGTACTGCACCATGCAGGCTCTCCTTGCTATAATATTTTGTGTAACAAACATTATATTGCAGGCTCTCCTTGCTATAATATTTTGTGTAACAAACACTATATTAGTAAATTGCCATGTACTGTTTGAGCTCACTGAGAATCTAGTTCTGGAATTTGGTTTGTGCTCCTCAGCCACTGCATTTCAGAACCAAGCATGCTTATCTCAAAGTACTCTACAGGGCTCCTTATCTGTCAATGATCTGCCCCCCTAACTCTGTAAAAGGGAGAAGATAAAGTAGCCCCCAAGTAAAAGCACTGGGCACTTGAGAGAAGCGAGAAAGTAAACTATTTTCAGTGGATGTTGCTGTTATTTATTTCATGATGTAAAAGTGTCTACAGTCTGAGAGAGAGGCCTGTTATTCAGCCACAGGAAGTTCAGCTATGGAGAGAAAGGTCAGTTGGGAACTCCAGCTGGTTACCTCAACATCTCAATTTCTGCTAGATGTTTTAGGCACCTGATTTGGTGCTTGGCATTCTATCTATCTATCTATCTATCTATCTATCTATCTATCTATCTATCTATTATCTATCTATCTATCTATCTATCTATTATCTATCTATCTATCTATCTATCTATCTATCTATCTATCTATACATCCATCTCTCATCTACCAATTTCTGTTTATTATTTAACTTTGACTTGCAATGTGCTTATAAACTTACTCAAAATTGAAAATATGTTATTATAGATCATTCTGCAGACTACACAAAACATATTGCTTTTTAATAATTCTGTGCTGTACAGCAGCTAATCCTCGAAGACAATAATAAAGGATCTTTCAAGGACTGAGGGGTAGAAGAAATGATAGATTTTGTCAGCTCTGTAGTGGAATGAACTATGCATTGGCATGATGAAGAAATTGTGATTGTGTGACAGAGAGTTGGAAATTTATCAAACTTTAACCAAAGCAACCCAGGAATAATCTCAAAGAGGCCATGCCAAAATCTTGGTTAATTTAGTAAGAGGAAGAATAATTAATTTTATTTACCTGGCTAGGACAAGGACTATGAACAAGTTAAGCTATAGAGAATCTTAAGGCAGTGGGATAGATCTATTATTATAAAACTGTTATGTTTTCATTGGGAATTTTATGTAGTACTTAATACATTTGAAAATACCTCTTGATAGACTTTCAAGGAGCTAATGGACAGCAGCACTAATAATTCCAGGCCCCATTACAAATACAGGGCATAGGAAAGAGCAGATCTGGTAGGAGTAGCTGTCTAAGCTGTGTTACAGAGCTGTGGGGCCTGGCAGAGCTTGACCATTGTGGGGCTGAGCTCAAGATGAGCAAATGAATGCACAAAACCCTCTGTCTATCTGCCCCAAGCACATCTATCTGTGCCCAGCACACCTATCTGCTCCCAGCACATCTATCTGCACCCAGCACATCTATCTGAGCCTAGCATATCTATCTGCACCCAGCATACTATCTGTGTCTAGCACACTATCTGCCCTGCACACTATCTGTGCCCAGCAACTCTATCTTCCCCAGCACACTATCTGTGCCCAGCACATCTATCTGCACCCAGCACATCTATCTGCACCCAGCACATCTATCTGCACCCAGCACATCTCTCTGCGCCCAGCACATCTCTCTGTGCCCAGCATATCTATCTGTGCCCAGCACATCTATCTGCGTCCAGCACACTATCTGCCCCAGCACACTATCTATGCCCTGTTTTTTGATCCACTTGAACTGAGCAGCCAACTGGAGAATGTATGGCTTTCCATGTACCTCTTTCACTGGGAGATGGAGCTGTGATCAATGTGCACATCTGCCACCTGGCAGTGGTGTTGTTTTTGTAAAGTACTAAGTTGCCTTGTGGTTTCTAGATGTCCATCCTGTTGTTAGAATTGGTTTTCACTAGGGATTTTATGCACTGCTTGATACATTTGAAAATATCTCTCAATAGACTTTTGAGGACTAGTGTCCAGCTGTGTTAGTAATTTCAGGCCCCATTACAGATATAGGAGACAGGAAAGATCAGATATGGGAATAAATTCTGTCTAAACTGTTAGAAGGTATCATGTAGGACCTGCCATAGGCTTTCCCATTGTGGGGATGAACTCACGATGACCAAATGGCTGGCCATGGATGTCTACAAGGCTGAGAACAAGACTTTGTACTCTTGGGAATTTGCCAAATTCACTGTAACTTTGGTCGTCAGTCAACCAGATAGTCTTCTTAGGAGTGAGAATTGCTGCCGGTGCAAACATCAAGGCAATTTCTACCAAGGAATTGGGAGATCTGACCATATGCTGCTCTTCATGATGAGGTTATGGTAGCAATCATAATCTATGGGGATTACTTTTTATACTTTTGCTAATTTTCAGGGGGAAAAATCCACACAGCCAGAACTCCAAGCCAAGGACCATCTCATGGCTGCATCTAAACACCAAATGCTAACTAACAGCACATGTTCTCACATGTCCATGAGGTCATGCACAGATTCAAAGAGTTCTAAGGTGGTACACTTATGCATATATAAATATTATAATGTTGTGCTCAGTAGGTATTAAAACCAAATAGTTCCTGTTTGTTTCAAGTTATTTGTAACACTTTCCCCAAATCATGACTTTTCTTTTCTTTTCTTTACTTTTCTTTTTTGTTTTCCGAGACAGGGTTTCTCTGTATAGCCCTGGCTGTTCTGGAACTCACTTTGCAGACCAGGCTGGCCTCGAACTCAGAAATCTGCCTGCCTCTGCCTCCCAAGTGCTGGGATTAAAGGCGTGTGCCACCACCGCCCGGCCTCTAATCAGAGTTTCTAATGCACTGCAATCACTGGGAGGATTGGTGGAGTTGGAATGAAGTACTTGCTGAAGATTGTCCTCTGTGTTCTAAAGGAATGTTCCTCCTGATGATGACTTCTCTGTGTTTAGTTGCAAGGGATGACTCCCTGCTCTCTGTCCTCGTTTCTCAGTGATTCTGCAGCCGCAGCTCTCCATGCCAAGCTCTAGCTTCAGTGCCACTTCCCACCATCCTCTAGCACAGCTGTGACTACTCCTGGACATTCCTGCTCCAACTGAGATTTCTCGGGAGAGAGATTTCATCTCATTAGGTTGACACTCTTTAGTGCCAACTGTCTCTGTAGAATTCTTAGGCTGAACAACTCCAGGGCTGCGGATTCAGACTTTGGTCCTTTCATCTCATGGTCACAAACTGAGACTTCCATGCCTGATCCCACTTACTTAAGATCCAGATAATGGATTATACAATACAAAATATGAAACTTATGAGCAAGAATGTACTGTTGGCAGCTTGGATGCTGATGGGAGTGGGTGAGGGAGGCAATTATAATTTAGAGCACACTCATTGCAGTCAGCAAAGCCTCAGTTACTCCAAACCATAGTTCTATTCCAGAAGGTAATACGCAGCCAAATGCATGCACATCTAAGCATTATTATTATTGGGAAACTGTAGCCTTAATTATAGACTACATACTGATAATTTATGGCACCATATGCTTGAAAGCCAGAACTAAAGCTCTCAGTTTCTACCTAACGCAGATCTGGTTCATGTGGAATGCTCTCCAAAGGACCTGCAGCCCAATGTGTAGGTGGTGATGGCTCCTTCAAAACCTTGGAATCATTGTAAGGTTTTCATTTGCTTCAGTAATTACCTATTTTGAGCCTGGTGGAGGAAGAATTGAAAAGCTGGAGAAATTGTTCATCTGTAAAGCCCATATGTGATCATTTTCTTCTATGAGTTTCAGCAAAAGTTGTAAGGGTAGCAGTAAAAAAAATAATGGATATACTATATGGATTTCTTTTGCAAAAGTGTTTCCTGGCAGGAACCTTTCTCTCATTTTCCAGGGATATCTCTTAGGAGCCCAGGTCCTTTGGGAATTGCTTACTGGCCCAGGAGATCTCCAGGCTCTTCCAAGTCACTGCTTTCATGGCTCTTCTATTGTGGCAGGCTGGACTGCTCCTCACATTAGACTCTGGCTGAGAAATAAGGGACAGTTGTCACATAGGGTCTGAGTGAGAACATGCCAGGGTTTTTCAGAGCCCCTTTAGGGAGCACAGTCCCTACTCCAGACTGCTCTAATCTCCACTGAGTATCTCCTGAATGAGACTCTGCTAAATATAGGGCTACTAAGAGGCCCCTCAGTTTCTGCCTTTGAATGAAGCCAGGTGTTTAACTCATACGGCACTTCAAAGGTGATCTCCAGAAAAGATTAGCCATGTTTGGGGTTGGTCCAACTCTTAGAACCTAGAACAGGGTATTATATGTCATGACTGACAGGGAAAGAGACAATGCTCTTTAGATTTTAGTTCTTAAAGTCTCCATCTGTTACAGAAATCAACATGATTAGTGAGTGTGTACAATTTGATCTTCACTGCCAAGGCCTTGGTCATCCCTGGCTCCAGAAAGCCACACTTCCCTTATTCCCTCAAGTCTCATAGGGGATAATGGCTCCCAGATGTTGCTAGCTCTTCACAATGCCTCAACACCCTCTATAAGACTCCTTCACTCCGATACTCCCACTTTACCAAGATCCCTTTAAATATCTATGCTGACAGAAACATCTGCTTTATTCCATGATGGTGAAGGAAACATCGTGTAGACAGACATTTCCATAGGAAGATCATTGGGTTTCCAAGGTTTATACCTGACTTTTGCATTTCTTAGATCTAGTTATATAGTCACTGCTATGATCTGCAAGTTTGTGTATTTCATTTATGGGAACATACCACCCTATGTGGTAATTTTAGAAAGTAAAGTCTTTTGGAGTGTTTAGGTCATGAGGGTGCAGTCTTTTTGAACAGAAATAGAACTGACTGCCTCAAGCTCCTTTAACCCTTCTGTCATGCAAAGATTGCAAAGATACAATGAAAAAATGCTCTCAATAAACCAGAAACTGAGTCTTCATCAAATACCAAATCTGCCTGATAATAGGCTTCCTGACCAAGAGAACTATAAGAGAATAAATCCACATTGTTTAAGCTATAGTATACCATATTCTGCCAAGGAAATAATCACAGGATTCTTGAAAAAAATATTGCAGACTTGGTAGCTTAAAACAACAAGGGGAGGGAGTGTTTAAAGGACTAACTTCTAAATCCTAGTCACTTCTCTCTTGCATCTCTCTCATCCTTGTTGCTCATTGTTGATCCATCTAGGTAACTCCACACCTAGCCCTTCTGAACTTCTATGTTCTATTCTACCTCTCAACCTCAGGTCACTTCCCTCCCACCACCTTGTCCCTTTGTATTCCATGTGTCTCCTGACTACCACAGCCTAAACTGAAGAATGTTTTCCTAATTCCACCAGCAGACATTTTCTCTCCCCTGAATGCTAGAGGAGCTTTGTGGTTCTTCGTCCTGACTCTTGTTATTTACCTTATTGCTACAACAACCTGGAAAAAAAAGCACCTTAAGGAAGGAAGAGATTATTTTTGACATAGTTCTAGGGACTGCAATGCACTGTGGCAGGGAAGATATTGTGGCAAGAGCAGGTTCCTAGTCCCACTGCATTCACAGTTGGGAAGAAGCGAACAATGAATAATTCTGTTCAGGTTACTCTCTTCATTTCATTTAGTCTGGGATCCCACTCACATTTAGAATGGCTCTTCCTAACTCAATTATTCAAATCTAAATAATCCTTCACAAGCATGTCCAGAGACGTGTCTTTCCCGTGATTCTAGATCCTGTCAAGTAGACAGTTGATATTCATTTAACCACTGTACAAGTAGCTTCTATTGACCTGATATAATTGTCATCTTAGAGGCTTACTGCTGAATAAGCTCACCCTTTCTAGTTTGTTCTGAACTTTGGCTGGCTGGTTCAGCTCAGCTGTTGTGGCCCAAACTCCTCTCCAAGCTGACTGATTCAATAGGACTTTTCTCAGCTTCTCATTGAACTGTTTTGCTTGGCCTCAAACTAACCCCGGCAATCGGTTCTAATCTTCTGGCTCCTCATTCTCTGGCTCCTTCTGTCTTCACCTGTGTCTAGCTTGTTCTCTCTACAACCTGTCTCTGTAAAGCTGTCCCTGTAAAACACTGCTTCTGAACTCTACAACCTAATTGCCATAAACTCAACTCCATTGCCCTGCCTCCCAATTCACTGATTCAAACAGACTGACTAAAACTCAGAGATTTGGATGTCTCTGTCTCCTGAGTACTGGGATTAAAGGTGTTTCCTACCTCACCTGAACCTCAGCTTTTCTTTACCTGAAACTTGTTCTATTCAAGACTGTCTGGAACTCAGAGATCTGCTTGCCTCTGTCTCCTGGGATTAAAGGTATGTTTGTATTCCAGTCAGATCGCACAGGTTTAGAAGGTCATTGGATGTGATCTCTTGCCAGTGCAGTCATTTTGCTGGATTAAAATTTCTCTCCAAACCAACACTCGATTGAATTTAACATTCCTTATAGTTTCACGTGGTAATTAAATATACCTTGGGAAAATTCTATATTATTTCTGTATTTTAGTTTCTTCACCAAAAAGGTGTATCCCAGTGAGTAACCCTGCTGCCAGTTTCATGAAGTATCTTACTGGTTCAGCTGTCTTATCTTCTATCATTGCTTACCTAGTATATTGACAAGACTGTTTTGTTTTATTTCCCCTTGGATTCTTTCTCCTTTCAACTTCACGCATAGTTGCCTATGGTCACATACATGTTTAACCTAGTTTGAAACACTCTCTAAAAGTTCTTGGGCAGTTTGTTATGAAAATTTCTGAAGAAGACACCGAAGTCAAAGCCATGCATATATATATATATATATATATATATATATATATATATATATATATATACACACACACACACACATACACATATATATATATATATATGTGTATGTGTGTGTGTGTGTGTGTGTATGACACATATATGTTCCATTTTGGAGTTTTAATTAATTAAAGATATATTCAGGTGACAAAAAAAAATAGCCATTCTATTACACACACATATTACATACACATGTATATATATATATATATATATATATATATATATATATATATATATATGAGGAGATTTATTAGAATGCCACAATGGCTGCCTGTAAACATAAAGGTCAAAGAATCCAGTAGTTGAGTTATTCAGTCCACAAGGCTAGATGTGTAAGCTGGTCTTCAGTATATTCTGGAACCCCCAAGGAGCAGGCTTTAATCCCAGTGAAGTAATGAACTTGCTAGTGAGGAAAGATCAAGCAGGCATAGAGCAAAACCTTCCTTCGTCCATGTTCCTATATAGGCTTCCAGCAGAAGGGCTGGCCCAGATTAGAGGTAGGCTTTCCCAACTCAGATGATCTGGATTAAAGATGTGTCTTCCCACCTCAAACATCCGTATTAAAAGTGGATCTTCCTACTTTAAATTTAGCAAAATCAAATACATACATACATACATACATATATACATATAAAAATAAAACAAAATTCCTCACAAGTGTGTCATTCCATTTTTGAGTTTAGTTCCAGGTGTAGTGAAGCTGACAACCAAGAATAGCTATCACATTTACTTAATCTTTAACTAAATGTTTGTTTCAAGAAGATCCTAGACCATGTGCATCTGTTTTCCTCTGCTCTGTAACTACTTGGTGCTTACGAACCTCCTCATCTGCCTGCTAGTCCCTGTGACCTAGTAAGACAGGAGGTAGATGTCAGGGTTAATAGGGCTTCATTATTGAAAGAGACCAACAGCACTTTCCCTACTTCTGGGCCAGCTTGTCCTTGTTTGTTCTTTGTGCCTCAGTTTATGCTTCAACACGCAGGCAGTTATTGCTTTCTTCTCCCATATCATACACAGTCATATTACTGTGTCAGCCACATTGTCCCCTCTGCTTCGAAAAAGTTCTCAGTGAATTTGTCAAAAGCTCACGAACTATCGTTTATAGGACTGTTTAGCAGAGTTGTGGATAAACAGAAAAGAACTTATGGAAAGTACTGATTGAAAGAGCAATGACGGAGAAGCAATGTTCCAGAAGCCACGAGCAATATACAAAACTAAAACGACGTGGGAAGCAGAAGGTATCCCCTTAACAATGGTCAGATGTCATTTGCTAGGAAGCCATAACAAATTTCCACAGTTTAAGAGACTTAAACCACACAAATGGACTGCAAATTAAACAACCCTGAGACAAGATCGAAAATGCTCCAAAAAATCTGACATTTTTTAACACCAACAGGATGACAAGCAGTAAAGTCCATGCCTTGCATATAAACTGTTAAAAATGGCATCTAAGAAAAGTTTGGAGCTAAAATGAAAGGATGGATCATCCAGAGAGTGCCCCACCTGAGTGGTCCATCACATAATCAGCCACCAAATGCAGATACTACTGCATACACCAGAAGGATATTGCTGAAAGGACCCTGATATAGCTGTGTCCTGTGAGTCTTTGACAGTCCCTGACAAATACAGAAGTGGATGCTCACAATCATCTATAGGGCAGAACACAGTGTCCCCAATGTAGGAGCTAGAGAGAGTACCCAAGAGCTGTAGGGGTCTGCAACCCTATAGATGGAACAACAATATGAACTAATCAGAACCCCCAGAGCTCATGTCTCTAGCTGCATATGTATTAGAAGATGGCCTAGTTGGCCATTATTTGGGAAGAAAGGCCTTTGGTCTAGTAATGTTTATATGCCCCAGTACAGGGGAATGCCAGGGCAAAGTTGTGGGAGTGGGTGGGTAGGGGAGCAGGGCGGGGGGAGGGTATAGGGGACTTATGGGATAACACTTGAAATGTAAATGAAGAAATTCTCTAATAATAAATAAATAAATAAGAAAAAAAATAAAGGTGAAAAAATGGCGTCTAAGGCTACTTTTGGACTGTGTGATTAGCTATACATGAAATAAGCAAGCACTGCTGTGTTTAGAGTTGGATCCTATCTCCAAAAGATCTCATTATGTTTATGCAAATATTCAAAACAAAATAAAAGAGAAAACATGTTAAATCTGAACCACCCCTGGTCTCACAAATTTCCTAGCAGGGATACTTGGCCTGTATCTTGTTGTTCTAGATGTGAGTCAATGGACAAAAATCAAGGTGTCAATGGATTTCATTCTTTTCTAGAATGTGTAAGGAGAAGAACTCTTTCCTTATTTGTTCTCTTGTCAGAATTTTGTTCCTCATGGCTATCAGACTATAGTCCATACTTGCTTTGCTGTCAGCCAGGGCCAATCTGATTGCTTAACTGTGCCCCTCCCCTCTGTGTTTAAAGTCAACAGGGGGAGTCAGTTGCCTCTCTCTGTCTCCTCCTCCTTCCATTTCATCTGCCTAACCTGTTTTCATTTTTTGCTTCCTTCTAATTTCTCAGAGTACAGGTGGTTAAATTAGATCCACCTGGATAGTCCAAACAATTCCCCTTCCAGGTCCTGGAACTTAATCACTACTCTGAGTCCCTTTACATGTAAGGGACTGTTCATGGGAGTGTTCATGGGACTGTTCATGGGACTGTTCATGGGACTGTTCATGGGTTCAGTTGAGGCCATTTTTCAACTGACCAAGACTAATGATCAGCTAATGCCTGGGGTCATTTGATTGGGTTCTGAGACCACATGGTTTATACCTTATCATTCTTCTTGCATTATTTTAACAAGTTTTTAACAGTGTCATCATATTTTGAATTCAAGTGGTGCTGAACTTTCTCTGGCTCACTCAGTAAGTCTAGATATTTCAGGTGTGAAAAACCTTTGACCTTTACTTACCCAGGACCCTTTTATTGATGTAATTGTTACAGGAGGGCACCTAAGAAGCCCTTTACGGGGCAGTGAGAAACCAACAGGAGCTCCATTGTTCCAATTTAAACAAAAATTAAAGGGTTAAACAAAAGAAACCTAAGGCGTGATAAATAGCCATAGCAAAAAAAGCAAGAAGGCATTTTTTCCCCCTCCACAGCAAGTGAAACTACGAAACAAAAGATGTATTCTGTGTTAGGAGAAATGTTCATTTGCAAGGTTATCATCCAATAAAAATTCATATATCTTTCCTATAAAAATTATTATAAGGCAAAAACAATTGGGTTTATCATTTTTCACATTTATTAGTTTTCATG
Source organism: Mus minutoides (assembly GCA_902729485.2). Classification (NCBI taxonomy): domain Eukaryota; kingdom Metazoa; phylum Chordata; class Mammalia; order Rodentia; family Muridae; genus Mus; species Mus minutoides. The sequence goes on along the minus strand of LR753334.1, from coordinate 1,760,369 downwards.
AATTATTCACTAGAGCAACAGTCCCTGATTTATTTCATTCTTTGAGGAAATGATTATGATTTTCTAAATACAGCAATTGTACCTTTCAGGGTTTTAGAAATAATGTACTTTAATTTCCTGCCCTCTAGTGACAAAAATAATGTACGCATGTGTGCATATTGAATAAATTCTGCAAATCTAACAGAGTTTAGGTGCAGGCTGAGCAGCCTCCATAATGCTCCAAACTTGGCTATGAGATGCTTCATTTTCTTAGGCAAAGTATTTCTGTCTACAGTCTGGTACAATGACTTTAAAATCGGTACTTAATTAAAAGTCAGGGCTTTGCTCTCCTCTTTCACCCAGTTGTGTGTAGCCTATGGCTTTATAATCCCAGCATATATAGTATAGCACATTCTGGTAACGATCAGGAAGTGATCATTTTAATAGCTTCAACCTAGACTAAGTTTTAGAATGCAAGAAAACATAACTAATTTAAAAATGCTCCCTTGAGATTGTGGTCTTTAAGTCTAAGTTTCTGGGGGAGCTTGCTCAGTAGCCAGCCTGGTGGCTTAGCCCAGGGATACACATAGTAAAACGGTTTGACTATTGTAATGGTATCAAATGAAGTAGGCTTGCTAGACTGAGTGGGAGTTGGGCAAGTGTGACATTCCAATATTTTACACTTCTGAGTACTAACTTCCAGAACATTCTGTGTCCACAGGCACAAATAGAAGAATATGGTGTTTGTCTTATTTATTAGCCATTAACAAATTACCAAGTATAGACTCAATTCTTTGATGAATGCCATGCTGGTATCAGCTGAGTGGGAAAGAAAGAGGCTCATTCCGATGGCACAGTGAGTAGGCCTCAAGATTTGGTTCTGCGTCCTGAGATGATGGCACAGTCATTTCCAGTGTGGTATAAACTGGGTGGTTGGTTCTCTTCTCAGAGGTCTTTTATGATACCCTCTTCATGGGGCTTGTGAGTTAGAATGGGTGCAGCAATATATGTTCTGTTGGGGTTCCAGGACCTAGATGTACATTCAAGCTCCAGGGACAAAAGGTTTTGTGGCCACTCATTGATGGTAATGACAGTAGTGATAGAATGTCCCCCTTCCCAGAAGGCCAGGAAGGTCCTTTGACGGTGCAATTACCTACTGGCTTTGCCTGAGGTCTTCCTTTTGTGAAAGATAGAACAGAGAGTGGTGGCATCCTATCCAAATGTGAAAGACCATGGCTGGGAAATAGTGTAGCTCTATCTCACTTTACACTTACAAGCCTGGAACAGCAGCCCACTGCTTACAGCAGCTGGATCATGTGGCTATTATTCCTATCTTCAGAGGAGAAAGGCTCTGTCTAAGGTCATCTTTGCAACCCACAGATGGTACAGTACTGTGGACTAGTCACTAATAAATGAAAATTATTTTGAGTATACCTTAAATGTTCTAAGCAGATGCATGCACAAGCAAGCAGGTGAGCTGTTGCCGATGGTTATCATTTTAATCATTTATCAATAAATTCATGTACCTAAATATCACACTGTATAATAGATCTATATACAGTTTTTATTTAGAGAGAAGAAAAGAAAAATTTACAAGAAAATTATATCCCTACTGCTGTCTGTCCGGCTCCCAGGCTTACCAACTTTCTGCAATTTAATTCTGATTTTATTAAATTATAAAATAAACTAAAAAAGGGCTATGGAGAATTGCTTTAATTTTGGCTGTGGGAGCAAACAATTTGAATAGTACTATACTTAGAACATTGAGGTAACTTCATCATGTTTCAAAGACAGGAAGGGCCTCTTAGCGGGACAGGAGCGGAGAGATCCTTTATAGGATGAACATGGACATTTATTGCTTGTGTTCAGAAGGTCCTTTTTATTTATTTATTTTTTCTCCTCTTCTGTTTTTCTTTCATGCTACATCCACTCCAGTAGTGACAAGCACGACAGGACCCAAAACCTGGGCGCTGTCCCGAGGCAAAAAGTTCACAGAAACTTAGTCTCCTGGAACCATGGCATCCTGTATAACGAATGCTCCAATGTCCTTGCTTTAGCTGGTAAACGGATCTGTGTGCTTTCCCTTAATATTGCTTTATTATAAGTGCTCCTAAGGATTGATATTTTGACATAGCTAAGTTAGATTCTAGGCAGTCCTTGATCCGACCTTGGACATGGATAGCTAAGTCACTGCCCTACACAGGAATTTACCATTATCTAGGAAGAAGGAAGTTTGTGATCTAAGAAGGAGCTAGAGTAGATTCTATTCTACTATAGATAGCTGAGTTACACCCATACACAGGAATTTTCAATGGCCTAGGGGTAAGGTGGACTATACAATAGACTAGAATAGGAACTATGGCAAGGGCATGAAGCCCTTGTCCCTGGCTTCTAAGATTAAGTGGACCTTAGATGGAGCTGTTTTTGATCCCAGTTGTTAACATTGAATTTATCCCAGTTGGTTCCTGCTAGTCCTTTCGTGTTTTCATTTCTCTTTTTTTATGTAAGAATCTGGTAACCTCATTGTACCCTACCAGTGTGCCATCCAACTTCTCTATGTTCTTCTGTATAAAAAGTTTGATGCTCAATTTGACAAATTACATTCAGATCCAGCACACTCTCTCATGTCTGTGTCTGTCTGTCAATTCCTGATGATGCTGACTCTATGCCCACCTGCCAAAACCCCTGATTCCCACGGAAGTGGGTGAGGGCAATTAGGCCCGGTCCATGGCACTTTCAGATAATTTTGATGTGTATCCCAGGTTGGTCTAAAATTCATGATTCTGGGGCTTTACTCTCCTCATGTCTCAGATTATAGGCTTGCCACACCATGGCTGAACAAAATAAAAGAAAAAGCAAAGAAGAGAAAAGAAATAAATAAAAATACCTGCCAAAACCCCTGATTCCCACGGAAGTGGGTGAGGGCAATTAGGCCCGGTCCATGGCACTTTCAGATAATTTTGATGTGTATCCCAGGTTGGTCTAAAATTCATGATTCTGGGGCTTTACTCTCCTCATGTCTCAGATTATAGGCTTGCCACACCCACACCGTGGCTGAACAAAATAAAAGAAAAAGCAAAGAAGAGAAAAGAAATAAATAAAAATAAACCTTAATTAAAATGCAAATGAGAGAACAGAGGCAAGGCTTCAAAGGAGAAAAGGAGAAAAGGAGAGGTACAGTAGGAATTCTGCAGGTTTGTTATAGAAAGAAACAGCAGAGGGAAAGAATAAGAGGAAGGTAATGAGGGCTCCAGTTAAGAGCACTTATTGCTCTTATAGAACCACCACTTGGTTCCCAGCAGGCAGCTATACTGCCTACAATTTCAGTTCCAGGAGATCTGATGTCCTCTTCTGACATCCATGGGTTCCTGCACACACACACACACACACACACACACACACACACACACACACACACACACTAAATAATAATAATAATAATAATAATAATAATAATAATAATAATAATAAGTGAATCTTTGCCAATACCAGGTTACCTGTTGATGTCATTTACTTTTCTAGGGAAGCTTTGGTATGTAGAGATCACTCATGAATGCCTTGGTAGAATTAAATTCTGTTCATCATTAAACCCTGTCATGTTTATGACAGAGACAAGGTAAAAAGCATTTGACCTAGGCATGTTGGGGTGCCCAGACCATGGACATGTAAAGAGAGTGAATGCTTAAGAATGTAGTGAATTCTAGGGGGTTTGTGCTAACTTTACTTAAACAGCTGAAGAACAGATGGGCTTGCGTAGCACTGCATATTTGTTCTAACTTATTTAATGTTGGTGCTGTTAGGGACTGAACCCAGTGCCTTGTGCTTTCAAGGCAAGTGGTCTGCCTCTGAGCTGTGTTACCAACCGTGCAACTTGTTTCTTGATAGATCACAAAGAAAAGCCTGGCCTACTTTATTCACTCTCATACAAAGTCCCAAGACCCTATCTCTATCCTTGTTGAAAAACAGGAAAAAAAAAATAGAAAATTTTGATTTATGGATGATGTATTTGTTTGTAAGACTGGCATACTCCCTATTGCCAAGAGGGTATATGCACACATTATCCTGAATGTCTATCTTCCTACTCTACCAGACCATTGGTGGTGTTCTTATTGTTGTCTTGTAACTTGATTCAAGACACTTCATGACACTTGAGCCCAGCTAATGAAGGGGCAGAACAGACAGTGGCACTGAAGGGGCAGGTGAGGAATTGGACATTTTGATATCTTTGCAAATCCTAATTTTGTCTTAGGAACTCATAATTGAGCATTTTATTCATTTTCAAGGGAAGAAACTTCAGCTAAAGTCAGTTTCTAAACATTACCCTGTTAGTAAATGGAAAAGTGCCTCTTTGACCCACTGTGACTCCACAGTGCTGGAGACAGAAGATAGGGTGAGAGGATGGGGTCAGTCCTCCAGCTGAACCATCATCTACAGCACCAAGGATTCACACTGAACTAGGCCTCCTTGTCAGCATCCAGGCTCCTTGCCTGCTGTCTCTAGGAGGAGGATGACATCCTCTCCGGTGTGTACCAGACTTCACAATTAGATCAGGACAGTGATACATGATACTTCTTCAAACAAAAAAGGTCACGGTTAAAAGAGGCAATGGGTGTTTAGCCAAATTGTGCTGAATAGCTTAAAGGGAAGACAAAACACAAAGGCATATGATGTCCAGATATTTCGAAGCTGATGCCAAGCTGGCACGGGAGTAAAATGAATAATAACAGGGACTTGAGCCATCCACTCACACGCCAAGGCGGTTTCTGCTATGCATACTCATTGGACCAATCTATTTATTATTTTTTTAAAGATTATTCATTTTCTGTCTAACTTTTTGCCTGCATGTATGCCTGTGCCCCACATGTGTATCTGGTGCCTGCAGAAGCCAGAAGAGAGTACTGGATCCGTGAGACTGGATTTAGAGATAATTGTGAGCCACTACGTAGGTTCTAGGAATCAAACCCAGGTCCTCTGGAAGAGAAACCAGTGCTCTTAACTGCTGGGCTTCTTCTCCAGCTATATCAGTTTTTCTTTTTCCTGAATGACAGTTTAATCTGCCAAAACCCAGAAGAAGCAACAGTTAGAGAAACTGCAGTCCAATTGGTATAATCCTGACTAATAAGAAAATTGCTAAGAGGCAGGGCAAATTGACTGTAAATGCCCTCCTGCAATGCTGCCTCTCCTTCTGCTGGCTCGGGATATTAAGACTACAGAGTTAGTAGAGCTAATGGGAGTATTTAAGTTTGTAAGCACACCCCTTTCTTTCAGAGGACCCGAGTTTGGTTCCCAGCACCCATATTGAGTAACTCATAACCACCTGTAACTCCAGCTCCAAGGGATCCAATGTTCTCTTCAGACATCTTCCCTGATATATACATACATATAACAACAACAAAAGAGCATCAGGGTGTAAAAAGTAAGGAATCCTGTGCATGAGTTGTAAGGGTGTAAAGATGTGTAATTTTTATGGAGAGTGGTATGGAAGTTCCTACAAACACTAAAACTGGAACAACCATATGACCCAGTAATCCTCTGCAGAGTACTTATCTAAAAGTAATGAACTCTGTATGTGAATGAGACATCCAAGTCCATCTTAGGACTTTACAAAAGGGCAATACCAGAAGTCTGCCCAAACATCTGTTGGCAGATAGATGGTAAAGACAAGGTACTAGCCGGGCATGGTGGTGCACGCCTTTAATCCCAGCACTTGGGAGGCAGAGGCAGGCTGATTTCTCAGTTCGAGGCCAGCCTGGTCTACAAAGTGAGTTCCAGGATAGCCAGGGCTATACAGAGAAACCCTGTCTCGAAAAAACAAACAAACAAACAACAAACAAACAACAAAAAAAGACATGGTAGAAGTATGGCAACTATGGTGACACAAAGGAACATGGAGAACACTGTGTTAGGCAAAATATATCAGGGACCAAAAACAACAACAGTAACAACCACAAGACACTTTATTTACCTACTGCGGGATACTTTATAAAACATCAAATAAATAGGAGAGTCATCTTAAGGAGCCTTACTTCCCCTCCAGCCCCTCCATACTTTTGGTGCTCATTGGGAATCAGACCTGGTTCTCCTAAACTAGCAGCATCCTGGTACAGGAGTCTAGGAACCACAGCATTCATTCCAGATCCCACTGTTTCTTCTTACAGTCAGGCGAAGGGAAACATGGACTGTGGGCCAGCCACCATTACAGACTTTGTTCTGCCTCCCCCAAGTGGCTTGCAGGCTGTATTCCACATACCCCAGGGGCAAGGCAGGACATGGTACAACACAGGTTTGTGCTCTGACCTCCACATTCATGTGTACATGCAGGCACACAAACCCTGACACACACATGAACTTTCATACACACAGACACCCACATATAAAGTATGTGCCGGTCTATATACAAATAAACAGCTTATACCAGGTATTAAATGAAAGAGAACAGAAATGTAAAAATAATGCGTAAAGACTATATTGTATATAAAATATATAAAGGGTATACAATAAAAATATGGCTTAGAAACTCCCCCCTGAAATAGCCTTAAGCTCATTATACACCCAGACTCGCCTGTTTGTTTCTGTTGGCATATTACCTGGAAACCCAATATGTCAATAGCATGAAACAAAACATTCAATGTCCTTGTAAGTTCTCTAAAGTGTTGTTCATAGCTCTTGCAACCACAGCCATGAACTTCAGGAAACTGAGCCCCCAAACAGGAATGAGCCAGTGGGGCAGAGAATTGGTGTACAAAAAATAATAATTGTGGATTTTCCAAAAATTCAGAACTAAAGTCAGTCTTGTGAGTACATAAGGAAAGTCTTAACTAAAAAAGACATATCACTTAATAATTTAAAATTATAAGTGACCTTTCAGAATTATTTTACACTGTGTTTGGACCCCTTTAACAGCTAACACAGAAGTATGAACCCTAACACAGTTCTCACTGTGTCTGCAAAGTTTGATAAAGTGTATAACTTTCTTTAATATACACAAATTTCAACTCTTTGCCAAATGATTTCTTCAAAAATGCATGCTAAATAGGATTATATGCATTTGGCACACAAAAAAATCTTGTGAGAAGCTCCAGGCAGTTCGCAGTTTAAAACCTGGTTGCTTTCCAAAAATGAATTGGAAAGTTGGTTAAATGGGAGGAATCTTCTTATGGAAATAAAAGGCAGATATTTTCTTGACAGGAAGGCAGGATCATGATATATCTAAACCTTAGTTCCAACAGCACAGTCTAAATTCTGCATCCAGGAAAAAGAGCCTGCTTGGTTGGGTAGGAGGAAAGGGAAAGCAGAGAGTTGCTTCTCTTTCCAGATGCCTTATCCCCATTAGGATACTGTAACAAAATACCTTGTGCTGAGTGGCTTATGAAGACAGGACATTATCTACAACAATTCTGGAGGTTGTGGGTCCAGGAGCAAGGTGCAGGCAGACTCGGTGCTATAGGAGGCTACAGCCTCAGAGTCAGCCATCTGCTCTTGGGATTGATTTCTTTCCTTCTCTTTCCTTCTCTTTCCTTCTCTTTCCTTTCCTTTCCTTTCCTTTCCTTTCCTTTCCTTTCCTTTCCTTTCCTTTCCTTTCCTTTCCTTTCCTTTCCTTTCCTTTCCTTTCCTTTCCTTTCCTTCTCTTTCCTTTCCTTTCCTTTCCTTTCCTTTCCTTTCCTTTCCTTTCCTTTCCTTTCCTTTCCTTTCCTTTCCTTTCCTTTCCTTTCTTTTCCTTTCCTTTTTTTTTTTTTTATTTTCTTTTCTTGCTGTGTAACATAAGTGAGCCTTGAAGTCACCAATGTATCCCAGATTGGTCTTAAACTCACTTGCCTGCTACATACTCCTGAGTGTTGGGATTATAGGCATGCACCATCACAGCCAACTGCAATAAAATACTAGTAAGTACATGGGTTTCATGATGTCACTTGATCTATAGATTTATTCATGTGTGTGTCAGGGTTTGTGTGCCTGCATGTACACATGAATGTGGAGGTCAGAGCACAAACCTGTGTTGTACCATGTCCTGCCTTGCCCCTGGGGTATGTGGAGTACAGCCTGCAAGCCACTTGGGGGAGGCAGAACAAAGTCTGTAATGGTGGCTGGCCCACAGTCCATGTTTCCCTTCGCCTGACTGGGATCTGGAATGAATGCTGTGGTTCCTAGACTCCTGGACCAGGGTGCTGCTAGTTTAGGAGAACCAGGTCTGATTCCCAGTGAGCACCAAAAGTACAGAGGGGCTGGAGGGGAAGTAAGGCTCCTTAAGATGAAGGCCTTCCCTGTAGCAATACTTAATTAAGAGATGATCCTAGCTTGTTAATACTGGTTTTTTTGATGGTGGATGTGAATGCAGACTCTCTATTCAGGGTAAACCAGGGATTAAATAATGATTGGGGGAAGGAATTCCCAGGAATAGAAACTCATTGGCTGTATGATGGAGCCCTATCTAGATGCTTCATTAGCATGGAGAACTCCACACGTTTATGTTACTCGACCCAGGGCCCATGGTTACATGTTCCACAGCAGGTACAGAAATGGCTAGTGAGCAGCTAGACTTGTGCTGAGCTCAAGTCTGTGAGATTCCAGCATCTGAGCTTACTCAGCCTTACCAGCTCTTATGTCTGTCTGGTAACAAAGTCCCATATGCCCTACAAATATGGGTGTTATTCCTCAGCTGCTGCCCATCTTGTTCTTTTTTCCTTCTTGAAAAAGGGTTTCTCATTGACCTTGACCTTACCAAGTAGATTAAGCTGCCTGGCCAGGGAGCCCAAAAGATGTCCTTTCTGAGTCCCTGTACAATGCATACAAGCCACCATGGTCAACATTTTACATGGACTCTGGGGTTTGAACTCAGGTCCTCATGTTTGTTCATCAGGCCTTTCCTTACAGAGCCCAGACACATGCTTTCTTATGGTATTGCAATTTTTCTACCTCCAAGTAAGTAAGGATATTGTATTTCAATTTTGTTATATTCAGTTAACAGTGAGGACTAACTCAATTTTATTTAAAGTTAAATTTATTATTATTATTATTAGTAGTTATAGTAGTAGTAGTAGTAGTAGTAGTAGTAGTAGTAGTAGTAGTAGTAGTGTGTATTCATGGCTCAAAGAGCATGCAGAAGACAGAGACTTCCTAAAGTAAAGACTTTAGGAATCGGGTCTCTCCTACCTTGTTGAGGCAGTCTCTCTTGTTTTTCTTGTTTTTTTGTTTTTTTGGGTTTTTTTTGTTTTGTTTTGTTTTTGGTTTTCTACCAAGGTTGGCTGGTCTTTAAGCTTTCAGCTGAGCTTCTCCAAGTTTACTGTATGAGTGCTGTGGCTACAGACTCACCATTAAAACAAACAAACAAACAAACAAACAAAACACAACAAAAACAGTTTTGTATGGTCAAACAGAGATCATCAGGCTTGTGCTGTAAGTGCTTTTGCCCACAGAACCATCTAGATGAATAGTATTCTAAAAGTTCATCTCAAAAGCAAGCAAGCAAGCAAGCAACAAGCAAATAACAAAAAGCCCAGATTGTTAAAGGCAATGTGAGGAGTTAAGTAGGGATCAAGGTCAGATTATGCCTCTTGCATGAACTCCTGCACCAGGGATATATCAAAACCCTCCTTAGATTTGCCTCGTGCCAAGTTAATTTAAGAAAGATGTTTTCTTTTTCAGCTAGCAAAGAGAGAGAAAAGACTCACTTATTAGAGTGACAGTTTGTCCCAGCTGATTATATATTCTAGATAGATTCATCCATTTATCCATTGTCCTCAGTTTTTTCCTACCCATTTTCTCTGTCTATTTCTACATCTTTTTACTAAAGCACTTGGATAACTGGGTTAATTTTTTTTTTTTTTTGGTTCAAATGGTATGTAGTCTAAATTGTTCTCACTAGCTAAAAGTATATACTCCTTAAATGCAGAAATCACATTTTATTCATTGCTGTAGCATAAGGCTTCATTCTCAGTTAAGCAGTTGTTAAATGTGAGTTGTTAAAACTGTGTGCAATGTACCAGTCAGAATGGCTAAGATAAAAAATTCAGGTGACAACAGATGCTGGTGTGGATGTGGAGAAAGGGGAACACTCCTCCATTGTTGGTGAGACTGCAAGCTTGTTCAACCACTCTGGAAATCAGTCTGGCGGTTCCTCAGAAAATTGGACATAGTACTACCAGAAGATCCTGCAATACCTCTACTGGGCATATATCCAGAAGATGTTTCATCTGGTAATAAGGAAACATGTTCCACTATGTTCATAGCAGCCTTATTCATAATAGCCAGAAGCTGGAAAGAATCCAGATGTCCCTCAACAGAGGAATGGATACAAAATATTTGGTACATTTACACAATGGAGTACTACTCAGAAAAACAATGAATATATGAAATTCCTAGGCAAATAGATGGATCTGGAGGGCATCATCCTGAGTGAGGTAACCCAATCACAAAAGAACTCACATAACATGTGCTCACTGATATGTGGATATTAGCCCAGAAACCTAGACTATCCAAGATACAATTTACTAAACACATGAAAATCAAGAAGAATGAAGATCAAAATGTGGACACTTCGCCCCTTCCTAGAATTAAGAACAAAGCACACATTGAAGGAGTTACAGAGATCATGTGTGAAGCTGAATCAAAAGGATGGACCAACCAGTGACTGTGGCTGCGGGGATCCATCCCATAATCAGCCACCAAACATAGACACTATTGCATATGCCAGCAAGATAGTGCTGAAAGGGCCCTGATATAGCTGTCTCGTGGGAGACTATACCAGTGTCTGGCAAACACAGAAGTGGATGCTCACAGTCAGCTATTAGATGGAACACAGGACTCCCAAGGAAGGAGCTAGAGAAAGTACCGAAGGAGCTAAAGGGGTCTTCAACCCTATAGGTGGGAGAATAACATGAACTAACCAGTACCCCCAGAGCTCGTGTCTCTAGCTGCATATATAGCAGAAGATGGCCTAGTTGGCCATCATTGGAAAGAGAGGCCCCTTGGTCATGCAGACTTTATATGCCCCAGTACAGGGGAACGCCAGGGCCAAGATGTGGGAATGCGTGGGTAGGGGAGCAGGGCGGGGATGGGGAGGGTATAGGGAACTTACTGGATAACACTTGAAATGTAAATGAAGAAAATATCTAATATCTAAATAAAATATCTAATAAAAATTGGAAAAAAATCTGTGTGCAATGGGGGAAAATGAACGGTACATATGTAAGCATGCATGCTTATTACAGTATGTATGTATATATATATATTGTGTGAGTACATGTACATACATGCTTGTGAGTACATGTTCATGTGTGAGGGAGAGAGAGAAAGAAAAAAGAGAGAGATTTAATCCCATTTATAAGAAGAAGAGCTTTACAATGATTTTTTTAATCAGAATAAATTCAGATAATCAAGGACTTTTCAGAAGAGAAAACCAACCGCATCCCAAAGAAAACCTTTGGCTACTAGTAGTTAAGCTTGAGGGAAAGATGACCTGGTAGAGTGTGGGTAGCCTAGATGGGTAGGAAACTCTAATATGTGAAAAAGGATGGCACAAAGGGACATCTTGTCAACTTTACAGTTACATCTCAGTTTGGTCCTGTTCTGCCTGTCTTTATTTGCCAAGTTTTATGGTAGGGTATATATATACTTTGGAGTGTATGATAGCTTGTGTCTGCACTTGTTTATATGTTCAATCAAGTGCCTAGAGGTGGAAGTAAAATTGGGGACAGATGGCTGGACCCTTGGCTGACTGGGGAAATCAGCTGGGCTGTTATGTACTTCATATTGTTCCTGGCACGTTTATTTGTCATGGTATGTAGAAAGTTGGAGAAGGATCATCATGGAGGATGCTTTAGAATAACAGGAGTACAGTACCACAGATGATGGTGAATACTGAGTCCACATACTTCAAATGTGACATTGTTTTCCTTGGAGAAGGTATATGTATTTGGCATATGACTATATTTGACAGGATGGGTAGGGGCCACCAGCATGCAATAGCTCATTGGAAATTGTTGGCATCTTCAGATACAATGAGCATGTTCTAGCCTCCACAATCCCCTCTCCTGGAATTTCTGATTACAGAATCTGGCTCCTGAAGCTTCTGGAGGAGGGAGCATTGTTGAAATGCTGCTCTATTACTCCATATTGTGTAAAACAGTGTTTTTTTCAGACTGTGCCTTGCCCAGAGGGACTGTTTTACAAGCAGCTTTTGACTCCAGTTTGAGGCTGGAGGATGACCCTATGGAGGGTGGTATCATCAGGGTGGATAAGGGCACATGAACCATTAAAATTATACCAGAAAAAAAAAAAGAGATCATGAGATATCTGAAGACCCTCATCTGGACTCCATAAAGAGAAAGACATCTAATACTGCCATGGCAATGATCTTCACTGACCTGTCACCCAAGAGCCCACAGGCAGAAGATTCCAAACAGTCCCAGGACTTTACCTTGAGTCTGTCTCCACAGCCACTCAAACTGCCATCTGTTCACTTGTCCTCCTATTCATTCATCCAGACTTGTTTTCCTTCCCCTCACTTCTCCAGCTCAACTCTAACCCCGCAGCCTGACCCTGCAACCAACAGCCAGCAGTCATGCAGCTTCTTCCCCTTCTCTGCAGCGTGGCTCAGTTTGCTTTTATCAAATACAGATACCTTTGTATCCTTACTTATTTCCCAACTTTGGCCTCCATGGCCCGTTTGAAGTTGCTGAGAGGTCTTGTTGTCTATTTAACACTTTCAGCCATTCTGCAACCTGGACACATATGCTTAGGGTTAAAGTTACTGTGTGGTGTGTAATGCATGATCTGAAGGCTAATACTAGTCATTAAATTTGGAATAAATGAATGAGAAATGGAGAAATATGTGGCAAATTGACACTATTGAACCTATACTTTAACCTATACTTTTTATTGTAAGAATCTATTGTTATTCAATAAATTCTGATACTATGTAAAGACATGTCTATCTATGTTTCCAACATAGTGTATGCACGGCAAAAAAACATTCCATTAAACTTCAGTCTATGGAATCCCAAAGAGATGTGGTTTGACACTTGGAGAAATTAGATGAAGTGGGGTTGGGAAGTCAAGGAACACTATGCAAAACCCTTACATTACAGGCTGGGTGGACATGGTAGCCAAACCACTAGATAATGCTAGCCAGTGATGAAGGTTGTTGGGGCACCATCTTGTTGGCAGTCCTATCAGCTCAATCCAGCTTTAGCTACTAACGGAATTGAACTGACTTTTTCAGCTGCTGATTCAGAATCATATCCTATAACTATAAAGTGTTCATTTATGTGGAGATGTTTCTAAGCAAGATATTTTAGTTTTCCCTATTACAAAGAGTTTACAAAGTCAGTGTGTGCCTTAAGCTTCTCTTGATCTGGGAGGAAGTCACAGGGAGCCACAGGCTTTGCTTTTAATTGAAATAGAAAGTTATTCCCATGCTATAGAAGCAACACATGCCTTGCTGAGGGCAGAGTGTCCACCACAATCCACTACATGGATTTTGTCTTCCCTAGCAACCTGGTATGGGGCTTAGCTGGAGATTGCATTCTGGATTGAACACTGGCAGAAGGGAAGCTAAATCCCTCATGGATAAGTTTGCTCACACCTCTGATTGTGAAAACCGAGTGTCAGTCATTTTATCAAGGCAGACATCAGTAGATCAATCAGCCTGGCATTAGCTTCTTTGGAAAACTATTTCAGCTCTTATTAGCATGTGATCTTCTCACCTCAGAGCATAGAAAGTACCTTGAAGGGTGGCTAAAACTCAAAGATTGAAGCATATACAAATTCAATAGAGGACCCATTAGCAAATGTCACTCAACTATAACTGTGAGACAGAGACCCAGGGACTCCTCAACTTTATGCATTTAGTTAATGGGCTCTCAAAAAATAAAGCACCCATTGAAGTCTTGGTGAGATGGTGAGTCAGGAGGTTACATTTAAAGTCAGCTGTCACCAGTTGTCTTGAGCAGTGAGGGATTGACACAGATGTTTAAGGATGCATTTAAAATCATGTTTCTCAAATAACATAATAAATGTTCTGTATGGTCCAGAGAGCAATCTACAATAGTTGCCACAGTAATTTTGGTTTTGAATAAGTGAACTTATATATAGCAAGAAAGAGAAAAAGAATAATTAGCAAGTAGCAGATTTTTAAAAAAGCAGGTAAAACATAAAACACCATCAAATAGGTGTTCATAACATCTATCTGAGATAGCAGGAGCTGGCTGACTGATGGAGCAAACAATATACCAGACAAACAGTGTTGTCTGGGGAACCCTACTGAATTGGAGTTCCCAGTGGAGAGTGACCTCTACAGAACAGACTGTTCCCTTCTTGGGGCTTCCAAGCAAAAGACTGAATAGCATCAGATTGAGCACTAACAATCATTGAGCAGAAAGTGGCTAGAAACACTGCGAAGGCCAGTTGGAATTCCTGAGAGAGTCTGAGTCATCTACTCCAAGGATGAATTCTGGCTTCTCACTCTTACCTCATGAGATAAACAGTTATCTTGCTAATATTTTACATGCTCTCAAGGATACAACATTTGTATTCCTGGGATATTTTATTTCTCATCTTTTCCCTGATATAGACCCGTGGTCAAGAGGGGTTCCGAGACAGCCATCCCCAGACAAGGGGTTTTGGAGAGCGCTTGAAAGAAACACTCTGGGGTCTGGCTGGGAGAGGGGAGGTCTCCTTGATCCTAAAGCTGGCTTTCAACAAGCTTAAACTAATATGGCAATTTATCAATATAGTATAATTTAAAATAAACAGATGCTGAATTATTAAATTAAACTAGGAATTATTACTAGGACTAATAGGGCAATGAAAGGTGACTGCAGATAAAGCTGAAGGAAAGAAATGAGTAAAACATGCTGATGCAGTATGGTATTTCATGATTTAGTTTTAGGTTGTTAGTTGAGTTTCACCACACAAACCAAGTCATACATGTACATACCCTACATATAGATCACACACATAGTCACATATACACACCACACACCATTTCTCTCTCACACACACACATACATACACTTGCCCCTCATATGCAGTTACACATACACCACATACACAATCATATAAATACACACCCTACATACACAATCACACACTCAAAATGACACAATCATACACATATACACACAAGCACACACACTTGTCCTACATTCACAATCACACACATATACACATACCACCCCACATAATACAATCTCACATACACATTGCACGCCACTCACATGACATACCACTCACATCCCCATCACAGTCATGCCCATCCCCCCACGTGTAGTGTAGACATGCTGCTTTATCCAATTTAATATAATTTACTCAGGTAAAGTATAACCTCTTGTGAACAGGCATTACAGAGGAAAATGAGTAGGAAGATCTTTGCAGAAGTCCAATGAGATGATGATGTCCTTGATGTCCTTAACTCTTGCCTGCTAAGAGTCAGTTTAAGTTAAAGGAGAGAGGCAGTTCTTACATCTAGAGGCATTGGCCTAGCTAGCACAGTATCTTTCCTATTTACTCCCGTTTATTCTTCTTGTTGGCCAGTGTACTTGTATCTAAGCCTATTTCTACTGCCCAATCCACTCTAATAACAAAACAAAAAACAGACTATCACAAAAATCTGTTCAAAGATGACAGAAACATAGTTTGAGGTGACCAATAATCATCTTGTCTCCTGGCCTCTGGTTTTGTGAATGAAAAAACAGGGATCTATTTAAATTTCCACTATAAGTTAATACTTTTGTGAGATAACATTAGTAGCTGCATGGTACTTAATCAATATACCAACTTGTTTGATTATTTTATTTAGTAGAAGCATAAGTTGTTTTTAAAGATTGTTCACTCTTTGGGACAGGACAATTCCTCCTAAAAGTTATTCACAATAGAGACCAGGTAGTATTGATTTTGTATGTCATAGACCCAAAATTTCAACATTATTTTAGAAATTTAAAGCATGAACAGTCAATGACATACAAAGACACATAGTACTTATTTTGAAGGTTTCTAAGAATTTATACTTCATTCATTGACTGTTTGGTATGGGGCAGGTTCTTGCTTACCAATGACACATGGTCTCTCACACAAATCCATTAATTCATGGGAGTCAGGTGAGTAGTTGTCCCTGATTGACATGATGGTCAATTGCAAAAACAGCAATGGCTGCTCACAACCTTGTGGTTGGTGTTACAGTTTTCCTCAGACATAGGTACCCATGACGGGAAACAGAAAGTATACTGAAGTGAAAACCTGACTGTCTGGGAAGAAAGTATAGATTTATTGATTTTTCTTAAGAGATAACCTGTTTAAAAGTTTTAAATCCACTTAAGTCAGTATATAATTTTTACTAAAATGATAATAAGTCACTGGGATTTAAATTTAAATACCAATCCCCAAATTAAAGCTAAGTTATAACATTTTTTCCATAGAAGATTATGTGTTGGGTCTAAGAAATATATTTATCATATTTTCCTCAAACATTTTTCTAATTCCTGTTTTCCCTTTATTTTTGTTATGACAATCTCACCATATTAGATTAACATTTTTTTGCTAATTCTTCAAATTATATTTTTCTAAACATTTTAAAAATGTATTTAATTGATGTAGTGAAGCTAATTTTTGCTTTTTAAAACATGAAATGCTTTAATTATGAAAGTTTCCCTTTTGTTTTATTTGTTGGTGTTTGTTCTTCTGTGAACATCCTTTTCTTTGTATTTATCACTCTTCTCTCTCTGTGAGTGTGTGTGTGTGTGTGTGTGTGTGTGTGTGTGTGTGTGTGTTGTTTGGAATTAAGTCTATGCTAGATGTATTCTCTACTGCTGAGATATATCCCTAACCCCTATTTTCCTTTTTAAAACATTTCTAACCCACATATGTTAGTGCCTAATATATGTAGTATAGTATGATAATTTTATATACAATTTGTAATAAATCAGGGTGAGTCACAATTCCAACTCCTCAAATATTAGTCATTTCCATGTGTTGATGATCTGAAGGCTTTTCACCTAGTTATTTTTCAATATGTTATAGTTTGTTACAGACTGTAGCTATGCTATAGTCTATAGAATGTAGTCTGCAAGCCACAGAACAAGACTGATCCCTCTTATCTGACTTTTGTCTTCCTCTTCCTTTCTTCCTTTGTTCCCAAATGACTTCTTAGTCACTGTCTTTTTCTAGGAAATAAAATTTCTTCTTATCTTAATCTTTCACAAATGAAAGCATGAGAATCTTTTTCTGTACCTGACTCATTTCACTTACCAGAATAAACTTGAGTCCATCCATAGTTGACACAAATAGCAGGATCTCAGTCTTTGTATGACTGAATAGTGCCCTTCATGGATAAACACACTATTTTCTAACATTTCTTTTGAAATATTTTTATGTTTTTCCCTCTTGCTAAGTTAAATGAACCTTTCTATATTGAAGGATTTACTAACCTATAGTTTGATACACACACAGAAGCTATATCTGTATATATATATATATATATATATATATATATATATATATATATATATATATATGTGTGTGTGTGTGTGTGTGTGTGTGTGTGTGTGTGTGTGTGTGTGTGTGTGATGTTTTGTAATTTGTTCCTTTTTGAGTTGAATAAACTTTTCTATACTGAAGGATTTATTAAGCTATGTATATTGTATATAGTATGCATCAAAAAATATATATATAATATAAAATGTGTGTCAATTTACTTTGTCTCATATTTTATATGAAGTGAATATTTATGAAATGGGTGCCCTGTGTATCCCTGGTGGAGAGTATGGCAATTTCTCCTGCTTAGGTGTCTTGTTTACTTTTTACATTTGCTTGTGGTGTTTTCATTAGATTTATGTTATTAGGTGTCACAAAGTTTCTCTTTTTCTTTTATAAATTCTATTTCTCCTTGCATACCTGATTCCTGGCAGAGATCTTGCTTAGATCTTTCAAGATTTTTTTACCAATGAATTTGCATAATTGCCTTGTAATGGGGAAATTCTGGGGAAACATCATCGCATTACAGCATCCTGTCATGCACCCTTCTTGAGTTCTCTTGTCTGCCCTTCCTAATGATGTATGCTTTTATTTTTGTCCCATTGCCACCAACCACTACAATCGCAGCATTCCCTTAGAGTAGAACAATGAACAATCACCATCCTGTGAAAGCTTGCTGCCTTGAAGTCACTTTCAGATTGGAAGAAATGAGAGCAATTAGTTTAACAGGCTGCCTTTCACTTTGTGAAGATTAGAGAAAAAGTCTACACATCTTTTCCTGAAAGGTGATCTTGCTTGAGAGAAATGGTAATGGCTGAAATAAAAGGCCTCTCTTGTCTCTCCTGTGGCTCCAGAGAGTATTTTAATCCTAATTAAAGACAAAGTCCAGGGGAGCCTTTCCAGAGGAATCAATTATAACCCCAGCTCCATCTGGACACATAAAGGTTATGACTGCATTGTTGGAGTGTTATAGCACGAGACACTTGCCTTACTGACTCTGCACTATGCATGCATTAAAAACTATTTGCCGAAACTAGGTTGTATAAGAGTCCTTCAGTGTTTTAAATGCCAAAGAAATATTTTTATAGCAGGAAAGCCCCTTCATTCATAGCTGAAAGAAGTCTTGGTTTATGTTTTATATGCACTAATTTATGCATAAATCTTTCTGTGTATCCCTGTTATTGTGCATGGTAATTAGGTTTAGATTTTTATCTTTGAGCAGTTGGCTTGGATAATCACTGTCTGGATAGAATTATATAATAGAAGTGGTTGGTTTCTGGGTTACATATTGCTGGAGGCTGGTACCACTAGAGGAGATGGGTGGAAGCAGGAGAAGGACAGCACTATCACAGTCCATCCCAGGACATGTGGTTGAGCTAACTAGCCTTTACAAAGGAAAGTCTATTATCAGCGCAGCTGGAGATCCTTTAACACTTGTTGCAAAACTGAAATGACATTGTGGTACTGATTGAGATCAACATGTGAACATTTAATTGTTAACACTTTGGTCTCCTTTCAGCAATCTAACATATACAACATTATATACACTGTAGACAAAATAGCAAAAAACTCGTGTAGAACAGAGAAAAGAACAAAAGACAGCCACTGAAAACTGAAGGTAATATCACATTCCATTTCAGTAAAAATAAATAAATAAATAAATAATAAAAACAACAACAATCCCTGTCTCTATCTTCATTTAGATTCAGCTCTTGAATACTGTGTAATGATAAGAATTAGGCACTCATCCTAGGGAAACCTAGATAACGTTACAGTGAGATAGGCAACATTTTAAATGCCTTGTTCTACACAGCTTACAAATATATTAGCATATTTTAAAAGGAAACGTGTAGAGTGGGCACCTTTATCTAGTGCCCAGGATCAGGAGACCAGAATGGTTGATGCCACACTTTTTAGGTCCTTAATATCTTATTTTTCATTAAAATGTTGAGTCCTAAACCCTTTATAGTCTCCAGGCAAAATTGGCATTATGAATGTGTTGTCTGACATTGTATTTCCGTGATAATTATATTTGGTAAGAAAGAGGCAGGTTTTCCCAAACCAGGCATCAATGTGCTAAACAAATTGCAGCTATTCCATTCTCAAAAGACAAAGACTCGATTGTTGAGAAAATATTTACATTAATGAGAATCCAGTCACATTCTTGGTGTATGGAATGTGTTAGTGAACAAAACAAACAAAGTATGCTGTTCTTGAAGTTAAATCCTTAAGGGTATAATTCATGAACAAGTAAGTGGATTTTATGCTATAGTTGAGGACAAATAGTGTTACAGAAAAGCAGAAAAAGATAAGGGTGTTCAAGGAGATAATTTGTATAATTAAATATTCCAGGTAGCTTTCATGGAGGAGATGTGATCTGAGCAACATCATCAATAGGATAACATGTAGATGCCCAAGGAAGCACATTTTAGGCAGAGAACAGCCAGTGCTTAGCCTTAAAGATATATATGCTTGATGTGTTCAAGACATATAAAGAGACCAGTGACTAGAGACCATTATAGTGAGGGTGGCAAGAAGAGGTAAGAGGTACTGAAGTAGGGTAACAGATACGTCGGGGTTTAGAGAACATTGTGTGGTTTTGAAATGGTGGCACATGTGGTTGGGTGTGAGTAGATGCTTTCTAAATAGTATATTGAGGAGATACTGTAGAGGTGAAATGGAGTGATTGACCAGATAGTTACTGTGTTGATCCACCCAAAGAGCATAGTGATTCTCACCAGAGTAAGAATGGAAGAGAGTGGAAATTAGAGGGAGTTTCTGGGTATTTATTTGAAGATAGAGCTAAGAGATAATGTGAGTTTTTGTTTGTATGTGTTGTGTGGCTATAATTTTGTGTATGAGTCATACATATGAAAGTGCAGTTTGGCATGCCATTGTGTATGCTTGCAGAGGTCAGAGTAGGACAGTGGGTGTCTTCCTTATCACTCTCTGCTTTATTGCTGTGAGACAGGGCTCTTCACTGAGTCCTAAGTTTTGTCTCCCCATTTCATGTAGGCTGGCTTCCAGGAAGACCCTTAGGTCTGCCCATCTCTGACTAAAAATGCTGGGGCTACAGGCATGTGTAGCCATGGCTAGCTTTCTACGTGGGTATTAGAGCTATAATGCAGGTCAGGTCCTCATATTGTATAACAGGAGTTCTTCCCACTAAGCTATCTCCTCAGTTCCCTAAAACAATTTCTTAACATATCCAAATGAGTATTAAAGAAAGAAACTCATGGGCAAGACGATTTCTCAGAACAACTGAAATAATGGAATTTCCATCAAGTAATCCACACCAGATTTAAGAGACTGAAAATCAGAAGTTCCATATGGGCTGCCCTCAGTTTGAGTAAACTATTAAATATCCAACCAGGGATGCTCAGAGGTCAGTTGTATATGGTAGCCTAAAGTTAGAAGAGGTACCTGACTAGGAAGAAAGCAGAAGTTGTCAACAACCAAGTATCTTGGATGATATCTCAAGGAAACTAATGTAGATCAAGAAGAAAAGACTGAAGATGTGGCCTAGGAGATTAGCAAGATAGCTCAAAAAGTAAAAGTGTCTTTTGTGAATACCTGTTGACCTAATTCCATCTTTTTTGAACCCAAACTGAAATGGGAGAAACAAACCAATGACACAAAAAGTTTTTTTGTTTTTTTGTTTTATTGTTTTTTGTTTGTTGTTTTTTTGTTTTTTTCCCTCTGGTTTCTGTGTGCTCATTGTGATACATATATTATGTGTAAGCACACACACACACACACACACACACACAAACATACACACAATTATTTTATAGTATTGAGCCTTAGTTAGATACCACTAAAATACAAATGAGAAGATAAGGAATTAGCAAAGAAGACTCATAATAGGCTACTATTGAGGAAGAAGGGCAAGGAAAAGAAGCCAAATGAGTAAGGAGTGTGATTAGAAGTCTGCTGAATGATAAATAGGTACCCTGGGATGAGGAAATGCTGGTGGGGAAACAAAGCTTAATGAGAATGTGGAGACAATCACCTGAATGAAATGGACTCAACAAGAAATGAGGGAACAATAGAAAGCATTAAACATTGTTTACTCTTGTAAATTACTGTGGTGCATCTGCGGGGATTCCAAAGGGAAATGAATCATCCTCTATAAAATGTACAGTGGTATATCCTGGGAACAACTCATCCCATGGGCTGCAAGTCTCCATCTGCACTATTTGTACGTGAGAGTCATAAGCACCTTGCTGGCTTGCTGATTACCATAGACTCTGTCTTCATTATGACATCTGTGTGTGTCCTTAGGACTGTACCTTTGGAACCTGCTTTCTGTTTCTTGGTTTTATTTATTTGGCTTGAAATAGATATTGGGTGCCGTGGAGAGCCTTTTGGGGTGTTGCTTGGCGGGAGTCTGACATTGGCCAAGGACAAGGGAATAGGCTTCAGATGGGAATCTGACTTTGACCATGACAAGAAACTAAGCTCAGGCAGGAATCTGACATTAGGCATGATAAGGAAGTAAGTTTCCAAAAGAAGGGAAGTAGGGTAAGGCAGGAATTTTAATCTCAGGGTACAACAAAAGAAATAGTCTTCCAGCAAGATTTTGGGCTTGGACAAGGAAGTGGGCTCAAGTATTTTGGTCATTATGATAAACCCTTTTAAACAACAGTCATGGGAGTAATTCCTGGACTTTGCTTACTGCCTTGTTATTTTCTTATTGTACTGGTTGCTCTTAATACTTGTATGTACCACATTTTCTGTTGAGGGACAGACATCTGGGTTCTTTCCAGCTTCTGGCTATTATAAATAAGGCTGATATGAACATAGTGGAGCATGTGTCCTTATTACCAGTTGGAGTATCTTCTGGATATATGCCCAGGAGAGGTATTTGCTGGATCCTCCAGTAGTAGTATGTCCAATTTTCTGAGGAACCACCAGACTGACTTCCAGAGTGGTTGTAGAAGCTTGCAATCCCACCAGCAATGGAGGAGTGTTCATCTTTCTCCACATCCTCGCCAGCATCTGCTGTCACCTAAATTTTTGATCTTAGCCATTCTGACTGGTGTGAGGTGGAATCTCAAGGTTGTTTTGATTTGCATTTCCCTGATGATTAAGGATGTTGAACATTTTTTCAGGTGGTTCTCAGCCATTCGTTATTCCTCAGTTGAGAATTATTTGTTTAGCTCTTGAAAGGACCCCAGTAGGGAGACCTCCACTCAAGTCACAGGATATTGGCGAATCCCCCAAGAACTCACAGAAGACCAGGCTTGCTGCAAATCACACAAGGCTTTATTCGGGAAAGCCAGAGCTCTGGGGACGACTCATATCCCGGAAGTGGATAGAGGAGTCAACCCTGAGGGAAAAGAGGACCCGGTTTTTATGGTTCCTCAAGAGGGAGAGAAGGAGGAGGAGGGAGTAGGGGATTTTTCTGATTTGACAATATCTGACAATATCCATTCTTTCTACAGAAGAAATGGGTACACAGAGGATTTTTATGCTCGGGTGCACAGGTGCAAAGTGAAATTCTTACCACAAACACTTGGCAGTGA
>LR753334.1:1672063-1736620 GCA_902729485.2 Mus minutoides | reverse complement strand
TGTAACTTTTTTAATGTCAGAAGCTGCTTGTCCTATAAAGGCCATAGCAACCGCAGCTTGTTGTCCCTCAGAGGTCAGATCAAAAGGAGTATATTGTCTGTAAGCCTCTATCAATCTCTTTAAAAACACTGATGGGGGCTCCGTAGGGCCCTGCATCACTTCTCTTACCTTAGCCAAATTGGTGGGGCGCCTTGCCGCTTCCTTCAGACCTGCGACCAGAGCCCGGCGGAATACTGCCAATCTCTCCCTACCTTGAGCCGTATTGTAGTCTCAATCTGGCTGGTCTAGAGGAAATCCAGCATTTATTTCATTAGGCAAGCTGGTTGGAACTCTATTCACTCCAGGGACATTCTTCCGAGCCTCCAAGAGGATTTGCTCCTTTTCCTCAGTAGTAAATAGGACCTGGAGGAGTTGCTGACAATCATCCCAAGTGGGTTGGTGAGAAAACATAAGAGACTCTACCAGCCCTATTAGGCTGGACGGATTCTCAGAGAAAGAGGCATGGTTAGCTTTCCAGTTATACAAATCTGCTGATGAAAAAGTCCAATACTGGAGGGTCTGTAGGGACTGCTGGTCTGCAGGTGGGTTTCCCACGGCCCTCAAAGGAAAAGCAGAAGTGGTGTCAGGAGTTCCACCTGCAGGGGGACTCTGGGCCCATCTGCTTCGGGTCCCAGTTGCTGGGCCACCAGTTGTACTATTATTGACCCCAGGGCCGGGCACAGGGACCTGTGAAGGTGTGGGATCCAGCAGGGGCAAAGGATAAGGTGGAGGAGGAGGTTCTGGCCACTCAGGAGGCCCCTCAATCTCGGGATAGATCTTGGGGGCTGTGGGTTGAGGCGAAGGTTCTGTTCCAGGAGGAACCTTTGATTTCACTTTTGTCTCACAGAGAGCCAGGGCTTGGGAGCCTGGCTTCCGCGGTGGGATCCACGGCTTTATCCATGATGGTGGATCCTGAACGAGATTCTGCCAAACAGTTATATGTATGGCTGCTGGTCCGGGTGGGACCCAGGTCCATTCTGAAAAACAATGGCTTTAATTTCAAGGATTAAGGTCAAGTCAAAAGTCCCCTGTGGTGGCCAGCCTACCTCAAAAGTTGGCCACTCAGAGGAACAAAAAGTCTGCCAAGGTCCCTTCTTGATTTCTATTGAAAGGTTATGGGCCCTTGTCCTAACTTCAGTCCAATGGTCTAGGGTCAAACTAAGAGGGATTGTCACAGTCTGTCCCATTGTCCAAACCTACAAATTAACACAAAACACAAACAAAAAAACAAACACAAAAAGCACAAAGAGACTGACAATTGTCCGCTTGCTACTAGACAGACAAAACCAATTCAGAGTTGCAGAAGGGTGAGGTGGTGTGTAAGTCTTCTAATCCAGGAAGACCACCAAATCCTCACACCTGTCCCAGACGGACTCCTGGAGTCCTTCTCCCCGCTCTGAGGCGTCCCCCAGAGCGACAGCCGGTGACTCCAGCACGTCTGCTGATCACGCTCCGTGTCTCCTCTCGAGACTCGGGCCTCCGTTTCTCATGAAACGTTGCGGCTGTAAATTTGATCACTGAACCTTGCCGGCATACACAACAGAGACAATCTTAGACAAGAAAGCTCACCTCCAAGTAGGTCTCTGGAGATGTGGGTGGTCGCAAAATCCTGGACGAGCCCCCAAATGAAAGGACCCCCGTAGGGAGACCTCCACTCAAGTCACAGGATATTGGCGAATCCCCCAAGAACTCACAGAAGACCAGGCTTGCTGCAAATCACACGAGGCTTTATTCAGGAAAGCCAGAGCTCTGGGGACGACTCATATCCCGGAAGTGGATAGAGGAGTCGACCCTGAGGGAAAAGAGGACCCGGTTTTTATGGTTCCTCAAGAGGGAGAGAAGGAGGAGGAGGGAGTAGGGGATTTTTCTGATTTGACAATATCTGACAATATCCATTCTTTCTACAGAAGAAATGGGTACACAGAGGATTTTTATGCTCGGGTGCACAGGTGCAAAGTGAAATTCTTACCACAAACACTTGGCAGTGAGCTGCATCTCAATCCATCAACTAACCCACAAACTCTTGGCAGTAAGCTATAGCAGTTGGCAAATACATGCATTCAAAGAACAGTAGGGGCAAGCACACAGATTCAAGAAATGTTCAGGCTATTTAGCTATATAAAGGCTTTCTACTAATAATGAAATCTCTTTCCCAGTTTCGGGGTCTTTGAGACCTGTTACATTTTCTCAGGATCTTTCACTCTGTAGCCCATTTTTTAATGGGGTTATTTGTTTTTCTGGAGTCTAACTTCTTGAGCTCTTTGTATATATTGGATATTAGAGCCCTATCAGATTTAGGATTGGTAAAAATCCTTTCCCAATTTGTTGGTGGCCTTTTTGTCTTATTGACAGTGTCTTTTGCCTTACAGAAGCTTTGCAATTTTATGAGGTCCCATTTTTCAATTCTTGATCTTACAGCACAAGCCATTGGTGTTCTGTTTAGGAATTTTTCCCCTGTGCCCATATCTTCGAGGCTTTCCCCCACTTTCTCCTCTATAAATTTCAGTGTCTCTGGTTTTATGTGGATATCTTTGATCCACTTAGACTTGAGCTTTGTATAAGGAGATAAGAATGGATCAATTCACATTCTTCTACATAATAACCGCTAGTTGTGCCAGCACCATTTATTGAAAATATTGTCTTTTTTTCACTGGTTTTAGATCCCTTGTCAAAAATCAAGTGACCATGGGTGTGTGAATCCATTTCTGGATCTTCAATTCTATTTTGTTGATCTACATGTCTGTCGCTGTACTAGTACCACTCCGTTTTTAATCACAATTGCCCTGTAGTTCAGCTTAATGTCAGGCATGGTGATTCCCCCAGAGGTTCTTTTATTGTTGAGGATAGTCTTTGCTATCCTAGGTTTTTTATTATTCCAGATGAATTTGCAAATTGCCCTTTCTAACTCAGTGAAGAATTGAGTTGGGATTTTGATGGGGATTGCTTTGAATCTGTAGATCGCTTTTGGCAGGATAGCCATTTGACTATATTAATCCTGCCAATCCATGAGCAGGGGAGATCTTTCCATGTTCTAAGATCTTCTAATTCTTCAGAGACTTGAAGTGCTTGTCATACAGATCTTTCACTTCCTTAGTTAGAGTCACACCAAGGTATTTTATATTATTTGTGACTATTATGAAGGGTGTTGATTCCCTAATTTCTTTCTCAGTCTGTTTATCCTTTGTATAGTGAAAGGCCATTGAAGGTATATCCTTTTGTTTTCGGATAAAATGTTCTGTAGATATCTATTAAATCCATTTGTTTCATGACTTCTGTTAGTGTTCATGTATCTCTGTTTAGTTTCTGTTTCCAGCATCTGTCCATTGGTGAGAGTGGGGTGTTGAAGTCTCCCACTATTATTGTGTGAGGTGCAATGTATACTTTGAGCTTTACTATAGTTTCTTTGATGAATGTGGCTGCCCTTGTATTCGGAGCATAGGTATTCAGAATTGAAAGTTCATCTTGGTTGACTTTACCTTTGATGAGTATGAAGTGCCCCTTCTTTTCTTTTTTGATAACTTTAGGTTGAAAGTCAATTTTATTCGATATTAGAATGGCTACTCCAGCTTATTTCTTTGGACCATTTGCTTGGTTAATTATTTTCCAGCCTTTCACCCTAAGGTAGTGTCTGTATTTTTCCCTGAGGTGGGTTTCCTGTAAGCAGCAAAATATTGAGTCCTGTTTGTGTAGCCAGTCTCTTAGTCTATGTCTTTTTAATGGGGAATGAGTCCATTGATGTTAACAGAAATGAAAGAAAAGTAATTGTTGTTTCCTCTAATTTTTGTTGTTAAAGTTGGGATTCTGTTCTTGTGGCTGTCTTCTTTAAGGATTGTTGAAGGATTAATTTTTTGCTTTTTCTAGGGTGTAGTTTCCATCCTTGTGTTGGTGTTTTCCCTTTATTATCCTTTGAAGGGCTGGATTCGTGAAAAGATATTGTGTGAATTTGGTTTTATCGTGGAATACATTGATTTCTCCATCTATGGTAATTGAGAGTTTTGCTGGGTATAGTAGCCTAGGCTGGCATTTGTGTTCTCCTAGGGTCTGTATAACATCTGTATAACATCTTCTGGCTTTCATAGTCTCAGGTTATAAGTCTGGTGTAATTCTAATAGACCTGCCTTTATATGTTACTTGACCTTTTTCCCTTACTGTTTTTAATATTCTATCTTTATTTAGTGCATTTGTTGTTCTGATTATTATGTGTCTAGAGGAATTTCTTTTCTGGTCCAGTCTATTTGGAGTTCTGTAGGCTTGTTGTATGTTCATGGGCATCTCTTTCTTTAGGTTTGGGAAGTTTTCTTCTATTATTTTGTTGAAGATATTTGCTGGCCCTTTAAGTTGAAAATCTTCATTCTCATCTACTCCTATTATGCATAGGTTTGGTCTTCTCATTGTGTCCTGGATTTCCTGCATGTTTTGAGTTAGGATATTTTTGCATTTTGCATTTTCTTTGATTGTTGTGTCTATGTTTACTATGGAATGTTCTGCACCTGAGATTCTCTCTTCCATCTCTTGTATTCTGCTGTTGGTTCCTGATTTCTTTCCTAGGGTTTCTATCTCCAAAGTTGTCTCACTTGTTTTTGTTGTTGTTTTTTCTACTTCCCTTTTTAGGACCTGGATGGTTTTGTTCAATTCCATCACCTGTTTGGTTGCATTTTCCTGTAGTTCTTTAAGGGATTTTTGTGTTTCCTTTTTAAGGACTTTTACCTTTTTAGCAGTGTTCTCCTGCATTTCTTTAAGTGAGTTATTAATGTCCTTCTTGATGTCCTTCTTCATGTCCTATACCAGCATCATGAGATATGATTTTAAATCTGAGTCTTGCTTTTCGGGTGTGTTGGAGTATCCAGGACTGGTTGAGGTGGGAGTGCTGGGTTCTGATGATGGTGAGTGGTCTTGGTTTCTGTTATTAGGATTTGTACATTTGCCTTTCGCCATCTAGTAATCCCTGGAGTTAGTTGTTATAGTTCTCTCTGGTTGGAGCTTGTTCCTCTTGTGATTCTGTTAGCCCCTGTCAGCAGTCCTGGGAGTCCAGCTCTCTCCTGACTCTCAGTGGTCAGAATAGTCTGCAGGCAAGCTCTCTTCTTGCAGGGAAGGTGCATGAGGTCTGGTGTTCAGACCTGCCTCTTGGCTAAAGGTGAAGGTCCCCGATTCAGGGCCTGTCCCAGAAGATGTGTTGCCTCTGCAGTCTGCATGCTCACCTGCTCAGACTGGTCTCTGAGGGACCCAGGACCCAAGTTGGCTCCCTCAGGAGCTCCGGCAGGCAAAGCCCTCCAGGGCAGACACCTCTGCTCAGGTAGAGAAGGTGCCTGGATGTCTGCAGCCTGAAACTGGTTCTGTTCCAGAAGCTGTGTTACTTCTGCCATTTGCACTCTCACCTAAGCAGACTGGTCTCTGTGGGACCTGGGACGTAAGATGGCTCCCTCATGAGCTCTGGCAGGCAAAGCCCTCCTGGGCGGACACCTGTCCTCAGGTGGGGAGGGTGCCCGGATGTCTAGAGCCTGAAACTGGGTCTGTCCCAGAAGCTGTGTTGCTTAGCCATCTGCTCCCTCACCCCCTGCCCTCTGTGAGCTGACCTGCGCAGACTTCAGGGAACCTTCTTGTTGCAGTGAGTAGTGATGAATTCAGACTCATAATCGGTCAAAATGAAGAAATTGGGGACTATTAAGTGTTCAGTCCTAGATGGTCCATCTGTATCACCTGCTCCAAGCCTCAAGCAACATCATGGAAAGGGGAACAGAAAGAGTGTGAGTGCCTTATGATGGGCAGAGTGTCATGAAATGCTGCTATAACATGGTTGTTGCACCCGTGAACTCAAAGTCATAGTTACTTGATCAAGACCTGTACAAAAGTGGGCCTTTCAAAAACTTACCTATCAACTATTCATCAGGGGAGCAGGGAATAGCTCATGAAGCTGTACTTCTTCCTGCAGAGTTATTGGCAGTTAATGGCCATTAATGGGGATTCATGTTTCTCAACCTTTGCTCAAATGCATAGTTCCCTATGCATGCAAACAACCCCAGTTAAACCCAAAGCCTCTCTCCCTCCCTCTTTCCACCCCATCCCTCTCCCAGCCTGAAAGTTGGAGGGGGAGCTTGTTGGGCAAAGGGGATTGGCAAGAGTAGAAAGGGAAAGAGGATGATGGTAGATTAAACATGATCAAGGTACTTTTAATATGTATAAAATTATGAAAGAATTACTTAAACAGTATTGACACATTTATTAGTAGATTCTTTTTCTGCAACATTAAAAAAAACTATTTCAGAGTAACATACTATTTCAAACCTATAACTAAATAAATACATACTAGATTAATTTGTTAAATTTCTGATGGTTTGTTTTAAACTCATATGAGCAATTACAAGGAGAAATAGACCTCATCGTGATTGGAAAAAACTTTCTGGAAATATTTATCTTATTCTTTAAATTGTCTACTGAATGCATTTAAAGGTGAGACCTTGAAAAATAGAAACTTACATTAGATGCACTAGAACCTTAATTCATGCACATTCAAACTGTGCATCAAATAGCTAAGGCACAATGAGTTTCCACTGCAACAACTTTTTTTCTTGAATTTAAAAATATAAGTAGGTGAAGATATAAGACATGTTAATTAAACTCCTTTACTTTACCATAATATCTACATATATCTATATGATATATATATATATATATATACATTATATATGTATTCTAATCTTCAATAAAAAGGCTGACCTAACTTTTAAAGAATATGGATATTATTTTACAAGGGAGTGTGGTTGTTTAGCTTCATAATCTTTATTTCTTGATTCTACTCCAAAGGTATATGTACTTGTAGCTGTCCATTCTGGATATTATCTTTAAATATGTGGCTCTTATAAAATTATTAAAGAAATATTAATGAAGATACTATATGTAAACCATTAAAATATTTCATCAAGAGTAATGCTGGTAGTTAAAAGTTATACATGCATTATTATAAGTTTATTATAATGATGCTGTAAAGTGATTTATATTGTTCAATTGTCATTTACAGTCACATCAGCAATGGCTTCTAGAGCAAGTATTTCAAAGCAGTATATTTTGAGTTTTCTGGTAACATGGTATTAATAATTTTATATTTATAAAATTTCTGGTATTAGCCTCTTACCTGATATAGATTAGATAATTCTTTCCTTTGAAATCAATTCCTACAATAAAGGTAATGAAAATCTCACATTTTTGGATTGATACAGAAAAATCCATCAGTTTGGGGGAAGGGGAGCTAGAGAGATACACTGCATAAATTAAATGTCTTAACATTTTTAATAACTCACAGATAGTTGCCATGTTTATAATTTAGAGCAGGAAAATGTTTTAGAGCTATCCATCCATTGAAAGTTTTCTGATCATTGTCATTTACATTTCTAAGACCACTTATGCCTGTAGGCAGAACTGTCCCTGTCCCTTATGTCAGCAGTGTGAGGAAATTCCCTCCATTGGCATTTTGGACACTTCTTGAATTCCAAGACCTTTCCAGTAGCCATATTTTGCATAGAATTATGAAAACTGAAACCATGTTCTTTGAAATCTTAATTAGGGTTTAAATGGGGGCGGGGCTCCAAACTTAAAGATAAAAGGAGCCTTGATTGGAAAATGCTGAAAAGATAAAATGGAGCCATGAAGTTAGCCTGAAAAAGATGTTGGTGTTTGTAGAGGAGTGTGTGGTTGTTAGGAGAGTGGAGTGGTCCCTATGAAGAATGACAGCACACTGCCTACAGTTGATGGCAGGCTGAAATTACTAAATAAAACATTTCAAAGAAAAGCTGTAAGATTCAAACAACACTTACTACTGTGTATCATTAGAAGTGGTCGCCATTAATCTTGTTATGCTTAGTTCATTTACATTAAACTGATTGATATGATGTACAGTCAGTGAACATGGTACATGTAAGATGGCAGCACTATATAGATCAAGAGTTCACTGTGATATTTGAACATATCAGATATAAATATTTTATTCTTTTCTGTTTGAAAAAAGGCTATTATAACTAAAGTACACATTTAAAAAATAGTGACTTGAAGATATTATATTTACATATACGGTGTGTGTGTGTGTGTGTGTGTGTGTGTGTGTGTGTGTGTGTGTGTACTTGTGTGGAGATCAAAGGACAACTTTCAGTTGTCTTCCCTAGGTGGACCCTAGGAATTGAATTCAGGTCCACAGGCTTAACAGCAAGCAACTTAACACACAGAGCCACCTTATTCAATATGCATTTTCTAATTTCAGAAATGCAAGACCATTAGGTCAGGCTTCAGGTTCATAAGTCAGCCATTATTTTGAAGATTATTGAGGGAAATCATGAATCAGAAAGTGAGCACAATGACCAGGGAAACATGCAGGCTAACACCATACCCTTACCTCTCCCCCAACTCCTCCAAATGTAATGCCCCAGTTTCATCCTTAGCTTTGCAACAGGCCATCTGCCCCCACCATCCATCATTTCCAGTGGTCTGCACAGATCTTCACCACCTATCCTCCCTTCCCCTGACCCATTGCTTTAAACCATCCTCCAACTCTAGCAGGTACTCCCTACAAGTCCATAAAGCCACTCCATTCAGGGAAGGTGCACCTGTTCTTCTAAATCTAATTCCCCAGTCTTATCCTCAGCTCTGTAGCAGAACATCTACTACATCCTGCCTTCCCTAAACCCTCATCTCCAGTCCATTACAAAGCTCTTTCTCTCCAAACTTCCTTTCCCCACCCGTTGCTTTGCCTCAGCCATCAACTTCAGCAGGCACTCTTTGGGAACCCACAAGCCACCCTGACTAGGGAAGCTAGTAGGATAACTGTAGATCTCCCTCATTTCCACCAAGATTAATTCCCTAGTCTCAACTCTGTAGTAGATATTCTGTTGTGGCCTCTCCTCACTCAGTCCCCATTTCCAGAGGACTAAGCAAATGTGGTAGAACATCCTGATTTCCTTCTTCCTGTTAACCTCTTCAACCCCTACCAGTCCATCCTCATTCCTAAGTGTCAGCTCCCAATACCTAGAAACACAGTGATCTGGAACTCTCAGTAGCCATGTCTGAAAGAATTCTGGAAGAATTTCCTATCAGACAACACACAGCTACAAGAGGTGGAAGATAGAATCTGAGGCATCAAAGATATGATAGAAGAAATGGATACATCAGTCAAAGAAAATGCTAAATCTAAAACAGTTATGACACAAAACATCCTGGAAATCTAAGATGCTATATAAAGGTCAAATCTAAGAATCATAGAAATAGAGGAAGAAGAAGAAACCCAGATCAAAGGCATGGAAAATATTTTCAACAAATTTATGGAAGAAAATTTCCTGACCTATGGAAGGTATATAAAGGAACAAGAACCATACAGAACACCAAACAGTCTGGATTAGAAAAGAAAGCCTTCTTGGGACATAATAATTAAAACACTAAACATACAGAACAAAGAAAAAGTATTAAAAGTTACAAGTAACACCAAGTAACATATAAAGTCAGACCTAGTAGAATAACACCTGAGTTCTCAATGGAGGATCTAAAAGCCAGAAGGACCTGGACAGATGTGTTGCAGAATCTGAGAAACCACAGATGCTATCTAAGACCACTATACTTGGAAAACTTTTTAATCACCATAGATGGAGAAAACAAGACATCCCATGATAAGAACCAAATTTAAGCAATATCTATCTACAAATTCAACCCTACAGAAGGTTCTAGAAGGAAAAGACTAATATAAAGAGGTTAACTGAATTCAAGATAATACATAAAATGAATAATCCCAGACCAGAAAAATCAAAGGAGGGGGAAAACACACACACACACACACACACACACACACACACACAATCTCTCTCTCTCTCTCTCTCTCTCTCTCTCACACACACACACACACACACACACACACACACACTCACACACACACACAGATTCCATCACCACCTCCACCACTACCAATAACAACATGATTACAACTATGACCACTCCCAACAACAGCAACAACAAAATAGTAGGAATCAACAGTCATTTGTATCTCTCAACATCAGTGATCTCAATTTCCCAATAAAAAGATACATACCAACTGGGTGTGGTGGCGCACGCCTTTAATCCCAGCCCTTGGGAGGCAGAGGCAGGTGGATTTCTGAGTTCGAGGCCAGCCTGGTCTACAGAGTGAGTTCCAGGACAGCCAGGGCTATTCAAGAGAAACCCTGTCTCGAAAAACCAAAACAAACAAACAAACAAACAAACAAAAACATATATACCAACTGGAAAATGTAAAAACAAGATTTATTTTTCTGATGCATCAAAGAAACACACCTTAACATTAATGATAGAAATCACTTCAGGGTAAAAGGATAGAAAAAGATATGCTAAGCAAAAGGAATTATGAAGCAAGCTGGTGCTGCCATTTTAATATCTGACAAAATAAACTTCATCTCAAAACTTATTAGAAGAGATAGGGAAGTACTCCATAGTTATCAAATGAAAATCTACCAAGAGGACATTGAAATTCTTAACATTTGTACCCCAAACACAATAGTATCTAAGTTTATTACAGAAACACTACTTTAGATTATATCACATATTGATCCTAATGCACTGATAGTGGGAGACTTTATTTCCCAACTCTTGCCTCTAGACAGGTCATCCAGACAAAAATTAAGCAAAGCTGGAGCTAACTACTATTATAAATGAAATGGACCTAACACATGTTTACAGAACATTTAACCCAAACACAAAAGGAGATACCTTTTTCTCAGCACCTCATGAAACTTTCTTCAAAATTGAAGACATTCTTTTTTTTTTTTTTTTTTTTTGAGACAGGGTTTCTCTGTATAGCCCTGGCTGTCCTGGAACTCACTTTGTAGACCAGGTTGGCCTCGAACTCAGAAATCCACCTGCCTCTGCCTCCCAAGGGCCGGGATTAAAGGCGTGTGCCACCACGCCCAGCTAATTGAAGACAATCTTAATCACAAAAGCAAGTTTCAACAGATACAAGAAAACCAAAACAATACATCATGCATCCTATCTGACTACCATGGATTAAAGCCAGATATCAACAAAAAACAGAATCAGGAGAAAGCTTACGAACTCATACAAACTAAACAACTGTCTAATTAATGAAAAGTGGTTCAAGAAACAAATTAAAGACTTGTTGGGAACAAAATAAAACCTTGGGGGCCCTGGGGAAGATCAGAAGGAAAAAGATGCCCACACCCTGCCAGAATTTCCCTATTCTCTGGTCAGTCAGGCATGGGAGGGCTGCTACCTACCCTATCCACTCATCCCTGGGTGGGCATTTCTCTATCACACTCTTCAGGAGGTGGCCAAGGGGCAGCCCTGCCTGCCCCCCCCCCCCAACTACTTTGCTAAAGCCACCAGGGTTGTAAGAGAGAGGAAAGAGGGGAGAAGTTCCCAAAACTGACCAGAGTGTGCAGTGGAACTTGAAGTAGCAGAGCAGAGACTCTATGGTTTAAGAGCTTTATTATAGAAATGCAGGGGAAAGAGAGAAGGTAGAAGAGAGAGAGAGAGAGAGAGAGAAGGCTAGAAATAAAGAGAGGGAAAGAGAAAGGAGAGAGGAGAGAAGACAAAAGAGAAAGGGAAGAGGAGAGAGAAGTGAGAGAAGTGAGAGGTATGAGGACAAAGGAATAAGAGTAAGAGAGTGAGGTGCAGGCTGAGCACCCCTTTTTGTGGTCTTCACTGTTGCTAGGTAACTGGGGAGGAGTTTAGCCTGAAGGTCAGAAGCTTGGGCCATTGCTTATGTGACTACTGACCATGCTTCTCTTGTGGGGGCTGTGGGAGGTGATACCTTAGGCAGGGGCTGGAGTTCCAGGAGCATGAGGGAACGCCTACCGTGTCATGTAGGTGAATTATGACCATCAGGTTTCAGACCTTAGCTCAACTGGATACCAGCCTGCAATTCCCCACAAAGACTTTCAAGAATTGAATGAAAATGAAAACATACATAGCCAAATTTATGGGACACAACAAAAAAAATGTTTCTCAGAGACAAGAAATCATCAAACTCATGGCTTAAATCAATAAAATAGGAAAAAGAAAATACAAATAATTAATGAAGCAAAGAGTTGATTTTTTTTTGAGCAAACCAATAAGACTGGCAAACATTTCTCCAAATTAACAAAATTAGTAATGAAGGGGTGGGGATAACAGTAGACACTGAGGAAATCCAGAGAATCAGAAGGTTATAGTTTAAACACCTATATCCCATACAATTGGAAAATCAAAAATAAATGGATAATTTTCTTAATAGGTCCCATTTACCAAAGTGAAATCAAGATCAGATAAGGAAATTAAATAGACTTATGAATCCTAGTGAAACAGAAGCAGTGATTAAAAGTCTCCTAAAAAATTAAATAAAAAATAAAAAAGCCCAGGGTCAGAGGTTTTAGCAGAAAATTCTACAAGATTTTCAAAGAAGAGTTAATGCCACTATTCCTCAAATTATTCCACAAAATTGAAACAGAAGGGACATTGCTCAATTTATTTTATGAGACCATAGTTCCTCTGATACCTAAACTACATAAAGAACTGACAAATAAGGAGACTTACATACCAATTTCCCTTATGAGCTTAGATATAAAAATTCTTAAATAAAATACCTGCAAACTGAATTTGAGAAAATATCACAAAGATCACTTACTTGCTATATGCTTCATCCCAGAAATGAAGAGATGGTTCAACATACATAAATTAATAAATGTAATCTACCAATATAAACAAACTGAAAGACAAAAGCCATATGAACATCTCATTAGAAGCATGAGAGGACTTTGACAAAACACCGCACCGCTTCATGATAAAAGTCCTGGAGAGGTAAGGGTTACAATGGACATAGCTCTACATAATAAAGGTGGTCTACAGCAATCCCAACATCAATTTAAACAAAGAAGAACTCAAAGTAATTCTACTAAAATCAGGAACAAGGTTTCTACTCTCTCCCTACTTCTTTAATACAGTACTTGAAGTCTTAGCTAGAGCAATATAAAAACTGAATGAGATCAGAAAGATAAAATTGGAAAGGAAGAAGTCAAAGTATTTTTATTTGCAGATGATATGATAATATATGTAAGTGACAGGAACAATTTCACTAGGGAACTCCTGAACCTGACAAACACATTCAGCAAAGTAGTTCCATACAAAATTAGCTCAAAAAGCCCAGTAGCTATCCTTTATATGCATGACAAAAGAGCTGAGGATGAAATCAGGGAAACAACATCTATCAAATGCCTCAAATAATAAAATATATCTTGAGATAATTCTAACCAAGAAAATGAAAGTTTTGTATGATAAAATCTTCAAGTTGATAAAGAAGTTGAAAAAGATATAAGAAGATCAAAAGATCTCCCATGCTCATGGATTGGTGAGATTAGCATAGTAAAGATGACCATCCTACCAAAAGTAAGCTACAGATTCAATGAAATCCCCATTAAAATTCCAATGCAATTTCTTACAAGGGTAAATTTCAGCTTTATATGGAAACACACACACACACACACACACACACACACACACACACACACACACCACAAAACAATAACAAAACAAAAACAAGCAAGCAAACAAACAAACAAAAAAACCCTAGGATAGCTAAAATAATCCTGACTAATGAAGGAACTGCTGGATGGGGGTGGGGCAGAATCATCATTCCTGATTTCAGGTTGTATTACAGCAGTATAGTGATATAAAAATGCACAGTATTGGAACAAAACAGACATATTGATCAATGGAATTGAATTGAAGGCCTACACACACAAACACACACACACACACACACACACACACACACACCCCTATGGATACCTGATTTTCTTTTCATTTTTTTTATCAAGAAGCTAGAAATACACTGGGAAATGACATCATCTGCAATGAATGGTGCTCATCAAATTAGATGGCTTCATGTAAAGAATCCAGATAGATCCAAACTTATAACTCTGCACAAAATTCAACTGCAAATTACTCAAACTCCTCAATGTAAAACACTGAACAGAAGAGAAAGTGTGGGGGTAGCCTTGAACTCATTAGCACAAAAAATTACTTTCTGAACAGAACACTAAGGTCAACAATGAGTAAGTGTCACCTCGTGAAACTGAGAGGTTTCTGCACAGCAAAGGACACATCATTTGGACAAGTGGCAATCTAAAGAAGGGGAAAAGTTTTTTCTTTTTTACCAACTACTCACATCTGGAAGAGGGATTATTGTCCAAGATAGATAAAGAACTAAAAAAGTTACTAGATAGTGAGAAAAATAATAATGCAATTTTAAAAGAGGGTATTGCTTTAAACATAAATCAATTCTCAATAGAGGAAAACAAATGGCTGGGAAACACATTAAAAAGAGATGTTCAACATCCTTAGCCATCAGAGTCAGAGTGCAAATTAAAACTTTGAAATTTCATCTTACACCTGTCAGAATGGCTAAGATCAATAAAGCAGATGACAGCTCATGCTGACAATAGAGGATGTGCAGTACGAGGAACAGTCATCCATTGCTGGTGGAAGTGAAAACTTGTACAGACAGTATGGAAATCAATGTGGTTGTTCCTTCAGAAGATGGTAATAGATGTATTTCAAGATTCTGCTATATCACTTTTGGGTATATACCCAAAGGACTCTGCATCAGAAATACTTGCTCATACATATTCATTGCTGGTCTGTTCCTAATAGTCAGAAATTTGAAACAACAAAAATGTTCCTCAACAAAAGAATGGATAAAGAAAATGTGGTACATTTACACAGTGGAGTATTATTCGGCCATTTAAAAAAATGAATTCTTGAATGTTCCTGGCAAATGGATGGAACTAGAAAAAAATCATCCTTAGTGAGTTATCTAAGACCCAAAAAAGACAAATATGGCATGCATTTACTTATGTGAGTACATATATTACAACCAAGCTATTATATATAGAACCTCATGGAGTAGGTATAGATAATGGAACTAGAGGTTGCAGATAGAGTGTGTTAGAAAAGGGGAGTAGAATAGATAACTATGGATGGAATAGGGGGTGGTGGAGTGGGATGATCAAGTGGAGAGGGGATAGGAGAAATGGTTGAAGAAGGGAATACAGGAAGAGTTAGCTAAAATTAATGGGTATTTGATAGGTAGTATGGAAATCTAACACCATTGAAGCTTCCTAAAGTATATGCATATATGAAGGCAATCTAAATGAAAATTTCAAATAATGGTAAACACAGAGTTATAACTCACCATCTCTTGTCGTGAAATGAAGCTTCCATTACTGGGATTGAGTTGCCTCTGATTGAACTGTTGGCCAAAGGGATCCCATGGGAATCCCAAACAACTCAGGCTGTTGCCAAGACAATAGTTTGCTCTCTATAACCCAACCTAGCAACTAGTTCCCATTGCTGAAAACAAGACCTATAGAAGTCATTGAACATGGAGAAGTCAAGCTGGTGACTGCATAGTCTTTAACCTCTGTTGTAGTGTTTTTGGTAAGGGAAAGAATTCTAAATGCTATCAAAAGAAAAATATAAACACCAAGCCAGGTACAAATCAATGATCTACAATGGCATCCTACTTGCAAGATAGGGGCAATGGTGGAACAAGCTTGTGAGAATAACCAACTGATATCTGATTTTACTTATAGCCCACTTGACAAGATGGAACCCATGTCCAACACTGCTTGAGTGACCACAAACCAGAGACTAGATAGCCTAGGGACTTAAGGTGAAACCAAATAATACTGGTCTCTAAAACAAAAAGTAATGTTTATAAGATAAAATTCTGTAATGTTTACAAATAAGGGCTTTGTTGTTTGTTGTTGTTGTTGTAATAAGGTCTTCCCCTGCTTTAGGACGTCAGCTTATCAAGACCTTAAACCTCCTAGAATCAAGATACTTGAAGAAGAAGCATAATTC
The DNA here is from genome assembly GCA_902729485.2 of Mus minutoides. Classification (NCBI taxonomy): domain Eukaryota; kingdom Metazoa; phylum Chordata; class Mammalia; order Rodentia; family Muridae; genus Mus; species Mus minutoides. Next base: position 1,720,702 of record LR753334.1, on the reverse strand, counting down.
CACACTACAAAGAAAGATCCTCTGAATTGCAAAGCCACACAGAATCATGTCTATTTCAAGCAGTATGCCAGCTTTGACTCTCCAGAGGTGATACACATAAATTTCAACCTAGCATAGAATTTCTTGACAAGATGTAGTTTTGCATCTGGGAGACAACTACCAATGTCAAAAATAGCTTTTGTTGTTATATCTGAAGGGCTCCATTATTGCTATCTGTGGCTAGAAACTAGGGATGGCACTGGACATCTTGTCAAAGACTGGGCGTCTCCCAAGGAACAAGAGCTATGAGTTCAAATGTTGGTAGTGCTGCTTTTGAGTGTCTTTACTATTACATCAGATTTCTATAATGGCAGGGAAGCCTGGACACTAACTAATACTAGTAATATATAGCACAACTAACATCCCAATTATTCCCTTACATCCACCTATACTCTCACAATGTCTCATATGCATGTATATACATACATAGAATACACACATAGAATAGAATATAATTTTTAAAAAGTTTGAAGGAGCTCACTTATATAATAGCAATTGTTTACATTTTCCCAATTTGAAGGTATTTCTTCCTTGAATCTCAAAGTCTTCTTCTAGATAATGGAAGAGGCAATTTATTATGTCACCAGAGGAACAAAAGACCTAACAATTCTTCAAAAATTTCTGCTAGGACTTAACATTGTGAGCAAAAGGTGAGTTTTTAATATTTTCTCTCCAGGAAAGCAAAGAACTTGAATTTCTCCCTGTAATTTTCTCCCAAGGATGTTATTAAACTTGGACAGCACATTCCTCTGGTGGTGTAGAAAAAAAAAAATGGATTCTATAGTAATGTACACTGGGGAAATGAAATGCCAAAGATAAGAAAGCAAATATGCAAGTTATCTACGTAAATCCTGTGGAGATAAAAGTGAAATGTATAGTCTATGAAGTCAGATTGAGGCCAAAAAAGAACATAAATCAATAAAATCATTCCAGTCTTTTTGCAAGGAAAAAGTGGATCCTATTCAGATATTCTCAAAGTAAATGTGGTATTTCATCATTGACAATGAATGAAAGTTTCTTTCTCAATCATATATAGTGTATGTATCACAAATAGTATATTTACAAGATCAATTAGACCAACATGTATGTAGGTATATGGATGTATAGAAATCCGGGAGTTTTGATTTTTAAAATATAATGTTAAGAAATCTATTTAATCAGATTTATCTTTGATATTATTCCTAATTAAAATAATCACACTGGGCCAATGAGATGGCTCAACCAGTAACAGCTCTTGCTACTAAGCATGGCACTCTGAGTTCTCTCACTGGGAGCCCCATGATTGAAAGAAGAAAACCTAGTCTTTCAAGCAGTCCTTTGACCTCCACACATATGCCATGGTACACACATGCCTATGCACATTCACACCTATGTGTGAACATACACAATAAGTAATAAATTAATGTAATCCTAAGAACAACAATAGCAATAACTTTTCTTTCCATTATGCAAGATTTGACTTTATAGTCAAATCTTTCTATTATGCCTGTCTGATTTTTCTCTTCCTTTCTCTAACAGCTATTCATGCTGATTTTATCTACTTCTCAACTAGAGAAAAATCACTCCAAACTTCTCTCTTTGACACATTCTAACAACTTATACATCATTTACATGCATTACGTTATATGCTAGAATTATCAGGTATAATTTTTGTCTTCAAAATACCTTATATTCATCAAAGTCATTTGTAACCAGAAATATCTTAACCTCACACTTCAAATATTTTATTAAATAATCAAGTAGTGTGGTAATTTGAATGAGAATGGCTTCATAGGCTCTTATATTTAAAAGTTTGATTTCCAGGTGGTGCCCTGGTTAGGGAGGATTAGGAAGTGAGGCCTTGGAGGATGTATATCACTGGAGGTGGGCTTTGAGGTTTGAGAAGCCCACACCAAATCTGATCCATCTCAGCCTACTCATATTCTCTCTCTCTCTCTCTCTCTCTCTCTCTCTCTCTCTCTCTCTCTCTCTCACACACACACACACACACACACACACACACACACACACACACATTCTCTGCCTGCTGCTTGTGAATCTGATGTAAACTCTCAGCTACTGCTCCAGCACCATGCTTGCCTGATAACCACACTCACTGTCATGATGGTCATGGATGCACCCTCAGAGACTGTAAGCAAGTACCCAATTAAATGCTGTCTTTTATACACTGCCTTGGCCATAGTGTCTCTTCAGAGGAAGAGAACAGTGACTAAGACAAGCTGTACAGTTAATTATCAATCTGATCCTACAAAACCATCAACTGGATATTTTCTACATGCGAGTGTTTTAGAAGAAATGACCAAATCAAGTGAGTCTTTTTTTTTTCTATAGATATTCATAATCCAGTCAGAAAATTTGGGTATTTTAAAGAAATATCATAGATTATATTTCAGGTCCCTCAGTGTGGTCCCCCTCCCCCATGCCGGCTCCAGGCTGGGATCAGTTCAGACCTGCTGCCATGGGGGTGGGGGGCTGGCCCTCCAGCTAGGCTGGCTCCTTTTGTTATGCAACTACCGACACCCGCCTCCAAGTCTCTGCTGCTGCTGGTCGGCCCAGAGCTGCCTAGAAGGTCCGGGAAGAAGGCAGCTCCTCGTGGTCTCCAAGATGGAGCCAGGGGCCCTGAAAATGGGATTGTGTGGTGGATGGGAAGCCCTGCTATAACCTAAGACTCTAAGCATTAAACCTAGGGGCCTTGATCAGAGAATTTTTGTCTTGGCCTCCATTATTTCTCTCGACCGTTCACGCCTATACAGCTCTGGCCACCTCCTCAGGAACCCAGATAGTGTAAACTGCAGGTGGTCTTACAGAATCCCACACCTCAGGTTTTGTGAATCAGTGTAATATTAGCACTGCACATTGTGGTGCTTCTATTCATACCACATATGAATGCATCCTCTTTGGATATTTACTTCACATCTCTGAAAGTGACTTTGATATACAGATTGACCACCTATACTCACTATCAGGAAATTTGTACACCTGATCTTAGCTAAAAGTGAAACCACCAGGAGATGTCTAGCAGCTATAGTTGCAGCCATAGCTGTGCAATGTTGAGCCTAATGGCTATAGGTAAGAAGACTTCAGCCACTCAGGACCATGCAGTGAACTGTGTGACTAGAGGGATGGTTGATGGGAACAACCTTGTCACAGCCTAAACTTCTGAAGAAAGAGCTCTCCAAAACTGAGGGTACTAACACTTCAAAGAACATTTTTTTTTTTAACTCCAAAAAACCTATCTGAAAGACCAGTGCCACCTCTAGGCTACTGAAGTACCTCCAGACACAATTCATTCAGTATTTTCTAACAGCCTGTCTTGGGGCTTTTTCAGTCTGTTTTGCCCAGTCATTACCAAATGACAAATTTCTTTCTTCATTTTCACATGTGCTGAGCAATACACAACTGAGCTCTAATATTATAAAATAAATTAAAAACTTGTATAAAGTAAACAATATGATTTGACAGGTAGCATAGTTGTTGTACAGTATGTAGTGAAACATTTGAGGTCAATAAAAATCTCTCCAATAAATATCCAAAAAGATTCCCTCAGATAAAGATATCTTTTGTCTTCCTCAGTATCTTCTTTTATTAAAAATAGATTATTTTCTCACATAATATATTCTGATTATGGTTCCCCTCCCTCCATTCTTCACAGTTCCTCTCTACCTCCCCTTCAATCTGAAAGAGTAGTACGTAACCAAAGACAAAATGGAGTCCCTTGTGTCAGGAGAGAAAGTGAACCTTTAAACTAACCGATGGCCCTAGCTAAGGGGCAAGCCTTTCCTGGAACAATCACAGAATAGCCCAACACCCTCTGAGTGTCACAACGACCTCTGTGGAATGTTTCAACGCCCCAGGAGGTTGCCTAAGGTAGCACATGACTTAACTGTTAGGTAGATTACCCGCCCTCCTTTGTCTCTTAGAGTTAGCTATTACCTCAAGCTGCTATCTGGGCCTCTTGCTGATGTTTGAACTAGCCAATCATGTGAAACTGCGCCAATTTCCCCAACCCCCTACCCCATTGCTATAAAAGCTTCTAATTTTAGAGCCTCGTGGTCGACTCCCCTGTCTCTTGCATGGGACACGGGTCATCCAGGAGCTCCGATGAAAAATCCTCTTGCATTTTGCATCAAAACAGATCTCTTGTGCTTCTTGGGGTTCGCGAACAGCCCGTGTTTGGAGTAGGGGTATTTCTGGTTTGATCTTACAAATCCAAATACACTGTCTTTCTGTCTCTCAGAAAAGAAACAGACTTCTGAGAGATAATAGTAAAATATAATAAAATAAAAGAAAAATGAACACATCAGAGTTGGACAAGACAACCCAACAGAAGGTAAAGAGCCCAAGAGAAGGTATAAGAATCAAAGAACCACTTATACACACACTCAGGAATCTCATAAAAACACTAAACTGAAAGTCATAATATAAGCACAGAGGCCCTGATGCAGACTGCACAGGCCCTGTGCTTGCTGCTTCAGTCTCTGTGAGCTCATATGAGCCTTACTTAGTGGATTTAGAAGGCCTTGCTCTCCTGGTGTCTTCCATCCCCTCTGTCTGCTACACTCTTTCTGCTTCCTCTTTTCAGAGGTTCCCTGTGCTCTAAGGGGAGGGAATTGATAGAGACATCCTATTTAGGTCTGTAAATAAATACAAATACAATGACTAAAAGTTCAGCAGCTGGCTTGAAAATGTCCTGAAACTTACCAGTTATCTTTGAAGAGACTGTTGTTATACTGCAGTCTGCCACCGATGAAAGATAAACTTCAGCTTAAGGACAAAAATGACATGTCACTCCCCTCACACAATGTAGACACTCATCTTCAGGCCGGTAAGAAAGAAGCATTTCCTCATCACAGTATGGATCCATGCAAATCAGAGGGTCCACTATTAGAAGGATTAAAAGAAAGAAAGAAAGAAAGAAAGAAAGAAAGAAAGAAAGAAAGAAAGTCACTTCAAAACTTAAGCCTTTGACAGTAAAATTTTAAAAAATGATGTTGTATGAGTCTAGTCTATTGAAGAGGTTCATTTAAGATCTTAGCATACGAAATGTAATAAATAGTGGATAAGGAGGTATATCTCAGTGTTTTAGACCTTTTGCTATGTTTTGTATTATTTTGTTTTGTTTTTTAACTTGAGTATCATCTTGGAAAAGGAAACCTCAATTGAAAAAATGCCCTTATGAGATTGGCCTGTAGGCAAGGCTATGGGGCATTTTCTTGATTGATGATTGATGTGGGCAGCAGGCTCAGGCCACAGTGGATATATCATGCCATCTCTGGGAATGTGGTCTTTAAGTGTGTAAAAAAAAAAAAAAGAAAGCCGAACAATCTATGGCGAACAAGCCAGTAAGCAGTATTCCATCATTAATTCTGTAGCAGTTCCTGCACCCAGATTCCTACCTTGGATTCCTGCCCTAACTTCCCTTCATAATGAATTCTGACTATAAGCTGAAGTAAATTTTCTTTCCTGTGGTAGTCTAAATGATATAGAAACCATAGGTTCATATATTTTAATACTTGATGCCTGGTTGGTGGAGCTGTTTGGGAAGAATCAGGTGTGGCCTTATTAAATGTATATCACTCGGGAGTAGGATCTGAGGTTTCAAAAGCCCTCACTGTTTCTATTTAGTTCTCTCTCCTTCTTACTTGCTGGTAAGAATGCAAGTTTTCAACTACTGCTCTAGTGCTGTGCCTGCCTACCTCTTGACACACTTCCTGCCATAATGGCTATGGACTCACCTTCTGAAACTCGAAGCCTCAATAAACTGTTCAATAAATTGCCTTGGTCATGGTTTCTATCAACAGAAAAAGAAAGTAAGACACTGCTCAAATTGCTTTTGATCTTGTTATTTATCTAAGAAGAAGGAGGAGGAGGAGAAGGAGAAGGAGAAGGAGGAGATGGAGAAGAAGGAGGAGAAGGAGAAGGAGGAGAAGAAGAAGAAGAAGGAGAAGAAGAGAAGAAGAAGAAGATTAAGACACTATAGAAACAAGAGACCCTAGTTCAAATTCCCAGTACCCTGTAAACGCCAGGTCTGGCTAAGTATACTGTAATACTAATGTTAAATGTTGGAGATATTAGCCCATAATTAATTTTGGTTTTTTTTTTTTGGTCTGTTTTTGTAACAGGCAAATGCTGACTTCATAAAACAATTCAGAATCATTCCTTTCCTTTATGTTTATGTAATAATTTGAGGAGTATTGGCATCAGTTCTTTTTTGAGAGTGTGGTAGAATTCTGTGTTGTATCTCTCTGGTCTGGGTTGTGGTTTTGTTTTGTTGTTGTTTTTGTTTGTTTTTTTATTTTGTTTGTGGCTTTTGTTTTGTTTTGAGACAGGAACTCTATTATGTAGCCCTAGCTATCTCAGAACTTTCTATATAGACCAGGATATGGTCAGACTAACAGAGATCCATCTGCTTCCATCTCCCAAGGGATGGGATTAGAGGTTTTCACTACCACTCCTGCTGGTTGTTTGATGTAGTGATGGTAGCTGTTTTATTGGGGGATGGAAGTGAGATGCTGGTGTAAGAAAAGGGGGTAAAAAGGAAGAACAGAAGAGAGATAAAAATGATGAGGTATTGAAACAATATCTTTTTAGACCATCCAGAATGGAAAGTGCACTTGTCAGTTGTTATGCCTGTATTGCACAAGGGGCAGATGCCTTCTCCTCTTTGTATACCAGTAGTTTCTTCTGGCCATGCTTGCTCTGCATTCTATGGGCTGCACTAATTCTTTTCTGAGACTCCTCAGCTTGTGCTTCTTGGGGCAGGGGTAATATTCCTGTGAATCCATGTCTCCCAAGCACCTTAGGAGTATGGTGAAAAACAATTGCCCTGAAATCTGTTCATGTGGAGAACCTCCAAAGTCTTGATTGCCCACTGGAGGAATGCAGATCTGAATGTCAAGTAGCATGCAGGCATTTCTGAGTTCTCAGACTCTACAGCAGTGAGTGACACATAGTTTACTTCAGAGGTTGATCTACCCACCAATCTCAGACTCAGAACTATCGAGCTACTGGATTATACTGGGTTGATAGGATCTGCTCCCAACCAGTGGGGCAGGGATATAGTGTCCACCTCACTTTATGGTACCTTCATTTTCAGCTTGTCAGTCAGAGTCTGGTTAGACTCTCCTGCTTTCTATGATGGCTTCCCAGGCCTCTCTCACCATGGATTATGACAGATTAAATTCAGGCTTCCTGTATTGTGGTGGTTTACCATTCTTAAGACCCCATGGAAACTCAGCTTCAGGCAATAGGTTCTCTCTCAAGAAAACACCAATCCCTGCCCTCCAGGTAATAGTGAATGACAAAATCCTGGCAGTGTCTGACCCATACAGCAGACAAACCATTGTCTCATTTAAAAAATGGCTTTGCAATTTGTGAGGCCTGCTTACATGTCCTGGGGTAGAATGATGAGAGAGTTGCTTTGCAGCAGTAATCGTTGATTTTTCAAGTCAGGGTTTCTCTGTGTAGTCCTGTGTGTCCTAGAACTTACTCTGTAGACCTGGCTAGCCTATAACTCATGAAATCCCCTTGTCTCTGCCTCCCAAATGCTGAGACTAAAGGCAGGCACCACCACACACAGCTGGCTGGTACTTTGAAGGAATCTCCTGCTTCCCCTCCCATACCTTGATCTAGGCTATACAGCTTGAGCTTCTTGACTTTTTTTTTTTAAATAGATTTTATTATTTTATTGGGGCTATCCATCATTGTGTTCAATTTTACATATTAAAAGACAAGTCAATTTTCTAGAACATTCATTTCTCTTTTTTTATCTTCCCAATTTTTTATTAGATAATTTCTTAATTTACATTTCAAATGCTATCCCAAAAGTTCCCTCTACCCCCTCCCCCGCCACCCCCTCTCCCCTACCAACCCACTCCCACTTCTTGGCCCTGGTGTTCCCCTGTATTGGGGCATATAAAGTATACAATACCAAGGGGCCTCTCTTCCTAATGATGACTTTTTAAAATATGAACTTCCAGCCTTTTCCTTTGAGCATTTCATAAATCCTATCTATACTTTATGATAATCTACTCTCTCCCTCCTCCCTATCCTCACTTCCTATCTATCTCAGAAATAGTCCAACTTTTTTATTATTTTGACTCTTTCACCAGCTCACATACATGCAGCTTCTAGTCTATCATGAATCTCCCCCAGGAACATTTCTATGCCAATGAAGGAGCCAAAAGAAAAATGAAGAAAACAATCTCAATTGCAATAGCTAATAAATAGATTTAACCAAGGAGGTAAAAGACTTATACACTGAAGACCACAAAGCACTAATTGAAAACGACATGATGAAGAAAACACAAATAAATAGAAAGATAACCCACATTCAGAGGAATTTATCCTGTTCAAATATCTATAATCCTTCAAATGGTCTACAGATTCAGTGTAATTCTTATCAAAATTCCAATGAGACTTTTTACAATAATGGGGGGGGGGATGCTAAAATTCATATGGACTCACAAAAGATTCCAGATATCCAAAACTAACTTGACAACAAGAAACAAGTTTGGAGACACCATACCGTCAGATATCAAAATATATAGAGCATTAGAGCAATTAAAAAAATTAAAACCAAACATTTTGAAATAGGATTGAAGACCACAGATAAACTCATATTGCTAAGTCCTAGGTGAAATGTTGAGGCCTAGATATCTGTTACCTGTCTAGCCTTCCATTTTGTGCTGTTACTAATATTATAAGAAAACTTGGTTTTCATCTGTGCCACAGTGCTCGATACCCAAATCCCACTGGGAGAGAGCTGGTCTCCCAGGAGGGCTGACACCTAAGAGCACAGGTAAGAATACCACTTCTCAAATTCCTGGCCCAAGAGAGACCCCTTCAGAGTCCTCAGGACACAGGAACCAAAGAATAGCCAGAAACAAGAACCATCTGGTTTCTGTCAGCACCCAGAGCTAACCCTGAGCCACATCTCTCCATATACAAATTCTGCATGGAAAGAGCTGGACTCCAAGGAGTGCTGACAATACAGGCTTACAGGAGGGACAAGTCACAGTTTGAGAAAGTAAGAACAGCTCACACCACAGATAACCAGATGGCAAAAGGCAAGTATAGCAAACCAGTAGCCAATATCAAACTAAATGGAGATAAATGTGAAGCAATCCCACTAAAATCAGGTACTAGACAAGGCTGCCCACTCTCTCCCTATCTATTCAATATAGTACTTGAAGTTCTAGCTAGAGCAATTTGACAACAAAAGGAGGACAAAGGATAAATTTGAATGGAAAAAGTCAAAATATCACTATGTGGAGGTGACATGATAATATACTTAAGTGACCCCAAAATTGCTACCAGAGGACTCCTACAGCTGATAAACAACTTCAGTAAAGTGGCCAAATATAAATTTAACTCAAACAAATTAGTAGTCTTCCTATGTACATATGATAAACAGGCTGAGAAAGCAATTAGGAAAATGACACCCTTCACAATAGTCATAAAAAAATATAAAATATCTTGGTGTGACTCTAACCAAACAAATGAAAGATATGTACAACAAGAGCTTCAAGTCTTTGAAGAAAGAAATTATTAAAGACCTCAGAAGATGGAAAGATCTCCAATGTTCATGGATTGTCAGGATTGATATAGTAAACATGGCCATCTTGCTGAAAGCAATATACAGATTCAGTGGAATCCCCATTAAAATTCCAACTCAATTCTTCACAGAATTAGAACAAGCAATTCTCAAATGCATTTGGAATAATAAAAAATCCAGGATAGCAAAAACTATTCTCAACAATAAAAGGACATCTGGGGGAATCACCATCCCTGATCTCAAGCTGTACTACAGAGCAATAGTGATTAAAAACAAAAACAAAAACTTCATGGTATTGGTACAGAGATAGACAGGTAGCTCAATGGAATAGAATTGAAAAACCAGTAATGAAACCACACACAAAGATCATCTTTGACAAAGATTCTGTAGAATCCAAAATAAGTTCAAGACCACCCAGCCTCTTCCCCCTCTAAAGGGACATTTCTACCTATACTAGAAGGCCAGGTGCAGGCCCAGATAAGAAAGCTGGCCAACTAAACACTGCTGAGAAAAATCATAAGGACAGGTGGAGTGAGAGACCAGGCCAAAGATAGTCACTCATGCAAACCAACAAAATGCCTGAAAGGGTTACTTGCTACACCAATTAGAATAAGCCAGCTAGCCCTGTTGCCTAAATGTACCCCTTGCAAGGTATAAGAAGTGCATTCTTGTTTGTTCAGGGTCTCTCCTCTTGCCTGCATGCTTGGTGGCCGTGGTAGGGGGTACCCAATGCCTTGCTTGGATCAATAAACTTCTTGGAGTTTTCAGCAATCTTGGTCTCTGAGGTCTTTGTGAGTGAGGGTCTTTCAGTGAACTCCAACAATGCTAAAACCATTAAAAAGATCCTGAGAAAAATCTTTAACAGGTCACAAAGACCCTGAAACTGGGAAGAGAGATTTCACTATTAGCAGAAAGTCTTTATGTAGTTGAGCATAATAGCCTGAATCTGTGTGTATGCCCATATTGTTCTTTGAATTCATGTATTTGCCAACTGATACAGCTCCCTGCCAAGAGTTTGTGGTTTGGTTGATGGATTGAGATATAGCTCACTGCCAAATGTGTGTGGTTTAGTTGCTAGACTAAGAATGGAAAAATTACACTTTGCACCTGTGCACCTGAGTATGAAAACCTTTCTTGTACCCATTTCTTCTGTAGAAAGAATGGATATTGTTAGATCAGGAAAATCCCCTACTCCTCCTCCTCCTCCTCCTTTCCCCTTTGAGGGCCCATAAATATCGGGTCCTCTTTTCCCTCAGGGTCAACTCCTCTATCCATTTCTGGGATACAAATCATCCCCAGAGCTCTGGCTTTCCCTGAATAAAGCCTCATGTGATTTGCATCAAGACCATTTCTCCTGAGTGATTTGGAGTGTCGCCTTTCCTGAGTCAGAACCTGAGAGTCCTAGTGTTCTGAGTCTTTCACCATCCAGTGGAAAAAGACAGCATTTTAAATAAATGGTGCTGGTTCAACTGGTGGTCATTACGTAGAAAAATGCAAATTGATCCACTCTTATCTCCCAGGACAAAGCTCAAATCTAAGTGGATCAAGGGCCTCCACATAAAACCAGATACACTGAATCTAATAGAAGAGAAAGTGGGGGAAAATCCTTGAACACATGGGCACAGGGGAAAAGTTCCTGAACAGAACACCAATGGCGTGTGCTCTAAGATCAAGAATCGACAAATGGGACCTTATAAAATTGCAAAGCACAAAATGGCAACCAAAAGATTGGGAAAAGATCTTTACTGCTACATCCACTCCAGTAGTGACAAGCGTGACAGGCCCTGAAAACCTGGGCACTGTCCTGAGGTGAAAAGTTCACGGAAACTTAGTCTCCTGGAACCATGGCATCCTGTATAATGAATGCTTCAATGTCCTTGCTTTAGTTGGTAAACGGATTTGTGTGTTTTTCCTTAATATTGCTTTATTATAAGTGTTCCTAAGGATTGAATTTTTGACTATAGCTAAGTCAGATTCTAAGCAGTCCTTGATCCGACCCTGGGTATAGATAGCTGAGTTACACCCATACACAGGTATTTACCATGGCCTAGGGGGAAGGAAGGTAGACTATACAATAGACTAGAATAGGAACTATAGTAAGGGCAAGAAGCCCTTGTCCCTGGATTCTAAGATTAAGTGGACCTTAGGTGGAGCTGTTTTTGATCCCAGTTGTTAACATTGAATTTTATCCCAGATGGTTCCTGCCAGTCCTTCCATGTTTGCATTCCTCTGTTTTGTGTAAGAATCCAGTAACCTCATTGTCACCTAACTTCCCTATTTTCTTCTGTATAAAAAGTTTGATGCTCGAATTGACAAATTACGTTCAGATTCAGCACACTCTCTTGTGTCTGTGTCCGTCTGTCAATTCCTTCCAACTCTATGCCCACTTGCTGGAACCCCTGATTCCTACGGATTGAGAGGGGCCCAATTAGGCCCGGTCTGTGGCACTTTACCAATCCTACATCCAATAGAGAGCTAACGTTCAATATATACAAAGAACTGAAGAAGTTAGACTCCAGAAAACCAAATAACCCTATCAAAAAATGGGGAACAAAGCTAAACTGAATTTCCAACTGAGGAAACTCAGTTGACAGAGAAGCACCTAAGGAAATGTTCAACATCCTTAGTCATCAGGGAAATGCAAATCAAAACAACCCTGAGATTCCACCTCATACTAGTCAGAATGGCTAAGATCAACATCTCAGGTGACAATAGATGCTGGAGAGGATGTGGAGAAAGAGGAACACTCCTTCATTGCTGGTCAGATTGCAAGCTGGTACAACCACTCTGGAAATCAGTCTGGTGGTTCCTCAGAAAACTGGACATAGTACTACCAGAAGATCCAACAATACCTCTCCTGAGCATATACCCAGAAGATGTTCCAACTGGCAATAAGGACACATGCTCCACTATGTTCCTAGCAGCCTTATTTATAATAGCCAGAAGCTGGAAAGAACCCAGATGTCCCTCAGCAGAGGAATAGATACAGAAAATGTGGTACATTTACACAATGGAGTACTACTCAGCTATTAAAAACAATGAATTCATGAAATTCTTAGGCAAGTAGATGGGTGGAGGGTATCACCCTGAGTGAGGTAACTCAATCACAAAATAACCCACATGGTATGTACTCACTGATAAGTGGATATTAGGTAAAGAATATGAAATACCCATGATACAACTCATGGACCATATGAAGCTCAAGAGAAAGGAAGACCAAAGAATGGATGCTTCAGTCCTGCTTAGAAGTGGGAACACTATAATCAAGGCAAGTAGAGTGTATTAGGGGCTTGGGAGGAAGAAAGGAGGGGGAGGGTAAAAAGAGGGGCAGAATCAGGTATGGGAGGAGATTACAGAGTTGTGTAGCAGTGGGGCATGGGGAACTGGGGTTAGCAACTAGAAAGTCCCAGATGCCAGGAAAGCAAGAGCCTCCCAGGACCTTATGGAGATGACATTAGCTGTAATACCCCACAAAGGGGAGGCAGAACCTGTTGAGACCATATACAGAGGTTAGGCATGGCCCCCTGGTTGAGGGATGGAGCTGTCCACCATCTCCAAAATTTTAACCCAGAATTGCTCCTGTCCCAAGGAAATACAGGTATAAAGAATGGAACAGAGACTGAAGAAAAGGGCATCCAGAGACTCTCCCACATGCAGACACCAAACCCCAGACATTATTGCTGATGCCAAGAGGTATTTGCTGGCAGTAGCCTGATATAGCTGTCTCTTGAGAGGCTCTGCCAGATCCTGACCAATAATGATGTGGATGCTCACAGCCAACCATCGGATTGAGCACAGGGCCCCCAATGGAGGAGTTAGGGGAAGTACTAAAGAAGCTGAAGGGGACTTATCTGGCATCAATGGGAGGGGAAGCCCTTGGTCCTATGAAGGCTTGATACCCCAGGATAGAGGACTGCTAGGGCAGTAAGGAGGGAGTGGGCAGTTAGTTGGTTGGGGGAGCACTCTCATAGAAGCAGGATAAGGGGTGTGGGATGTGATAGGGGATTTGCAGAGGGGAAATTGGGAAAGGGCATAACATTTGAAATGTAAACAAATAAATATCCAATTTTAAAAGATCTTTAACATAAAAAAAAATAAAAGAAAACTTTCTCATGTGCAATTACTGCTGTAACTAGGATGTTCTGTGCTTTGGTGTTCTTGGAAACCAACCACAACAGGAACCAGTTTGAACAGCTTTGTATAATTAGCCACAGTAAGCTTCAACCTCAGTCAACCACCCCAAAGTAGTTCCTACACTTGTGTATAAGTTTTTCATGCTTTAATAAGCTACCCCTAGGATGAGTCCAACATAAGAGAGATGGCTGCACCAATATAAGAAACGATTTGGAATAAGACTTCTATTTTGAGTAGTGTCTAGTAAAGTTTAAGTTCCCAAGACCTCCCTGGGAACTAACATCTTCCTCGGCAGGAAGACATATATGTAAGTACTGACATTCTGGTTTGCAAGTTAAGACATGAATGTTAGACAAGGCCCATCCTGGTTGACAAGTTAAGACATGAATATTAGACAAGACAAGTCCCCTGTCATAGTTGAGTACCCAAACCAATAGGAGCAGGATAAGTGTATAATAAAGACATGCTACTAAAGAAGTTCCCTAATCCTAAATCTTGATTGGCGGAATAACTTGGCACAGATGTTTGTAGATCTCAGACTTTAAAAGTCCTATAGGATCTTGACTCAACATCACAGTCAGCTCCCAAGTCTGACTCCTGATATATCAGTCTTGGAGTGTGACATTCAATAAACCATACCTATTTGACTGAGATCAATGTCTGAGTGGTTATTGGCAAAAGTACTAAGGACACAAATAGGCAAAGAGAAGTCTCTTCAGTAAATAGTGCTAAGAAAAGGTAGAAATCCATACAGAAGAGATGAGAGAGTAAAAGACAGATGGTGGAGATAGAGAAGGAGAAAGAAAGACAAATTGAGGGAAGGAGGGAGGGAGGGACAGAGAGAGAGAGAGAGCAAGCAAGCATATCTGGAAGTATTTGAAGAAGGCACAGAACACGGGTTTGGACAATGGTCTTTTGACTCTGCCCCCCAAGCATGGGCAGCACACACAGAGAACAGAATCATATCCAACTAAAAAGTTTCTTTGTGGCAAAGGTACCATCAACAGAGCACAGAGATAATCTACTGAATGGAAAAAATATTTGGAAGAAACTCAATCAACTCAATAACAGTAAAGTGCATAATCTAACTAAAATCACCAAAGGATTCTCACAGACACTTCACAAAGGAAGACATTCAAATGGCCAAAAGGTAGACAAGATAATGCTTACAATAGCTAACCATGAACTTTGAGGAAAATGTAAATTGAAACCACAATGACATATCACTTTACTCCTGAAAGGATGACCACCAACTGACAGACAAACCCCATCTGCTGCCTCATGCATGTAATTCGAGCACTCTGGAGGCTGAGGAAAGAGACTTATCCTATGTTTGAGGACAGTCTTGGCTACAAAGGGATATTATGTATCAAAGAATACAGACAGATAAGAGATAACTGTTAACAAGCTTACAGAGGAAAGAAGGAGACTTTATATACTTTGGTATATAAACTTTTGTGCATTGTTGAAGGTAATGTGCAAGTTTTCCCCAAATATGTGATCTAGCAAGTCCTCTCTTGCACATATACTACCAAAGGCAATCAGATCACTATGGTAGAGATATCTGCATTCCCAGGTACATTGTAGCACTATTCATAGATGAGATACAGAGTCAATAATAGCTGAATAGGTCAAAGGCTAGGAGGTACATGTCATAGTCAGGGTTTCTATTCCTGCACAAAACATCATGACCAAGAAGAAAGCTATGGAGGAAAGGGTTGATTCAGCTTATACTTCCACATTGCTGTTTATCACCAAAGGAAGTCAGGACAGAAACTTGTGCAGGGCAGGAACTTGGAGGCAGGAGCTGATGCAGAGGCCATGGAGGGGTGCTGCTTACTGGACTGCTTCCCCTGGCTTGCTCAGCTTGCTTTCTTATAGAACCCAGGGCTACCAGCCCAGGTATAGCACCAACCACAATGGGCTGGACCCTGCCCCCTTGAACACTAATTAAGAAAATGTCTTACAGCTGGATCTTGTGAAGGCATTTTCTCAAGGGAAGCTCCTTTCTCTATGATAACTCTAGCTTGTGCCAAATTAACACACAAAACCAGCCAGTACAACTGACCACTTGTCAACTTGACACACAAATACATCACTATTAAGCCACAACCCTTACTTTCTTATTCATCCCCAAGATCTAAAAAACTTTAAAAGTCCCACAGTCTTTACAAGTTCAAACATATTAAAATTTCCATCCCTTTAAAATATCCAATATCACACAGACACTGAGCCACCAACCAGACAGTAAACATACACCAGCTGATATGAGGCCCCCAACACATATATAGTAGAGACTTCCTGATCTGGCTTCAGTGAGAGAAGACGCACCTAACCCTCCAGAGACTTGAGGCCCCAGAGAGTGAGGAGGTCTTGTGGAGTGGGGCTGGGGTAGTGGGGACATCCTCTTGGAGATGGGAGATGAGGTATGGGAGGAGGAACAGTCAGAGGGCAGACTGGGATGGGGATAATAATAATAATATTAGAAAGGAAAAAAACATCCAATCTTTTGAAATTCAAAGTCTTATAATTCAAAGTCTCTTAACTATGGGCTCCACTAAAATACTTTCTTCCTTCACAAGGAAAAAAATATCAGGGCACAGTCACAATTAAAAACAAAATCAAACTCTAACTGTCTAATGTCTGGGATTCATTCACAATATTCTGGCCTCCTCTGAGGGCTTGGTTCACTTCTCCAGCTCTGCCCTTTGTAGCACATACCTTGTCTTCTAGGTTCTAGCTGCCTGTAGTCCACTGCTGTGGCTGTTCTTGGTGGTCATCTCATTGTTCTGGCATCTCCAAATCACTGCTGTCTTCTGCTGCAACTGGACTACACATTCACAAATAGCTTCTCATAGGTTCTTTTCACCGTGCTAAGCGTCAACTTCTTTGCGTTACCTCTTCAATCCTGGGTCTTCAACTGCCACTGAGGCTGCACCTTCACCAATGGCCTCTCCTGGCTTCTCACAGTGCCAAGCACCTGCTGCTTGCTCTTCTCTTTCAAAACCAGAACCATCTGGGTGACTGTTATACATTACCAAGTCTGGCTACCAACAGGAGGTACAACTGTAGCAGCCTCTTGAACATAGCTTCTCTGTGCTCTCAGGAAACACTTCCCAGAAGATCACCTTAGTGATGCTGGTCTCTCCTTAATTACTGCTAATTTCTTAGTTCCAGCTAACCAGCACAAATAGTTCCATTAATGCAAAGGTTTTGCCTTAGTAGTCTGGTATCTTGGTAATCACAGCTGATTCCTTAGCCCCAGCTAACGAAAACCACAGCATCTTTTCAATCAAAATAGCAATGGCTCTGATAAGAGTCTTTTATCTTCCCTTTGGAATTTCACAAGCCAGCCCTCCATCGTTTGTACTGTTCTCAATATTATCTTTCAAGCTCCTACAGAACATCCATGGAGCTCTTAACATCCCAATGGCTCTTCTAACCCAATGTTCCAATGTACTTCCACAGTCCTCACAAAAACATGGTCAGTCTGTCATAGGAATACTCCACTCCTAGTACCAGTTTGTCTTAGTCAGGGTTTCTATTCCTGTACAAACATCATGACCAAGAAGCAAACTGGGGAGGAAAGGGTTTATTCATCTTACACTTTCCACATTCAGCTTACATGTCCACATTGCTGTTCTTCACCAATGGAAGTCAGGACAGAAACTCACACAGGGCAGGAACTTGGAGGCAGGAGTTGATGCAGAGGCTATGGAGGGATGCTGCTTACTGGATTGCTTCCCCTGGCTTGCACAACTTGCTTTCTTATAGAACCAGAGGTTACCAGCCCAGGTATGGTACCAACCACAATAGGCTGGGTTCTACCCCCTTGATTACTAATTGAGAAAATGCCTTACAGCTGGATCTCATGGAGGCATTTCCTCAAGGGAAGCTCCTTTCTCTATGATAACTCCAGCTTGTATCAATTTGAACAGAAAACCAGCCAGTATAGTACATATATACAACCTTTAAAAACAAGAAAATATTGAATAAACCTGGAGGACACTTTGTTATAAAAAACAAAAACACAGGCACAAAAATGAGTATTACATGGTATTACTTTATATGTGACATCTAAACTTTTTGAACTCATAGAAACAGAGAGTAGAGTCGTAACCAAGGATTGGATGTGGCAATGGGGAGTTGAGGAAGCAGTCACAAACTAAAACATTTTATACACACAGGACTAGAGCTATTGTTACATCACAACTGTAATTAGCAAAGTGTGTATCCTTGAAAATTGCCAAGAAGGTAGATTTTAGGTGTTCTCATAACAAACATATAAGTATTTGCAAGGTAATTCTTGTTTTTGTAAGTTTGGTTTGGGAATTCCACAATATGTGCAAATATCAAACTAATACCCTTTTGTCCATTATAAAAATCTCCAACTTTTATTTTTTGCTTAAAATTAATCAAACTTAACAAAAGAAGGACAAAATTCATATTGGTAGCAGGATTCTCAGACTAAGTCTCAGTTTGCCAAATCTACCAATAAACCAAATGGCCAAAGAAGACTGATGCTTAGACCAGAGAGGACCATTTACATTTTTTTTCTCAAAGCCAGCTTTTTAGTGCTTAGCTGCATCTGTGTTAAAGCAATCCTATCTATATCATGTGTATTCAATATACTTGCTTATCCTTTAAAATATAAATAATGCTGCTTCCACGAAGCTTCCCTACAGTTACAATTCTGCAATCTCCACATGCTGCTGTTATAATACACATCACAGTCATCTATGTGCATTGCATTGCTGATTAACAGAACTTAATTGTATTCATGTTTAAATCTTCTATATAATAAATGTCTTGGTATATAATAAGCAGTCAATTTAAAAGATTTATTTATTATTACATTTATATGAGTACACAGTAGCTGTCTTCAGACACACCAGAAGAGGGCATCTTATACCATTAGAGATGGTTGTGAGCCACTATGTGGTTCAGGTCCTCTGGAAGAGCAAGCAGCCAGTGCTCTTAATTGCTGAGCCATCTCTCCAGCCCATAATATTTTTAAAGGTTGATTTAAAATTTTCAAACTATATGAATGCTAGTGTGTCTATGTGGATATTTGTGTGTGTGTGTGTGTGTGTGTGTGTGTGTGTGTATAATTCCCAATGAAAACCAGAAGAGAGCACCAGATCATCTCAAGCTGGAGTTACTGCCATTTGTGATCTACTGGAAGGGAGTTCTGGGAACTGAACTCTAGTCCTATGTAAGAGTAGTCAGCAGAACCATCTCTCTAGTCTCATCAATAAATATGTTTAGAACAAAGGGTTAGGAAATGAATATATTCTGAGTGCATACAGATTATAAGAAAGTCAAATGTCACTCAATTACCCCAGGAACTCCTCTTAGTCACTTTAGTTTGTTAATCTGTAAAGAGTTTTATTTCTAAATTTGGTTGTAGCTACTTGAAAGGTAATTCAGATTATCAACCCAAGTTAAACTTTTCCTGTAGTCATGCCTCTGAGTATTGGGGGATACCTTAATAAGCAAGCCAAATCAAGAGTGTATGAAAGAAACTCACAGAGCATGCCTCAAAGTTTTATATTATTTCAAATAATTCTGATAATTTAGCAGCAAATCACCACTAGAGCACTGGCTTAAAATTCTACATTTAAAATTGCCTTTGCCGCCTGGAAAGAGGCCAATTCTTCTGAATAGTTCAATATTTTTATGCCTAGATCTGGAAAATTTTTATTGAGTTTCAATTCAGTTATGGTTATTTTAAAGTATAAAATATTTTTTTCCAGAAATGTTCTTCTGGCCGTGTTATTTTCCATCTAACTGGTTACCTATGGCAGTACTTACCACTTAGTGATCATTGGAAAATCCTGTCCCAAGAATGTTCCTGTATTAAATTACTAATTCCTAATAGAAAGTTGGTTTTATGAACTCTGTTAAGGAAAAATGGAAAAGAACTTCCCCCTGGAGGAGCCCCCACCCACCTGGGGTACTCCTTAAACTGTTTCTGTTTCTCAATTGCTGTGTTTGAAGACATTTTTCTGATAACAGAACCTCATACATCCAGGTGTCAGAAGAAATAAGATTTTACTGTAAACTTTACCACGAATATGCGACTTTTGTTGTCAAATGAGAATAAATAGCTGACATTGTTTTACAAAGGAGTGTCAAGATAGTATTTTAAAAAGCTATTTGGGATGATAAAAAAGTCAGGGCAAGTCAAAGTCATTCCTCTCTCACACAAAAGTTAATTTTGTTAGAAGTGTTAGGAGGCTCTAGGTCCATGGATGAGGTAGACCAAATCTGAAATACCCCAGTACATGACAAGCTTCTGCAGGAGAGCAGATCCCAGTGGGCAGTAAGCAAGGTTGATTTTACATATATTTTTTTTCTTGGTTATTTTATTTATTTACATTTCAAATGTTATCCCCCCCTTCCGAGTTTCTCCTCTGCAAACCTCCTATCCCATCCCCCTTGCCCCTGCTTCTATTAAGGAGCTCCACCTCCCCTACTCCTGCCTCACTGCCCTAGCATTCCCCTATACTGGAGCATCAAGCCTCCACAGGACCAAGGGCCTTCCCTCCCATTGATTCCAGATAAGGATATGCTATATATCCAGCTGGAGCCATGGGTCCCCCTATTTGTAATCTTTGGTTGGTTTAGTTCCTGGGAGCTCTGGGGGAGGGGGGTCTAGTTGGTTGATGTTGTTCTTTCTATGGGGTTGCAAGCCCCATCAGTTCCTTCAGTCCTTCCCCTAATGCCTCCAATGGGGTCCCCATGCTCAGTCTGATAGTTGGCTGTGAGCATCCACCTCTGTATTTGTCAGGCTCCAGCAGAGCCTCTAAGGGGACAGCTATTCCAGGCTCCTATCAGCAAGCACTTCTTTCTAAGCATCAGCAATAGTGTCTGGGTTTGTTGTCTGCATATGGGATGGATTCCTAAATGGGGCAGTCTCTGGATGGCCTTTCCTTCATTCTTTCTTCATTCTTTTCTTCATTTTGGATGGTCTCTATTCATTCTTTGTCTCTGCATTTCCTTTAGACAGGAGCTATTCTGGGTTAGTACTTTTGAGTGGCCCCAACCCTCCACCTGGGGCATTGCCTAACCTCTGGATATGGTCTCTAAAGGTGCTATCTTCCCTTTGTTGGGTATTTCAGCTAATGTCATCCCTGTTGGGTCCTGGGAGCCTCTTGCTTTCCTGACATCTGAGACTTTCTAGTGGCTACCTCCAGTTTCCCATCCTCCACTGCTACACACCTCCATTCAATTTCCTGACCTCTAGCCGGAAGTGGTGGTGCACGCCTTTAATCCCAGCACTTGGGAGGCAGAGGCAGGCAGATTTCTGAGTTCGAGGCCAGCCTGGTCTACAAAGTGAGTTCCAGGACAGCCAGGGCTATACAGAGAAACCCTGTCTCGAAAAAAAAAAAAAAAAAAAATTCCTGACATCTGTACTTCTCCCCATCTCCTCCCACACCTGATCCTGCTAACTTTTTCCTTCCCCCTCCTCTCTCCCTTCCAGAACTCTCCCTCCCTCTAATTCCTGTGATTATTTAAGTAGGACTGAAGCATCCACACTTTGGTCTTCCTTTTTCATTTTTCACCTTGACAGTAGGAGGATTAAGTGCAAGGTTGTTCAGGAGACCTTGACAGTAGGAGGATTAAGTGCAAGGTTGTTCAGGAGAAAAGCCTTAATGATTGTCATTTAGTATTTGTTTTTGGACTTTTAAAGTCTATGTTAAGCAAAGGGCTTCTTGTCGATAAGAAAGCTTACATCTTAGCTCCAAACTTTGTCTCTGTAACTCCTTCCCTATTCTAAGGATGAATGAAGTATCCACACAATGGTCTTCCTTCTTGATTTTCTTGTGTTTTGTAAATTGTATCTTGGATATTCTAAGTTTCTGGGCTAATATCCACTTATCAGTGAGTGCAAATCAAGTGACTTCTTTTGTGATTGGGTTACCTCACTCAAGATGGTATCCTCCCGATACATCCATTTGCCCAAGAATTTCATAAATTCATTGTTTTTTTTTTTTTTTTTTTTTTTGGTTTTTGGTTTTTCGAGACAGGGTTTCTCTGTATAGCCCTGGCTGTCCTGGAGCTCACTTTGTAGACCAGGCTGGCCTCGAACTCAGAAATCCTCCTGCCTCTGCCTCCCGAGTGCTGGGATTACAGGCGTGCGCCACCACGCCCAGCTAAATTCATTGTTTTTAATAGCTGAGTACTACTTCATTGTGTAAATGTATCCATTCCTCTGTTGAGGAACATCTGGGTTCTTTCCAGCTTCTGGCTATTATATATACTTCATTCCTCCTTAGAATAGGGAACAAAATACCCATGGAAGAAGTTACAGAGACAAAGTTTGGAGCTAAGACGAAAGGATGGACCATCCAGAGACTACCCCACCCGGGGATCCATCCCATAATCAGCCACCAAACACAGACACTATTGCATATGCCAGCAAGATTTTGCTGAAAGGACCCTGATATAGCTGTCTCGTGTGAGGCTATGCCGTGCCTGGCAAATATAGAAGTGGATGCTCACAGTCATCTATTAGATATCATAGATATCATCATAGGGCCCCCAATGGAGGAGCTAGAGAAAGTACCCAAGGAACTGAAGGGGTCTGCAATCCTAAGGTGGAAAAACAATATGAACTAACAAGAACCCCCAGAGCTCGCATCTCTAGCTGCATATGTAGCTGAAGATGGCCTAGTTGGCCATCATTGGGAAGAGAGGCCCTTTGGTCTTGCAAACTTTATATGCCCCAGTACAGGGGAATGCCAGGGCCGAGAAGTGGGAGTATGTGGGTATGTGAGCAGGGCGCGGGGGAGGGTTATAGGGAACTTTCGGGATAGCATGTGAAATGTAAATGAAGAAAATATCTAATAAAAAATTGAAAAGAAAGAAAGAAAGAAAGAGAGAGAGAAAGAGAGAGAGAGAGAGAGAGAAAGAAAGAAAGAAAGAAAGAAAGAAAGAAAGAAAGAAAGAAAGAAAGAAAGAAAGAAAGATTACATACAGGTCATGTCCAGTAACTTCTCAAGCTTACATGTGATAGAAGTCCACTGGAGGGCAGTGTATAGTAAGATTTACAGCTGGATGCCTGGAGTATGGATTAGTTTCAGAAAACAAATTGAATATAACATTGCAGCTTAGATGTTTTAAAAGATATCAGACAGTTCTATGATTTGTTTTGAAGTTTAAAAACATTCCCCACACATAGTGCTTGCATGAATCTGTGGGTTTCCACTTAGGGTGAAGAATAATGGAGCTGATTATAGATTGAAAGTGTTTCTTACACATCAAAAGAAGTAAATTTCAGTGTCTTTACTCCATTGAGCAGGGATGTGTTTCAGACTCACTAGGCTTTGTGCTCTATGTCCCTAAAGAATGAAGCCAGGTTTCTAGAATTGGTCATTGTTAATTAAAGTCACAGCACAGTGCTTCTCATGCAGGTTCCAGAACACTGAGTACATGGCTCCTGATCACACTGGCTGCCTCTGTCTCCCTCTGCCCCCAGTGAAATGGATTGATTTGAATTCTGAGTGTAAATGACACACCAGGGTCACAGAGCTTAAAATTCAGTTTGTTCATTTCATTGTGGAAATACATCATTCTGTTAAAAAACAGTATAACACTTGATTCTTCACCCATAATTCCTTTCTTCCATCCATTAATTCAGTCAGTGCTGTTAGAGAGTACACACTCTACAAGTCAGAGGTCAAACGTGAGCATGAAATTTCAGTTCAGAATTATGGAATGATGATATCTAAGCTCACCCCGGAACATGAGAACTCAGAGAGGCTAAGGTGCATCTCACATAACAGCAGTGAACACATGCAGCGCTCTGAACTGGACATATGTTATATCATGTGTGTGTGTGTGTGTGTGTGTGTGTGTGTGTGTGTGATGCTGGCATACAGCAGCAGCTACCTGTTTAAAAATGAGTATAACAACACACACGAAAGTCAAGTCTCTTGTCTATGATCTCAAGGAGCTGGAGAGTCTGACTTTAAGGTTTGTTCCAGACTTCTTGCCTTAAATTACTAATAAAACTGCAATTCTCCTCAAAAGCTGGAATTCCAAGGGAAAAGCATGCTAATTTAGAAAATCATTACTTTTGTGGAAGATTTGATTTTGTGAAAAAAATGTATTAAGGGATATATTAAGGGATATAAATACAATGCTTTATTCAGTAAGGAGCTATTATTGGCTCACTCCAGCTTTTGCTTATTTAATATCTTTATATATCCTAAGACTACCTGCCAAGGGGATGGTACCATTGACAAACAGCTATGCCATCCTACATCAATTAATTATCAAGACAATCCCTCACAAGCCTGCTCACAGGCCAACCTGATAAGAGGGAGAGTATATTTGCTGGTATGAGAAGGCTGATATATATATCAACTTACACGACCTGTGCCTACATGCACATGACCTGAATAAAATCAAGGCAGACAAACTCCCACCATGGGTCTGGAACAGGTTCTGTAATCTTATCCATAGCTGAAGAGCTATTGGCAACTGATTGCTGCCAGAAGAGAGAGGGACAGTTTGCTTTGAGGATGCAGTCCCTGAAAGACTCTGGTGCTCCAGTAGATGGCCCTACACCCATGCACATACAGGCAGCACTAAATAAACTCAGAGAGTTTTTAAAATATCACATGAAGTTGAATAGGAAGAGTGATTGAATGGATGGATGGATGGATGGATGGATGGATAAACATAATCCAAGAGGAAGGGAATGGGGACAGCTGTTGATCAAAGCTTATTTTGTGCATGTATGAAATTCTCAAATAAAAGAGATAATTACTAGACTGAAGCTTTCTTCAGATGATTTTAGGTTATGCCAAGCTGACACCACAAGGACAACATTCATCTTTACAGGCCCTTATCCCTGTCTGTCCATATGAGAGCCTATTGTTGATGTTTGGTTTGTGGTTTATATGAGAGCCTATTGTTGATGGTTGGTCTGTGGTGTATATTCTGTAGATTGTACTCTGTGGCTGCTCACTTTTCAGGCCTCTCTCTCAGAGTTACTTATTGCCTCACGTGATCTATTATTTTTGTTGGAAGTCACGTGTATCACACTTTCTTGAGAAATCATTTGATCTGTCCATGCACATGTGGAAATGTCCAGGGCATTTTTCTTTTTGTTTTATTAAACCTGAGGGCATTATAAGCTGGATGCATTGTGATTTTATGACTTTAGGGTGCATTTCCAGGTCTACAGAAGGATGGAAAATGAGGTCTTAAAACCCACATGAGGTCACAATTGAAGTGTTGAAATGCTTTTGAAAAAAATAATTGCCTAGAATCAAAGTAAAGCAGGAAATTTTCTTGAAAACTTTTGTAGAAAAATCATTTTGTTTTGTTGTGTTTATTACTGAGAGTGTTTTCCACAGACCCTACCTCTAGGTAACACGACCTTTCCCCAGATCCCTCCCTTTACTGAAGCTGTCCTTGTCCCCCACTCCATGTGGACTCTTCAGTGTGGGAAACTTTCTAGCATCTCCCTCCCTTCCCTTGCCTCATGTCCCTGCTTTTCTTCCTTTTCTGTGAATATGTGAATATGTTTATACTTCCTCACAGGTTCCTTTAATCTTTCGGTTTTTAGAAGTTGCGCTGTGAAGAGATAGAGAGTCCATTAACAAAATAAAGTTGGTGAAATAACAGATAAATATTGGCTACAATGATTTCAAAAGTTATCTTTTAAAATATAACAACAGTTTTTCACAAACAGTGTTTTTCTGCACTGGTCACATCCCTCCACTGTATGATTTTTCTACTATATGCCAGGCTGAACATTTGGAGGCAGTGCATAACTCAGTCATTTTAATAATTCCATGACATGTAACTGCCCTAACCTCCTGTTTTAGACAGTTTTTGTCAATGTGACAAAATACATAGGACAATTAGCTTTAAGAAATAAAAGAAATGACAGCTGTGTGTGGAGGGGTGCATCTCAGCACTTGGGAGGCAGAAGGTAGATTTTGAGTTTGAGGGTATCCTGATCTACAAATTGAGTTTCAGGATAGCCAGGGCCACACAGAGAAACCCTGTCTTGAAAAAACAAAGCTAAACAAAATAAAACAAACAAACAAAACATAAAGGTAAAAAAATTTTTAAAATAAAATTGAAAAATTGAAAAAAATTTCACATAGTATATTCTGATCATGTTTTTTTCTCCCTCATCTCCTTTCATATCCTCTCCATGCCCTTATTCATTTAATTCCATATTTTCCCCCTCTATTTTCCTAGAAGGCAAATAAGCCATTAAAAACAGAAGAAAAAAAAACACATACAGAGAGAATAAAGAAGCAAATGGAGAAGACAAAAAAAGAAACTAAGAAAGAACATGAGGAACATATATACACAGGCAGTGATACACTGCTGCGGACTGGACTCAGTGGGTCCCTCAACCCCTGGGCAACTAGGGCCTCAGTGCTCAGGTGAGCTAGGAGTCAGTGAAAAGTAACAGATACTGACACAGAGAGAGGCTGTATCTGAATGGAATTTCTCAAAGCGAACATCAGACTTACAATACAGAAGAAAAAAAAGAAGTTAGGTGACACATCAGCCAAGCTACATTGCAGTTATCTGACACAAAAGAGAGAAATGCATACATAAAGACTAGCAAGAAGCAGGCAGTGGTTACAACTGAGATAAAAGGCAGCCCTTTCTAAAGTCAGCTATTGACAAGAGCCAGGTGAAGATTTCACACCCTAGTCATAATTTATGCTATTCCTTTGAGCCTTGTGAAAGCTTTCACCAATGGGTTCTGCTCTTGCTCATGAATAATGTAATACTGTAGTTCCTACTTAAACCACAAGCCTTCTTCTTCTTAGACTATTGTAAATTCCTGCATATGGGAGTGACTGGGCTGTTATTCTAAGTGATTTTGTGGTGAACTTTCTTCTATTAAGTAATGTAGTCTGCCATACATAACTATAATAAGAATTCTAAACTTACTTTGCTAAGCTTGCCCTGAAATTTTGAACTCTATGTAATAGATAGTAATGCTTAATTTCTTTCACTATCTCTCTTTCAATACTGGAGGCAATTTGTCTTAATAGGTAACATTCTTTCTAAATTCCAAGCCCAGGGTCAGCTCAAGGACTACCTAGGACATTGGTGAAGGCCAGAAAACGAAGTTCAATTTAGCTTAGGTATTTAACATATCATTTCTTGGAGGCACCTATAATAAAAGAATACTGAAAGAAAACACACAGATTGGAGGCTGGAGAGATGGCTCATGGTTAGGAGCACCGACTGCTCTTCTGAAGGTCCTGAGTTCAAATCCTAGCAACCACATGGTAGAAAGAAAGAAAGAAAGAAAGAAAGAAAGAAAGAAAGAAAGAAAGAAAGAAAGGAAGGAAGGAAGGAAAGAAGGAAGGGAGGAAGGAAGGAAGGAAGGAAGGAAGGAAGGAAGGAAGAAAGAAAGAAAGAAAGAAAGAAAGAAAGAAAGAAAGAAAGAACACAAATCATTCACTGACTAACTCAAGGACAAGTTTGGAGCATTCATACTACAGGATGCCATGGCTCCAGGAGACAAAGTTTCTGTGAAACTTTTTGCCTCAGGAAAAAAGTTGTGTCCAAGCTTTTGGGCCTGCCATGCAGTTTTTACTGGAGTGGTTATGGCAATACACCATGCACATGTGTATACAGAAGCAGTGATACACCATGCACACATATATACACAAGCAGTGATACATTGTGCACACATATATACACAGGCAGTGATACACACACACACACACACACACACACACACACACACGCAGTGATACACCATGCACACATATATAAAATGAATAAAACCCACAAAATCAGAAACCATTATAGATAAGCAAAAAACAAATAAAAGATGCCAACACAAACCATTATGAGACAATAAATCTCTGACAGCACCATTTGTGTTGGCCATCTACTGCTGTGCATTGGACAAGCCCTTAAGTCTGGCTTGTATACCCAGTGAGACACACTTGTAAAAAACTGACTATTTCTTTACGAGTGTTGTCAGTTGGAGATAGCTTCTGAGTTAGGGACAGGGCTCATGGTCACATCCCTTCTTTACACTGGCAGGATGTCAGGTTTGAATCTGTGCATGCCCTGTGCATGCAGGCACAGTCTCTGTGAGTTCATATGTGTCAGTCCAGTTGTATCTGAAAGACACTCACTGTTCCTTGGTATTATCCATGCCCTCTAGTTCTTACAATCTTTCTGCCTCCTCTTTCACATAGTTTCCTGAGCCCCAAGATGAGGTTATTTTATGAAGATATCACATTTACGACTGAATGTCCAAGGTATCTCACTCTCTACATATTGTCCAGTTGTCTGTCTCTATATTATTTACCATCTACTGCAATGAAGCTTATCTGATGGCAGCTGAATGAGAGACTGATATAATTCCAGCAGAATGTCATTAGGAGTCATTTTATTGCTGTGTTCCTTTAGCAGAACAGTACTACTTGGGGTTTTCCCCTATGTTCATGGCATACCTAGCATCATATTCTTGGCCATCCAAACAGTGTCAGGCTTGGGGTCTATCTCATGAAGTGGGTCTTCATCCAACCATAGATTTGTTGGTTACTCCTACAACCTTTGTGCCAGTATTTCATCAGCATATCATGCAGACAGGTCACCATTGTAGATCAAGAGCTTTGTAAATGGATTAGTGTTTAGCATTCTCTTCTGATAGTATATAAAGTTCCTTCTAGTACTGTGAACACTAGGTAGAGGTAAAGGATCTATTTAGACACCAGCTTGACTTCGTATTCAATGAGACATGTAGAAGTTGCCTTTAGCAATTGGGCCTTATCATTAGTTTATGGAAAGCAGCCAATAGCCTCAGCAGTAGTCTGAGTTGTCTGTGGGTTTCCATGGGGCCCCTGTGACCAACAAATCGATGTGTAACTCATTTCTGGCATGGCAGATTTCATTTGGTGGTGAAAAAAAATCCAGTTAGGGCTTTGTCTCTTCTCTTACTTGGTTATTCCATTTAGGTTTAATTCATATATGTACATATTTTAAAAAGTTTCTTCTGTAATAGGTGTCTTTAGGAAGTGATCTAGAAAGATTAAAGGCTAGCAGATGACTTTTCTGAGATGGTCCATTGCTTTTGCATGATCTGTAATGGATGAGCTCTTAGAGGCAAGATCTGAGAGACTTTATCTCAGGATTGATTCTTGCTATTGGTATTCCTTTTAAAATTAATATAATAATTCCTGGTCATTAGTCCACCCTATTGGACAGATTTTCTGCAGATCAATAAAGTTATATTCTTTTGTAGTGATGCTATATAGACAAATAGATTATTTCTTTTTTTGTTGTTGTTTTGTTTTGTTTTTTTGAGACAGGGTTTCTCTGTGTAGCCCTGGCTGTCCTGGAACTCACTTTGTAGACCAGGCTAGCCTCAAACTCAGAAATCTGCCTGCCTCTGCCTCCCAAGTACTGGGATTAAAGGCGTGCGCCACCATGCCTGGCTAATTTCTTAATTCCTAATAGCAATTCTATAAAATTTCTGAACTTATACTAGTAATTATTGAACCCTTTATAAAAGGGCTGCAATTAAGGCTCTGCAAGTCTTCATGTGTCATGAGTTAATTGCACTAAGATAGAAAGCAGGCATGTTATGGATTTACAATCAAACATTCCTTTCTGGGCTTGTTGTAAAACCATTATCTGATAATTAAAGGTCATAAAAGGGACCAAATTATTTATTGTAGGTGCAAGTACAGAAGATAAAATATTGACTGGGTTTATTTATACAAAATTTTAATACTAATGAGACACTAGACAGATGGTTTGCCTTTTGATGATTTGAGATACCATGTTAGCTTAGACATAAGAATTATAATTTTTAACCTTAAATGGGCCTGTAGAGCTAGTGGCTGATTTATGGTACCTGGTCTATGTTGATATCCTTGATGCATTTAGAATTTTGTGCAGAGTGATAAATATGGATTTATGAGCACCATTTATTGAAGATGTTGTCTTTTTTCCAGTGTGTATTTCTGGCTTCTTTGTCAAATGAATCATGTATCCAAAGGTGTGTAGACTTATGTTATGGTCTTCAATCTAAATTACATTGATCAACATTTCTGTGTTTATGCCAATACCATGCTATTTTATTATTATAGCTACGAAGCACAATTTGAGATTTGGGATGGTGATAGTTCCAGCAGTTCTTTTATCATTCAGGATTGTTTTAGCTATATTGGGCTTATGTGTTTCTATACAAAGCTAAAGATTATACTTTGAATTTGTATCCCTTTGATTTATTTCTCTTCTCTTATTGCTTCAGCTAGTGCTTCCAGTGGTTTGGTTGTTTGTCTGCTGTGATAGGCTGGCATCCCTTTGACTGGGCTAGTTGAGGCAGGGAAAAGCTGGTGGATGTGCTGTTTAATTAGATCAGGGAAAGATGGCTTCCCAACTACAGGTCTGCAGCAAGGCATATGAGTGTGGAGATGGATGCAGAAAGGGAGATACAGAAAGGTATAAAAGGGAATGAGAAATGGAATAATGATATACTAAGCAAAGTGTGTGGGGTGTAGTCTGGAACTAGGCCTGTGAGTTTATAGATAGTGTCAGGTGGGTGAGGATTGGGATGGAAAGACTAAGGAAGCAAAACAAACAAAGAGGGTTGAAGGTCTGGAATTAAGCTTGTGGGTTTAATAATGGCAGGTTGAGGAAATGGAAGCTGAAAGGAAGAAGCAGCAGGTGTAGGGAAGGTGGCTCATGAACCAGGATGACTTATTTTGTCTCATAGTTTTGGAAGGTTCAGTTCATGATGGCTGTTTCCTTTGGACACATGAAAGTGACAGTGACAGTGTGGTGTATCACTCTGCGGAGCATGTGGCAGAGGAAACTATTCATCATGTAGTAGCTGAGATGCAAAGAGAAAGGGGAAGGGGTTGAGGTCTGAGCATTCCCACTTCATGTGCATCCCCAATAACCTGACTTCCTCTGACAAGACTCCACCTACTACAGTTTCAGCATTTCCCTAGCACTTCCCATAGATTGGTGATCACACCTTTAACTCATGAGTCTTACTTAGCCAAACTACTTGTCTTAGCCTTTGTCCTATTGCTGTCATAAAATACCTAGACAAAAGCAACTTAGGAAAGAAATGGTTTGTTTTAGTTCACATCCAGGTTACAGTGTATCATTGTAGAAAACTTAAAGCATGTAGCCATGTTATACCTATAGTCAAGAGGAGAAAGCAATGAATCAAGTATGTATAGTTATGCTTATCTTTCTTTTTCCAGTTTTGCATAATTCAGTACTCTGTGCCTAGAGAATAGTGCCTAACCTAGGAGAGTCTTTTCAACTTAATGAAATAAATCAAGGTTGGAACAATCTTCCCAGGTGACTGTGTATTTTGTCAAGCTGACATTCGTCACTCACCATTGTAATTCCTCACCCTCATGCCATGCCTTAGAAAGAAGAAGCAAAATAACATGAAATAACATACTCCAAACACACATACACACACACACACACACACACACACACACACACATACACACACACACACACACACACACACACACACACACACACACGCTTGGTACATGGTATCTCAATTGATGGATCAATTGATAAAATGCTTGCTATGTGTGCTTAGGAACTGAGTTGAGGTCCTCAAGCACCCACATTTGATCTGAATGTAACAGCATGCATCTATCACTCCAGCATTGAAAAGGGAGTAGTAGAGACAGGTGACTTAGGTAGATACCCTGACTCAGTGAACTCCAAGTTCAGTGAGAGACCTCAGAATTTAGGGTAGAGGGCAGTTAGGAAAATCATTTAGCATTGACCTCTGGTCTGTACTTGTACATGAACACATAGATATTGATTGATGCTATTTGCCCCCCTCCCCATTAAAAATAACAACATGCTCTTAACCAACATTTTATAAAATGAGTACAAACAGAATGGGTAGGTGACAGTAATCTCAATAAAATATTGAACCAGCTGGACACTACATTTGTAATCTTTGGTTTGCTTCTAGGTATACAGTATTGACTAGAGTTGAAAATTCTAAATATGTTTTCTTATTATTTTAAAATTTTACTTAAAGCTAAAACTTTACTGATGCTTGGTAAATATAAATAAAGTTTATCCCTAGATAAATTCTTTTGATCTTTTTGAAGCCCTCACCTTTAAAGCATGGTAAATGTCAGGGGAATAGACATGCAAGGAAAGGGAGATGGAAGATCAAACAGAATTCTCGATGGCATTAGAAACTCCTCCTTGAGACACTCTCTTTAGCATAATTTTGAGAGTATTATTATGACAGCAACAAGTCCTTTTTCAGTGGCTATGAATTCAAGCTTATATATGACATGGAATAGACAAAAAAAAAAAAAAAAAGCAAACATCCAGCAAGGAGTCTGTGAACCAAGTTCCCAAGAAAGATATTCTGGATCTGAGTTTGAGATTTCCTACAACAAACTTTTCATGTGGATCATTTGTTAAAAAAAAATGACAAAGCAATAGAAAGAAGTATTTAGAAAAGAAATAAGTAGTTAAAACACACATACAGAAAATTTAAAGCAGAAATTATACAGAATGGACAATGTTGGTAATCACTATAACGTATATTACAAAGTCAAAGAATAACTTGGGAAAGCTTGTTAAGTAGGAATCATGTCTCCCCATCCTTTATGTACAATAAATATAAGACAAATCAACAATAAAGTGAGCTCTAATCATTATCCAATGTACAAATTCCATCTCTAGAGCTGGGGATGTAGCTCAGTTGGCAGAATGGCAAACATCCATGAATCCCTAGGTTCTATCCCTGGCACTGCATAAAACATTTGTGATGCCTATATCTACAATCTTAGTACTTGGGAAGGAGAGATGGGGTATCTGGAGTAAAGGGTCCAAGGCCAGCTCTGGATACATAAGATCCCGTCTCAAAACACACCAAAATCAACTTTATTCTCTTACTGAGAATAATAAAGTTACTACTTTATCTCACAGTAGTTTTTCATTTTCACGGATAATCTGAAATGTTGAAGTGATTCTACATGGACTCCTTGGAGTTCACTTAAAAATCATTGGATTTCACTTTGCCATGAATACTCTGAGAAATATAGAAACTTCTTTTCTCTACCAGACATGTGCTGTAAGTATGCAGAAGTAATACAACATCTCCTGCGTATGAATCTTGAAGTCAAGGAGAATTAGTATTGAAAACTATCAGAGAGGACTGATGAAAATTAGTCACATAGGAAGGTAAGCAGAGGCTCTTTCCAAGTGTGCAGAGTCATCAGACTGCAGGATTTAAGAGACCGAGTACTTGGTATTTACTTAGGACTGCATCATTGTACAAAGCCCTGCTTGTTACGACATGTTGGAATTGAATGGCATTTTTCTTTCTCCACCAGCTCTTCTGCCTCCAGTGACAAGAACCACCAACATAAGGCAAAACTCAAATGAGTATGGAAAACTGAAGTCCCTACCCAAAGTGCAAACCCTATGTCTAAAACCCTAACTATAAGCATCTACACCAAGTGTATGGTGTCATTTATGCACTAATAAGGAAAATTATAGAAGTTCGCTAACTGAACATCCACATTGGTCTCTACTTCTTCCAAACACTTCACTGACCCCCAAATTTAAAGAAGAATTAATTCACCATACCCTAAAATGTGAGAGAGCAATGACAGAACAGAGGTCACAATCCCTTTATTAATAAAGGAAAGGCAGACAGATAATACTGAAAAATTGCCCAGAGTAGGCATTAACACTCAAGTAAATCAACAGGACAGTGGAAAAAGAAAACAGTAGTGACAGCATCGGAATGAGTGCTGACACAAAGCTACTGAGAACAGGTAAGTGTTAGCAAATGCGCAGTGAGGTATCAGCAGGGATGTATCTGTGTTGCCCTTGGTCTTGGGCTCTCCTACTCATTACAATCATCTCCTCAATATGTGTGGTGCTTGGTCACCTGGAGCCTATTGGGATTATGTATTCTTGGATCTCTACTGGTCCCATGACTTTCTGAATAGACATAAAATCAACAATAAAAGTAACACTTAGCATTTTTAATTTGAATACTACTAGATAGGAGAGTAATAGATGCCTGTCAAATGTACAAGTGTAGAAGGTCAATGAAATACCACCTAGTTGTAATAGTTGAATTCATATGAAACCATATATGGGTTATATTACCATGTTGCACTATCACTATAGAACCAATAAATGTATATTATTTGGTATACAACCTTCAATCCAAAAGAAATTACAACCCACAGAAGCATGTGTCTCATTCTTTAAAAACAAAAACAAAAACAAAAACAAAAAAAACCCAGCAACTTCTTATTGTATGTGATACTGAGTGATGTGAAGTGGGAAGGACTCATGGCCATGGTGCACAGGTGGAAAACAATGGACAATGTTCTGAAGTCCGTTCCCTCTTATCTTTGCCTGGCTCCCATGGATCAAGCTCAAGTTTCCAACTGTGCATGGCAAGTTATTTTACCGACTGAGCCATCGTACTGTTTTCCCTACACACTGTACAGAATTTGGGAGGAAATAAGACAACAATAAAATTGGTTGCCTACCCTAACAGAGAGAACGGAGGTAAAACAGACATTGGAGGAAAGTACTTCTTTCTAGAATTCTAAAACATTTTATAATTTTAAAATAAATAAAATGAAGTCGCCTAAAACTGAAGTCAGGCTAAACAAAGGCCCCATTTTTGAAGAGGTTAACACAACCACACTGAAGATGGTAAGGAGGAGGAAGTGCAGTAATTTATGAACTCTGATTTCATCATGTGCTCCAGGCTCAGGGGTTGTGGTGTGGGTGGTGCCGTGAAATACAAGCAGAACCAGAACTGTTTTCATTAGAGTTTTAAAAATCTCATGGTTGAGGCAATTCTTCAACTATTTCATCAATGGGTTAGTAAATATATCAATGTTTTAGTGAGGCAAGACTCAATAGAAAAAACATGTGTACATACATGGACTGGAGGGTCCAAACACCAAGTTATTGATATGACTCCATTAATTGTTTGTTTATATATAGATATAAATACATACAGACACGTGTGTTCATGTGCTCTTACTGTATTTATTTCCTAGATCCCAGGAGAGTCTGTGGCTTTCTTAAGTACACCTGGAACAGATATCTTATTCTCTAACTGTCCCCAACTTTAATATATCAGGATCATGGAAGAGATCTTAGACTCTAGAGTTTTCATAGGAAAGGTACAAAGTGAGTTTTGAACATCATGTTAAAAGGGTAAACTCCAGAGCAAAGGTACAAGATGAATTCTAAATATCATGATAAAAAATAAAATAGTTCTATTTTTAATGCTGGAAACACAAAGAAAGACACAAGAGCCAAAATGTGTGATGCCCTCATTGAGCATTGTCCTCAAAGCAACTATGTACATAATGAGTTATAGTCATTTTTGTCTTTCCTTGTAATAGGTAGTTAATAAAAACACTTAGAAAAGAAGGCAGGAATCTTGTTTCTAACAGCATACTGACAGCTTATTGGTAAATATGGAGGAAACACTGGCATAGGAAAGTTATCATTTTGCAGCTATAAAGATCAAGGTTGACCTAGATAAGACCCAGTAAAGGCTCCTAAGTCTGATGAAGAGAATTTGTCTTTTAAAAAGATAATTATTGTGGTATATATTAGTTTATAATGCCATTACAGTTATTATTTTAGAAGAGTCCCTTCAGATCAGCCCTTCTGAAATCTGACACATGAAGGACAGTGTAAGCATGAGGAGAGATTAGGGAGTAAGAAACTGATGATCTATATCTAAGTGGACAATAATCTAAGTAACGTCAGGCTGTCTAGTCATCACAGACTAGATGGATTATTTGATTATCAGTATCACTAAAATTTCAAAACTAAGAAGGAATGCCTTCCACGTGAGACCAGCTAGTGCAAACTGATGAGCCTAGGATGCTAGACACAAACCAGTAATGCCTTCTGAGTTCGGGCAGAAATGGTGTTTGCATTGTGTTGAACATACTCAGAAATTACAGATGGAAATAACAGAAACACTGCAGAACTGGGCTTTTCAGAAACCCACTCAACGTGTCAGAAGGAATTTTCCAGAACGAAAATAAAAATCTGAGGGTAAGCCGGGCGTGGTGGCGCACGCCTTTAATCCCAGCACTTGGGAGGCAGAGGCGGGCGGATTTCTGAGTTCGAGGCCAGCCTGGTCTACAAAGTGAGTTCCAGGACAGCCAGGGCTATACAGAGAAACCCTGTCTCGAAAAACCAAAAAAAAAAAAAATCTGAGGGTATATAAAAAAGGGAAAAAATGAAAATAGATCAGGTTTAATGGAGGTAACCCTGAAATACAGTAAGAAAATAAATAACTCAGGTTTTGTCCAGCAATTCAGAAGGTAAAGGTGTAACAACTCAGGTGTGATGCCTGAGACCCACCTGATGGGAGGAGAGATAGGACTCCTGAAAGACTTCTGAAAGAGTTACAGATCCATGTGCTTCTCCCCTGCCCCCCCCCCCACATAGAAATGAGCAAATGTAAAATGAAATAAACTTTTTTTTTTTTTAAATCTAGAGTAACAGCTGATAGTTTCCAAGGTTGAGATTGGTTGATTAACAACAATGGCAATGCTCTAGCAAATGTCTTCTAAAGATTATTCATTGATGTGGAGAATTAGATTATTTATAGAGTCAGAAAGAAAGTTTCTGTTTAGTTTCCCTCTGGGAATAACAATTTCTTCTCAACCTCTAACATTTGTTACATTAAATTCTTCTCAGTGTGCATTAAAACCCCTAGTCTATCTTGAACAAATTGTCCAAGACCTCGTGTATCTCCTCAAGTAGTTTAGAAAGCACTTGAACATCCTTTTATTCTTCTGTGACCATGAATTTTGGCCTCTGAAGTCAAGATTGTCTCATTTAATCTCCTGAAAACAAAACAAAGCCGTGTCTCTCCCTACCCTGTATCTCCTTTTCCATCCTGAGAACTGACCTTGGCCTACCCTGTATCTCCTTGACCTTGGCTGTCCAGGTCCAGGTTGATACCACTGCTTTCCCTACTTCAACTGCAATTTTTGTCGTGACTATAAAAGAGCAAGAGAAGAAAACCTTTCTTTGACTGTATGGCTTTACACCATGAGTTCCCTCTCCACTTTGCTTTACATATATATTTGAGAATGTTCAGTCCTTCTGGCGGCAGCAACTCAAACCCCATTTAAACTATGTTCCCACCAGCAGTTCTTTGTTCTCTCATGTTTGTCGTTTTCCTGCTCCAAACTGCCTGCCCTGTTCACAGTCCTTAGAGGTTTTCTATTTCTTGACAGGAACACTAGGGTCAAGAGTCACTAGTGGATTTGACACACCTACTTCCTCTGACATTGACCCTCTATCTGTAAGCTGTAGATGGAATGATATTTCATCAAGCCAATCCTTAGAAGAGAGAACATGTCAGACTTGTCTAGAAACTTTTAGTCATCCCAGGGGTCACATAAATATTTGGTAATTCCAACTAGCCCTGTTCCCAAAGAGGAAGAGTTGAGAAATGACCTTTAGTAAAGGATTTCAAAGACAACAGATGGTGTTACTCTTTGATTATGATTTTGTCTGTCTTTTGTCAGAGTTGCACAAGTCACCTTAGTTTGTTGTGAGTGCTATGTGTCCTGGGTGATAAGATCACAAAATCCAATTAGAAGTGGAGACTGTGAGAAAAGTAATGAGGTTCTAAAAGTAATGAACACACTGTGACAGACATAGCATTAAAGAAATCAAATATATATGCTTGATAGCAGTAGAAGTAGAACTTTACATGTTATGTGTTTTATTTTTTAGAAATCTTTAGCTAGTGCATAAATACTTGTTACAATGTCATTTCAACATGAGTCTGGTTTTCCTAACTCAAATCTGTTCCTGCTACACTTTCTAACTTTTACCATTTTCTCTGACCATTATGACATTATAAGGAAGCTGTCTTTGATGGAGGAGAATATGAATGTTTTGGTAATGTAAAATGATGATAATTCACTGTCTTTGAGTTCTGACCCCATATAGGATCTTATTTTAATTTTCAACTTACTTATCCTTACATGAAGTATGAAAAACTCATTATAATTGGTCATGAATGATTTGCTTAGGTACATGCACAGAGTGTCTGATAGACAGGTGGAAGCTTTGAGTTGGGAATGCAAAATTCATGAGCCTGGATGATGTTAACTTTTTATCTTGGTCTTTCATGTGCTCTTGAGTTTGAATTTGAAATTTTAACCTAGGTCCATTAAATCTATACTTTTAAAATTCTTTGCCAATTGTTGAATTTAAGATGATTTCTTCCTGCAAAATAGTATTGAATACTATAAAAAAAGAAAAGCCTATATATCAACTTTTAAAACTCTAGTTTCTTACACACACACACACACACACACACACACACACACACACCTTATTCACATGTTTCATTTTTTCATTCTTCTGTGATAATGGTGTTGTACTGACCTACTTCCATTTCTTTTTCTTCAAGCTTTAGTCTATGGTTTTTATTATGGGATCAAGAAGCCCTGGAGTTCTAGATGCTAAGATGCATCTCTGGCTTCTCACTTTTCAGTGGAGAGAAGCTTGCTTCAGGGTGAAATTCAGAAAGAGGTCTGTCATTATAACTCCAGTTTGAAGCTGTCCTTCCAGCCCATAAGGATATGCAGAGCCTCTCTTTGGCTCTCACTTTGGCTCTTTGGAACTAACAGCAAGATGGAGTCTCTGGAGTCATTTCATGCTGCAGCCTGAAGCAGTCCTGCCAAGAGAATAGAGCAGCAGCAGCAAACCAGAGAGCTTCTGTGTTAGTTATTTTCCTATTAGCAACAGAAAGAAAGCAGGGCTTACATGGTTCACAGTTCTAGGGTACAGTCCATCTGGGCATGGAATTCATGGTAGTAAGAGCTGTTCTAGCTGTGGTGGTGGGAGTAGAAGGCATCTAGTCCATAGTAAAGAAGTGTGTGTGTGTGTATGCTCACACGGTGCTCATGTGTATGTGTGTGTGTGTGTGTGTGTGTGTGTAGGGTTGCTCAGTAGGCTTTCTTCTTTTTCCACCTTTTATTCACTTTGGAATCTCAGCCTGTGAGGAACTACATTTAAAGTGAACCTTCCTTCTCCAGGTGAAACACCCTCACACATATGGCAGAGATCCGTCTCCTTTGAGTCTTCAGATCCAGTCAAGTAGACAGTGATTAACTCACAGTTGGTGAGAAACAAGCAGCATGTATCTGGTGACATCCTTTGACCTCAGAGACAGTGAACCAAAGCTAGTTACATTCTTGCTCTTTGCAGTCTAGGGGCCAATAAATTGTCTCTTTGTTTAGACACATTGTATTGTTTTATTATTACCTACAGTAGAAATAGATTGAAGCTGTATCTGACTCCTTGCATCAAGCCCCTCTTTGAGTACTAGCTTTCCTGTATGAGAAGGTGACATGTGAGCAGCCGAGGGAGGAAAGAAAGCAATCAATATTCCTTCCTTCCCAGGTATGAGGCCTATGAACTGCAGTGACCAACAAGACAAGAGATCACTAAAGGTGTGATGCTGTCACTTATATCTGAGCAATAACCAACAGCTGTCTAATTTGACTTAAGGTCTAGTTGACAAGAGAAAGATCATGCCTTGCACTTGTAAACCTAGCTATCAATCTGTGGATAGTGAGTTCATGGGTCATAGAGGAGAACCTGTTACTGCTACTTTCCTAAACCAGGATAACCCCAAGTATATTCCAAATACTTATCCTTATACCCATGAATAAGGACTGTTCTTATCCCTTGTTAAAGAAGGGTATTTAGCAAACAGAGACCATTACAAAATCCACAACTGGTCAAAATGCAGAGAACAACTGACTACATGGTGCTTAGCCCTATGTGATATATCTACTACAGAACACTTACATCTCAGGCTGGAGAAGATTTGTATTATAAACTGCAAAAGAGGCAGAGGGAAGTATATGTCAGTTGACAGGTTGTGTCTTTTAGGTATACTAGGGAAGCTACAACCATGAAATATCACCAAGATCTGACCAATGAGAACAGTTTACATGCCAACATGGATGGAGGGAATCTTGTGGGGCTCCACATCTAGATGAAGAGCTATAGACAGCTAATGACTGTAGAGAAAATGAGACTCAGCCTTCTCCAGGGATGAGCCCCTAACTGTATCCAATGCAAAGCAGTCAGT
The DNA here is from genome assembly GCA_902729485.2 of Mus minutoides. Classification (NCBI taxonomy): domain Eukaryota; kingdom Metazoa; phylum Chordata; class Mammalia; order Rodentia; family Muridae; genus Mus; species Mus minutoides. The sequence goes on along the minus strand of LR753334.1, from coordinate 1,680,809 downwards.
CCTAAAAACACATACATACAAGCAAAACTAAGTGAACACAGCAAGTTGTATTTATATATTTATTCACTTATCTGTTTGCAATGGTAGTAATTAAAGAAAGAGGCCATGGATTTGAGAGGAATGTGGGGAAATGATGTACTTCCCTTTTAATTAAGGTAAAATGCATTAAGATATTAATATATTTTAATATTTTTCATGTTGATGTGTAAAATGGCTATAACAAAATCAACTCAAAATAAATATTACACAAGTTCCAATTGCAAAATTAAATTAAAATTATTTATAAGTTCTACAAGACAGTATTAACTTCTCTTTCACTTTTTGTCTGTTTGGGTTTTTTTTTGCTTTTTTTTTTTTAATTTAAAACTTTAGTACTCATAATAGCACATCCCAACTTTTCTTTTAACTGTGAAAATAAATGATCCATTTCCTTAAAGAAAGAACATGCTACTAAATTCGACTCAGAATGTTTTGGTTACTGACAGGAGCCAGGATGGTTTTAGAGTAATCCTCTTACTTTCTTTGAAGCTAACTTAGACTTAAGAAGGAGTCTAGTGCTTTCTCTAAGCCAAGGTATGACAGACAACATTTATCCTTTTATATAGATTTCTAGGCTAGATATAAGCGAAGCTGATGCATACTTTCATCAGAAGACAGGTCTCTTCCCGATTAGTAGATAGCTATTTTATTATTTAAAAATCCAGTCAGACTTTTCTGCATGCACTTGTAATCACTGGCATTTAGGAAGCTGAGGAAAGAGGAGCTCTTGAACCTGGGGATCAAGGTCAGGCTGGGCAAGAAAATAGGACACTGAAAGTTAAATAAGACCCTAAAGTACCTTTGACTCTGAATATTTGGTGAGACTGAGCCCTTGATCTTCTCAGGCTAAAGTTTTCCAAATGTAGTGAAACTGAAGCTTGTTAGGAAAGGATGGACGTGGTGTTAGGAGCCACCTTTAATTAAAAGAAGAAAGAATAGGTCAGGGAGATGGCTCATTCAGGTAGGATTGCTAGCTTTTGAAGAATAAGGATCTGAGTTCAAATCTCCAGTGTTCATATAAAGAGCCAGATATGGCTTGTGCCTGTAACCCCAACATTTCAGGGTGCAGACAGTCAAAACTAGAGGGCTCAATGGCCATCCAGCCACGCTGAAAAAGCTAACCTTCCGATTTAGTGAGAAAGACTGCTTCAAGGCAATAAGGCATCTTGTTCTACTGTCTTCATAGCTATGCACATCCACACACTCACACACTGTATTTCATACTATAAATATACACACAAAATAAAAAAGGAAGAAAGAAAGTGACAGAAAAGTCTGGGGGAAATGGTATATTTCTAGAAACTTAAAAAATCGGTATTTACAGACTGATGGTATTCCTGTGACTCGGAATCATTTGTTGACATGTGAGACATGCATGTCTGGTAAAAGTCTTGCTGAAAAATGAGAATGTATTGAAGCAAGTCAGCAGCATCCCTTTTCCATTCTTTATCAATGAAAAGTCCTAAGGAGTAAACTCTTGTGTTCTGTTATTGCCTGTTCATGATGCTGTAACAAAAATATCATGGACCGGGAAGCTTGTGAGCAACAGTAATGTGTTGCTTACAGCACGATCCAGCTGCATGCAGATTGAGTGTCTCTGCCGCTTACCTGGAGCTTCCTGCTGTGTTCTTATAGGGCAGAAGAAATAGCTCTCCAGCATCACTAGCAAGGCTACTATGACCCTTTTAAGAATATCATAATACTGGTTAAGTTTCAACATGTCAATTTTTTGAGGGACTCATACATCGAGCCTGTGGCATGTTGGGAAAGGTAGTTTCTTGTCTTGATAGGTTCATTAATTCTATTTTCACAGAAAGTTGAAATACATGTGACCTTACCCCACATGCATGAAATACATGTGACCTTACCCTAAATGATCACATTCTGCTATGATTAGGCAACAGGAACAAAATGTGGCCCATCCACTTATCAGATATTCATGTGTGTACTTTCAAATAAACCCCTGCAAATCTGAATAATGAATTACCATCATTATACAAAGTAAAATTCACAAAAAAAGTATCTGTGACAAAATATTGTTAAAGAAATTATCACTTTGTGCCTGTCTAGATATTAGACAAATAAAAATTGCATGCCTATCATTCAGTAGAATAAACATGTAATTTACAAATTGCATTTAATTAGCATTCTGTGGGCTATACATGAAAATTGGAATAGGAAAATTATAATGGCGTTTGGAAGCTGTTTCAGTTTCAGGAAATAGACTGTATCCTTTCTGAAGGACAGCACAGCTGGGGTCTCTCTGGAGTCTGGAGGAGGTTGGTTCTATTGTTATGCTAAACAGAGAAGAAGTAGATTAACATTTAAATGACTAGCCATAAGGCATAAGAAGCCAATTTTTTACTTTAAATTATTCTCAGAGTGACATATTATAAGAATGTCACATTATGCCTTTATTCCTCCTTCCTACTGGTATATTTCCTTTACTCTTGAAAATATGTCATGTAAAAATTTGAAAATAATAGTTATTTTTAGTAAGGACTAGTTCTCTCTAGCTATTCATGTAACTGCCTTTTGAAATAGCAGAGTCTTAGATTTGGTTCTACCAGAGATCTATTTTTTGAAGAGTTAAACCATGTTCAACAATTCCAAAGAACCTAGGTAAAATATTGCTTCTGCTATAAATAAAATGATAAAGTTTGAAGCCTAATCAAATCACATATAAAATCCCCATCTATTACAAGCCAACGAAAGTCAAATCTAGTAGTTTCCACAGGCTGAGTATATCTTCTTCCTATTATTTGGGCAAGAAGTACTTCAGATTTTGGATATATTTTAGGATGCTGAAGTGTTTAGATATGCATAATAAGATTGGGGATGGGACTTAGATCTAAACATGAAATCATTGTGTTCCATACATGCCACATACATACATCTTAAAGATAATTTGTATAACACTTATATTTTAATTGTTTTTCCAGTGCTTGGAGTCGAACACAGGGCCTGTTACATACCACATAAATACTCTATCATTGAGCTGTATCTCTAGTATTTATATATAAAATGCTTTTAGTAATTTTGTTCATGAAACTGTATCATGTTGACACTCAAACAGTATAGGATTTGGGGATTAGAGATGCTTGATACTTGTAACTGCATTTATTATGAATACTAATTATGTTCCCCTCAAAACTGGTTATATGAGAGTGTCTGCAAATAGCTTCTGGGAACCTTCTCCCAGTTGGTTCTGATTGGTGAATAAAGGTGACAACAACCAATATCTGGGCAGGTCAGACTGAGGCAGGACTTTAAGATTCCTGGGCTTGGGACAGAGAGGAGCAGGAGAAGGAAATCTGCCATGCCAGGAGAATGTGAGGTAGAGGAGGGACGCCATGCCTGAGAAGAGTGCAGGACAGAGGCATAGCTGCCATATGAAGGAGTCAGGAGAGCACGGCTCATAGCTCAGCTAAGTTGGGAAGCCCTCTGGGTCTAGAGTAGCCAAGATAGAACATAGAATTAGTAAGTAATAACTCGGGATTAACCATGTGGGTCTAGGCAGTGGCCCAGAAATTGAGCTGATTAAGGCATATTAAAATATAAAGGCAGTGTATGTGTCTTTCACTTGGAAAAGTAAACCATTGAGGCTGATATAAAACCCACTGTCAGGATTATATAATATTTAATTCAACAAACTCTGACCTGACTGTTTTAAAACGTAGTGCTGCAAAGATCCCAACTCAAAATTGACTTGCAACAAGTGTCTTTTCTTACTAGACTCACATAGCTAAGCTTCACTGGTTTTAGCAAGGCAGGTTGTAAAGAGGGAGATAGAATCATCTTATGGCTTTTTCAGCTCATATATGTCTTACAGAAGATGGGCATGCTTATTGAGATAGGGCTAGCCTCAACTACTGTTTCCTTCCTGCTTCTGTCCAGTAACATTAGAACACATCTAAATGTGTTCCTGCAGCCATTCAATCTCAATTAACAGTGTACATGCAACTCTCCTGAGTGGAGTTGCAGATATATTTAAAATGATGTGGAAGCCTTTTCAGATTTCCTCCTTTTACCACACAATATACACATAAGTTTCCTACATATCTTCTCATGACCTGACATCCCATTTCATTTTATCACTGTATAACTTCCCATTGCATGGCTATATCATATTCTGTTTATCAACTCATCTACTGAAGGATATATTCTAAAAATGTACATTTTATGAAAAACAACTTAACTAATATTGGGATAATTTTATAGATATTCTTCTGATTATAAAAATACAAGAGTATTATGAAGTCCAGGAAGATAGTGATCTAGTGATTACTATTTTTAAAAAAAATTTTAATAGAGAGATATTAGTCTACTAGAAAAGCTCTAGTAGAGTGCTTGTCTAGGATACACTGGGTCATACCATTTAAGCTTCAACACCACAAATAAATGAGTAAATAAGCACAGGTATTGGAGATTTATATCTTCTTTCTTTTGTCTTTTGTTCTCTCTGCATGGAGTTAATGAGCCATGATATCAGATTAAAAGACTCAGTGCTGTCATATTTAATAGGCCAGCTTGTTCTAGTCTAAAACACAAAATGCTGCTTTCTGGAAGTTGAGTGTGTGGGAATATTTAGATGTCACAGTGATTGGAATGTGTTGTTGAATCCAGCCTCCTTGAGGTTCTGTGGGTCAAGTAGAAGTCTTACTCATCTTCTGCCCATTGCCGACCCTATGAGATAACATTTAATTTCTTAGTGCTCCTGACGACGAATGAAGCCTTGTGGATGGCTGTTGTTCCACTTATTCCCTGCGCCAAAACTGAGGAGCAGGCCACATGGACTTGGATGCTTCATTTCTCTTAGATAGATCAAATTTGGAGTTTTGAGGCCTGTTGTTAATCAGCAGTTGGGGCTTTTACTAAACTAATGCTGTGTTAACAGACTGCAGACATCTGCTTATGTAATCTTCATCTCAGTCTTTGGGATTGGTAACATTACAAAGTTGAAGACTGTAATGTTTAGAGAAGCCAATTAACTGGCTAAGAAGAAAATAACCCAAATTAACTAGTCCCAGAGCCCCCAAGTAGGTCTGATTCTCAGCAACAATGTTCTTACCTGTTGGGCATTGGGCTATACATAGGCAGTCTGGTTTCCAGTTGAGTTGAGGTGTGGAACCCTGGTACCCAGTTGTGATAATTCACCTACATAGGACAGAAGGAGTCCCCTCATATCTCCTGGACTCAAGGCTCCTGTCAAAGTTACAGCCCCCACAGCTCCCCCAGGAGAAGTATGTGGCTAGTAGTCACATAGACAATGCCCCAAGCTTCTGACCTTCAGGCTAGACCCCTCCCAGTTACCTAGCAACAGTAAACATAACAGCCTACCATAAGAGGGGCTTCTTGGCCCCACCTCGCTCTCTTACTTCCCTTACTCTCCTCTCGCCTCTCTTCTCGGTCTCCTCACTCTCTCCTCACACTCTCTTACTCTCTCTCCTCACTCTCTCTTTCTTACTCTCTAGCCTTTCTTCTCTCTCTCCTTTCCTCCTCCTCTCCTCTTGGCCATGGCTGATCTCTCTCTCTCTCTCTTTCTACCTTCTCTCTTTCCCCTTGCCTTTCTATAATAAAGCTCTAAAACCATAGACTGTCTCTGTTCATCAAGGCCCACTGTGCTTAGACGATGGGATAGGCTTTCTCCTAATGAGCCGTTTCTAATCTCCTGATGGAAGGCCTTCCTGTGCTCTAGTCAAGGCCTGGACTAAGGACTCTCACCTGCGTGGGAACCTCTCTCCTTCAGCCCTCTCTCCCATAACCCTGGGGCTACGGGGTGTTGCCCTGGGGCCCCCGGTTGGGTGCTGCCCCTTGTCCACCAAGTGGGGTCAGTGGCTTAGGTGCCCAGATCATAGGAGGAACTCTGGCTGGACGTGGGCTATCCTCCCTATTCCCCTCTTCCCCTATACCCCTTTTAGTTCCCACACTTTCCTTCCCATGTTTAAAGTATTTTAATGAAATTCACTTTAAAAATAGTGAAATGTACTAAGTATAAAATAACACTATAGCACTAAATATACTTAGGGGATGGATATGTGTATAAAATCTGAGATCAAACTCTTTGTGATTCTGATTGTAGATACCCTCACCAATTTACCCTCATCTGAAAGCAAGTACCAGTCTGACTTCCTTTCATCATAAATGTGTTCTCTATGTTTTTACGGAATGGGATGTGAGCTGGACCACTCATATTGGATTATTCCACATCTATATCACTTTCCTAAATATGATGTTACAGGGACTCACCTATGATTTTCTATTCATGTTTCCAAATCTGTCCTTTTATTTAAGTAATGTTTATGGCTGATAGTATAATATTTTAGTATATGCTTACTGCAAATAGTGATCAGGGTAATTGCTTTTGTGTTATTTTGCTTTGGGTTTTGGTCAGGATCTCACTGTGTAGCCTTGATTGGCCTGGAACTCACTATGCAGACCAGGCTGCACTCAAACTCATAGAGATCTGTCTGATCATGCCTTGGACTACTGATTCAAGGCTAGCACCACCACACTAGCATGGAGAAGTAGGATAGCCATCTATTTAAATACTGATTTCTTTGTGTTTGGAAAATTTAAGATGTTCTTTATTAGCTATTTTGAACAATACAATTAACTATTGTCAGGTATCATTCTCCTGTGGTGTTACAGAGTATTTGAAGTTATTCCCCCTGTTCCTCTATACTGCTATGTGATTGATATTCCATTATAGAAATATACTAGAGTTCATTCATTGACTCTTCGATAGATGTGCATCCAGGATTTCCAGATTTATACAACTAAGATCAAACTGCTTTAAATCTTCTTAGGCAATTTAATTTTGTTTTGGAGACAAGGTCTTTCTAGATATGTCTAGGAACTAACTCCAAAGATCAGTTCAACCTCACAGAGATCCATCTTTCTCTGCCTCCTGAGTACTATGATTAAAGATGTACAGCCATGCTTTATCTCCTAACTCTTCTTTAAATGTATTTATTCATTGGTTAATTCTAGGGATGGGATCCAGGGCTTCACTCATGCCAACCAAATGGTCTACCACTAAATCACAAACCCAGCTTCATAATTGATGTTAAGATCAATACATGCCTTATTGAAAATAGTACAAGCAGTTTAATAACAATCTCTAAAGATGTACAATATTTAAAGACTTATTTTAGGATTTGAAAGTTAAAAGATATATTCCCTTTTTCTTACATTGTACAGCATTATGTATGCAGGAGTTTTTTGTTTTGTTTTGTTTAAAAAATTCAGTGTATACAACAAAACTTCTGGGACACATTAAAAGTGGAAACTTTATAACTCTACATGACTACATTGGAAAGCCAGAGAGAGCACAAATAAGCAGCTCAATGATACAGCATAAGACCCTGAACAAATAAAACCAAAACAAACCTAAATCCAGTAGACAGGAAGAAATGACACAAACCAGGGCAGAGTTAGTGAAACACAAGCAAGCAGACAGGACAATAGAAAAAAACCAACAATTTATGACTTGCTTTCTGAAAATATAAACATCATCAGGCTAACAGAGTTAGCCAAATTAACCAAAAGAAAGGAAGAAGAGGCCCCAAATCAACACAACTAGAGAAGAGTTGGGAAATTTTACAACAGATATAAAAGAAATATAGAAAGTCTGTAAGGGAAAAATTTTAAAAGCCTATAGATGAATTTCTAGATACATCTGAACCACTGAAGTTTTAAACCAAAGAGAAATCAATATGCTAAACAGAGTCATCACTAATAAGGTGGTTTAAACAGTATGTAAAGTCTTCTAAGTATGAACGTGCAGACTCAGATTCATAGCAGATTGTACCAGACTTTCAAGGAATAACTACAAGCAATACTTTAAAAATTACTCATAACACCCCAAAACAAACTAAACAAAACAAACAAACAAACAAATAAAAATAAACACAGGGCAAGCACTTCCAAAACCTCTTTTAGAAGCCAGAATTACCCTAATATTAACTCTAAGTAGAAACACAGTGAAAGAGTACTGTAGACTAAGATGCCTGATGAATATAGATAAAAATTCTCAATAAAATATTTGCAAACTAAATAAAAGTGTATATCATGAAGATAATCCACCATGATCAAATTGATTTTATCCTGGAGATGCAGTCATTTTTTAACATATATAAGCCATTAAGTGACATAAACCATATAAATGAGCTTAAAGACAAAAGTTATAGGATTATATCAATAGATGCCGAAAGGGTCTTTGGCAAATTCAACATGCCTTCTTGATAGCTGCCCTATGGAGAGAATGACTGGAGTAAACATACCCCAATGAAATGAAGTCAGACTATATATGACAAATCCATAGCCAATATCATCCTAAATGGATGAAAACCTCTAAGCATTTCCATTAAAATCAGGAATAAGATGGGTTTCCTACTATCTCTGGTCCTTTCGCACATAGTACAGGAAGCTCTAACTAGGTCAATAAGACAGACAGGCAGACAGACAGAGAGAAGGAGGGAGAGGGAGAGATGGAGGAGGAGAAAACTGTTGCACGCGCCTTTCCTCGCCTGCGAGAAATTCACGCTAACACCGAAGGAGACGTCTGCGGCATCCATTTTAATATTGAATATAATATAAAAGAAGGAAGGAAAGAGAGAGAGGAAGAAAGCAAGAGAGAGAGGAAGGAGAGCGAGTAGCAGAGGGAGAGAGTGGCAGAGAGACAGAGAGACAGAGAGCAGCAGAG
>LR753334.1:1582628-1595216 GCA_902729485.2 Mus minutoides | reverse complement strand
AAAGAATTCTCAACTGAGGAATACCGAATGGCTGAGAAGCGCTTGAAAAAATGTTCAACATCCTTAATCATCAGGGAAATGCAGATCAAAACAACCCTGAGATTCCACCTCACACCAGTAAGAATGGCTAAGATCAAAAATTCAGGTGACAACAGATGCTGGCGTGGATGTGGAGAAAGGGGAACACTCCTCCATTGTTTGTGGGAATGCAAGCTGGTTCAACCACTCTGGAAATCAGTCTGGCGGTTCCTCAGAAAATTGGACATAGTACTACGGGAAGATCCTGCAATACCTCTACTGGGCATATATCCAGAAGATATTCCATCTGGTAATAAGGACACATGTTCCACTATGTTCATAGCAGCCTTATTCATAATAGCCAGAAACTGAAAAGAACCCAGATGTCCCTCAACAGAGGAATGGATACAAAAAATTTGGTGTATTTACACAATAGAGTACTACTCAGCTATTAAAAACAATAAATATATGAAATTCCTAGGTAAATGGATGCATCTGGAGGCCATCATCCTGAGTGAAGTAACCCATTCAGAAAAGAACTCACATAACATGTACTCACTGATATGTGGATCTTAGCCCAGAAACCTCTACTACCCAAGATACAATTTACTAAACACATGATACTCAAGAAGAAGGAAGATCAAAATGTGGACACGTCACCCCTTCCTAGAATTAAGAACAAAGCACACATTGAAAGAGGTAAAGAGATCATGTGTGAAGCTGATTCCAAAGGATGGACCCAATGACTGCGGCTGCCAGGGATCCATCCCACAATCAGCCACCAAACATAGACACTATAGCATATGCCAGGAAGATGGTGCTGAAAGGGCCCGGATATAGCTGTCTCGGGGGAAAATATACCAATTCCCTGCAAACTTGGAGGTGGAAGCTCACAGTCAGTTATTAGATGGCACACAGGATTCCCAAGGAAGAAGGAGCTAGAGAAAGTACCCAAGGAGCTAAAGGGGTCTTCAACCCTCTAGGTGGAAGAATAACCATGAACTAACTAGTACCCCCTGAGCTCGTGTCTCTAGCTGCATATATAGAAGAGGATGGCCTAGTTGGCCATCAGTGGGAAGAGAGGCCCCTTGGTCATGCAGACTTTATATGCCCCAATACAGGGGAACACCAGGGCCAAGAAGTGGGAGCAGATGGGTAGGGGAGCAGGGCCGGGAGGGGGGAGGGTATAGGGAACTTTCTGGATAACACTTGAAATGTAAATGAAGAAAATATCTAATAAAATATCTAATGAAAAAAAAAAAAGAATAACAAGTCTTATATCATAAAAAAAAAAAAGAAAAGAATCTTGTCTAATCTCCTGCAGGAGACCTCTCTGTGCGCTCAGCCAAGGTCTCTACCAAGCCAAGTGACCTGCCTGAGCAAGCCTAGGACACTCTCGTTCCCATGAGAACCAGCCGGAACTTTCCTCCTATCCTTTTCCCTGCGGCCCTGGGCCAGAGCTAGACCCTTGGGCCCCTATTTCGTTCTCATCTCTTATGCAACATCCAAGAGATAGGACCTGCCATCCCTGGCCCTGTGAGGCTCAGGGAGCATGTATATGGTGTGCGTGCAGTCAAACTTCCCGGCTCCATGAGCAGCCCTAGCCCTTTGGCTGGCCAGACATGGGCCAGCCATTTTAACCCACACCAAGCAGTAATGTATTTAACCTCATTTGTGCTACATAGGTAACACTAAGAAAAAGCATAAAAACCGATAAAGAAATTCCAAAACTTATTGTAAGAGAGATTAGGGATGTACTTGCCTAACATGTACAGAGGTCTGGCCTTAGTCCTAGGAACTGCAAAAAACAATTAGGTAGCATATACTTGTGTTCCTAGCTCCTGGAAGGTGGAAGCAGGAAGATCAGAGTGCAAAGTCATCATCTATTTAATGAGTTTCTGGCTAGCCTGGGCTACAGAAGACCCTGTCAAAAAAAAAGTAATATTCTTACATAGGGCAGATTATTCCCCTCAGAAAACAAGAACAGAATAATATAGACCTTCTGTGGTCCACATTCGAAGCTGAAGGAGCTGGGTTTTGATATCATCAAAACAATGCAGCTACAGCAGCAAGAGCAGTGTAGGTTAACTTGCCAAAGGGACATGAAGGCAATAGTCAGAAAGCAAAGCTTTTCCCTTTTTTCATTTTTCCTATTATCTGAGCTGCCCAGATTCAGGGTTCGACTTCCCACTTCAGATAGTCTGATCCAAAAATTCCCCATGAGTAGGATGAAAGGTTTTTCTCTTAATTGATTAAAAATCTGATCCAGTCAAGTTGTAGAGATGATATATCACATAGATAGATGTGGCTTCAAGAAATATGTGAGTTTTTGTCCCCCATTATGATGGTTTGTATATGGTGGGCTCAGGGAGTGACACTATTAGAAGGTGTGGCCTTGTTGGAGTAGGTGTGTCACTGTGGGCATGGACTTTAATATCTTAGTCCTAGCTTCCTGGAAGTGAGTATTCTGCTAGCAGCCTTCAGATGAAGATGTAGAACTCTTAGCTCCTCCTGCACCATGCCTTCCTGAATGCTGCCATGCTCCCACCTTGATGATAATGGACTGAAACTCTGAACCTGTAAGGCAGCCCCAATTAAATGTTGTCCTTAAAAGAGTTGTTTTGGTCATGGTGTCTGTTCACAGCAGTAAAACCCTAAGATACCCATTAGGAAAGCAGGCACAGAGTCAGATTTGACATTAATAAGGTCATTGTCCAAAAATGGAAATGGTTTGAATTTCATACTGTGCAAAATTAGAACTCAACCCTGCATCTGTTGCGATTGCCAGAGAGGAGGCAAGCACTGCTGATGCTGATGTATAAATTATACCTGGGACAGCCAAACACTGGCGTGATGTCTTTAGTATGACTTATTTACTTCACTTTCCTTCCTCTCTCCCTTCCTTCCCCTATCCTCTCTTCTTTCTTTGTCTTTGTGGTTAATTTCCTAGTTTAATCTTATCTATCTGTCTGTCTGTCTATGGATATGTGGATGTGTACATGTGAGTGTAGGTGCCTAAAGAGGTCGCATGGACCAGATACCCTGGAGCTGGACTTGCAGGCAGTTATGAGCCATTCCACATAGGTGCTGTGAGACTGACGTGATTCTCTACAAGAGCAGTTTGCCTCCTTAATAGCTGAGTCATTTCTCCAGGCCTGTTTCCCTCTTTTATTTACTGTTATTGGCTTGTTCATTTGACCCAGGATTTCTCTATATAGTGCAGACTAGTTTCAAATGTGTGATCTTCCTACCTGTGTTTGCTGAGTGCTGTCTTCAGACATGCACCACACCCAGTTTCCCCTTCTGTCATTTAACCTAAAGCTCATTCAGTAGGAGCCACACCTCCATTTTTATGTATTGTCGGGAACCGCTATGTAGAGTTAATTACTTCTAATGAGTGGTGTTTTGTATATGTTTCCCATGCTTCACAAGACAATGAGACCAGCACTGTTGTGTTTTATAAAAAGAAAAGGAGGGAAGGAATATGTTTGGTGGATATGCAGTCAGGTGTGGGCCCATGTTAAGGCATCCCTTCCCCCTGAGGGGCCAGCCATATGATGCTATAGTATAGAATAGCGTTTATTCAGGTCATGGGGAGGTGAGTTGAGAGGGTAGTAGAGACAGAGAAAGGCGGGGGAGGAGAGACAAATTGAGAGAGAGAGAGACAGAGACAGAGAGAGAGAGACAGAGAGAGAAGAGGAGTAGAGGCCAGTCATGAGCACGTGGAGAGAGAGGAGGGAGGGAAATGGGGAGAGAGTAGGAAGGAGTGAGAGGACAGAAAGGAGAGCAAAAAAATCAAGAGGGGGCAAGCAGCCCTTTTTATAGTGAATCCAGCATACCTGGCTATTGCCAGGTAACTATGGGGCAGAGCTTAGACAAAATGCTTAAAGGCACCTTATTAAACAAGACTCTTGAATATCAGCCTCTGTTATACAATGGACATTGTTTCCCTGTTCGTGATGCTCAGTATCATTTAGCACCTGTTTTATTACATAGCACAGAGGAACGCTTTTTATCACCGTGTCCACTCATTACACAACACACACTTCACTTACATACAAGCACACGTGTATATTCATGAGCTGGTCTTCTGGTGCCCTGTCCATTGTCTGACATTTCTTCTTTCCAGCTCAAATTTTAATCTCTTGGCAGCTTGGCATTCCAACCCCAACAGGAGCAGCCTCACCATAACCAACCTCTCTGGTTCCTTTTCCTGCTCCTTGCTTTTCTCTGCTGTGTTTGTAAAGCCAGGCTAATTCTTTTACTAGTGACTACAGGAGATGAGTTTAAAAGGTTTCTTGGTGCTAGTTCAAAGCTGTTTTATAGTTAATATTGCTTCCTGTGCCTCTGGTTGAACAGATTTCTGCAATGTAACTCACCTGTGTTAATGTGAGCTATTAAAAAAAATACCAGAAGGCATTACTTAACTGAAGGCTAAAGAATTTCCTTTGTCTTTAGCCCCGATTTGAGCACTTTCCTAAATGAAGCCCCTTTTATTTTGAAGATCTCCTTATGACTTCTTGACTTAGAAATTAAACACTTACTTATAAAGTAGAAATGGCCTTTTCAGATGTAGTCTCCCTATTTTATGATGTAGTACATTTGTAATGGAGAATATGTAAACCCACTTAAACATCATCAGACATCTAATGTTAAATAGCATGCTCAGCTATTGGTCTGTGGGCTCGAGATAACCTATGATAAAGAATACAGAAGAAAAATAACATGCTACTTTCCTAATTCTTTCCTCCATAGAACAATTGCCCCTAATATTCCTGAAACCAGTGAAAGAAACTCTTTCTGTGCCACTGTGTGAGAGTTACCAGCCTTTATTTCTGCCCTGGCTGCCAGGCTCATTCCTCTTCTCATCAAAGCCCAATGCCTCTCTCTATTCCTGCTTCAATCCTATCCTCTCTCACCTACAGTATGCTTATCCAACCCATGATTTCTTCCTCTTATTTTTATTTTCAGTTTTTTTGCCTATTCCATGAGAATTTGAATACATTCTCATCATTCCTATTAAAAAAACAAAACATTTTTTGAGCCAAGGTTTCTCTATATAAAGCCCTGGCTGTCTTAGAACTCACTATGTACTGGCCAAACTCAAGGGGATCCTCCTGTGCCTCTGCCTTCTAACAGCTGAGATTAATGACATGAGCCACCACTGCCAGCACAAAGCTTATGTTTTAAAACCCCAAATATATCACAACAACAAAACTTTCTTGGGTTCGTCCTGTAATGCTGACACTCGGGAGGTTGAGGCAGGAAGACTGACTAGGATACATAGTAAATTGCAGAAGTCCCTGTATCACACAGACAAACATAAAAATACAGAAAACAAAACAAAACAAAACAGTAAACAAGACCCACAAACACAGTGCTTTCTGTAAACTTCACTTGTTTTCAGCTAAACTTAACTTGTATTCTGTGTGCTCCTTGCCCATTTTACTTGTGTTGTTGTTTGATCTATTTATTTATTTAGACAGGATTTCACTATGTAGCCATGAGTGGCATGGAACTCAAAGACAGCCCCTGCCTCTTCCTCCCATACCTGGCACACGCTGGGACTCTTCTGTCACATTCTGTTTGCCTCTCCACACTCTCCCTCCTGCTTCTATTCCCAAAGCCCCAAGATTCTACGAACTGCCTCTCAGATTGCACTTGTGGTCTCAGTTCAGAGAAATGCCTACTCCTGTGCTCCTGAGTAGTCTCTTCCTGAACCTTACCCTTCCAGTTTAAACTCTGACTCATTCCTTATTAACTGGTATCCACACAATGGTCTAACATTCTGAGCTCTTACTTCATCTTTTATAAATTGGTTGTGCTTATATTATAGAATCATTATAATCGTGAATTAAGCTATATGGAAAATATCTGGTTGTCAATAATTATAATAGTTTCATCTCAGAATAGGTTAAAGAACTTGCTTAGATTTCCATATATTTCTAAAATGGACATGTTTTCCAATTAGGTATGATAATTAAATTATGAGCAAGAGTCTCTGTCTCTCCATCTGTCTCTATCTTTCTGACTTTCTCTTTCCCTCTCTTCACACACACAAACATATACACACATTTGATAAGTCTTATTGTTGTTAAAAATGAATCATTTGACAACAGTTAGTAGAATTTGACCAACAGGGTTTACTCACCACTACATTAACAAGTAGGGCTCACTCCATTTTGGATAAGAGCTGAACTTGAGAGCTGCTTGGAGTTGCTTGGTGCTCTCCACAAGCTAACTCAGATGACTGAACACAGAGCATAGTGTTAACTCCAAGTGGATAAAATGAGATAAATCTAAAATTAATAGCATTAAGCATGATGCCTGACACTCAGTACATTTTCTGTTTGTCCAACTAAAAAATTTATCTACAGAAACTATTGTGGTAGGTACCCCATACTTCTTTTACTTTTTATTTGTAGTGCTGAAAGTAATTAAATATTAAACTTTTTCACAATACAAACTAGGACATATTTATGGTGCTAAATCATCTTTAATAAAGTTGGAGATAATTTCTTTTAAGATAACAAAGCAATTTTCATGGACTCTTGATGATAAATAGTCTCATCTAAGTCAAATTTTCTGGTACTTCAGATGAATTTAGAATTGGGAACATTGCAATATATTTATTTTCTTTTTAACCCCAACACATCAACATGCAATTGGGTAAAAACAAAATCATATTGTATGACTTTTCCCCAGCTTACAGTTATAAAGTAGAATCAAAGGCAAGAACAGCTACAGCATTCCACAGAGCCAGACTTGCTAAGTCTGAAGGCTTGCTGCAAAAGCTTTCAGTGTAGATGGCATCCTATAGAATCCCTGGATCTTTGCTCTTGGAAGGTGGTAGAAAGTCAGGAAGAAATATTATGGTAGCTATGGTGGTATAAACAGGTATGGTCCCCATATAGACTAATGTGTTTGAATGCTTGGCCCATGCACTATTAGGAAGTGTGGCCTTGTTAGGTTGGGTGTGGCTTTCCTGGAGAAAGTAGGTCACTGTGGAGGCCAGCTTTGAGGTTTCTTATGCTCCAGCTCCACCCATTGTGGGATACAGTCCCCTTCTACTGCCTCTGGATGAAGATGTAGGACTCCAAGCTTCTTCTCCAGCACCATGTCTTTTTTTTTTTTTAATATTTATTTATTTATTTATTTATTTATTTATTTATTTATTTCCCTTGTTCCGGTCAACCCCGGTCAACCCAGCTCGCCCCGCTCGACCCCGCTCGCTCCCGCTGGCTCTGCTCGCTCCGGCCAGCCCCACTCGCTCCCGGCCGCCCCAGTACGGCCCCAGCTTGTTCCAGTCAGCCCCGCTTGCTCCAGTCAGCCCCGCTTGCTCCGATCGGCTCCGCTTGCTCCGGTTGGCCCCGCTCGTTCCGGCCATCCCCGTTCGGCTCCGCTTGCTCCAGACAGCCTCACTCGCTCTGGTTGGTCTCTCTGGTCCAAGGATTCATTTCTTATTATTCTTCATAAGTACGCTGTAGCTGACTTCAGATGCACCAGAGGAGAGCGTCAGATCTTGTTACCAGTGGTTGTGAGCCACCATGTGGTTGCTGGGATTTGAACTCATCACCTTCGGAAGAGCAGTCGGGTGCTCTAACCCGCTGAGCCATCTCACCGCCCCCCCCCCCCTTTTTTAATGCTGCCATGCTTCCCACAATGATGATAATGGACTAAACCTCCAAAAGTGTGCCAGCCCCAATTAAATATTGTCCTTTATAAGTATTGCCATGGTCATAGTGTCTCTTCGCAGCAATAAAATTCTAAGATAGTAGCCTTGTGAATATATGAGCAGAAATATTTGTCTACTCTTTAGAACAAACCTGAAAGTCCAAAAAATTCACAGAGATTCCACATGGTCTCAACAAAATAGAATAATTTGACAAAGCAAAGGAGTACATTGAATGGTATAAAGAGTAAAATAAACCACTAAAGTTGCTTTCAAATCTTTTAAAAATGATTTATGTATTTATTTTAATTATTTATTTTATGTTTATGGGCACCAGATCCCATGGGACCTCAGTTTATAGACAGTTGTGAGCCGCCATTTCGGCAGTAGAACGTGAACTCAGGACCTCTGGAACATCAGCCAGTGCTCATAAGCACTGAGTCATCTCTTCAGCCCCAGAAATCATTTTTTAAATATTAGTCTGAGAATGATGATGCCTGCTTGTAATCTCAGAACTCACATGGGAAGCTGAGGCAGAAGGGTAGTTAATTGGAGGTCAGACTGAGCTATGTAGTAAGTAAGACCCTGTTGCAATGGAAAAGAGACGAAAGAATTAATTGGGAATCAGAGGTCCGAGATGGTGCAAGTATCTCAGGCTCATATACAGTCAGCCCAACCCAACATCAACAGTAAAATGTATGTAGCTTAGCCTACATGCATTATAGCAAGGAACCTCTAATAAGGTACTTTCCACATGAAGCAGCGAAGCACATTTCCTTCATCTTGGTTTTTATTTTTTTTCAAATACCTAGCAAAACCTTTCTGTGACTTCTCCTCCTAGTGAAGCCCAGCACCACTTGGTTTGATGGGCTGCCTAATTTATAAATTGCTATCCGTTCAAATAAACTCATTAAGATTTTTTGCAAGGAAAATATATTCCTTTGCTTCTCCAATCAAGGTCACATTTGCCCAAGTTCTCAAATGCTAACTGACAATTTTCTCTGAATTAGGCACTATTCCAGCCCTTGTGGGGGAAGTGAGCATGGGCAGAATTTGCTCTCAAACTGCATGTAGTACCTTGTAATCCTAAACATTGAGCTGAGATGGATGAGAAAAATTGTCCACAGTGAGACCTGCCTGCATAATGAAAGATTCTCCCAACAATAGGGGAGCCCTGTGGAAAGGCTTTTTGCAAGCCAGGAGGAAGCCAAGCAAATGTGAAGAGGAAGAGGAAAGGGAAATGGAGATTTGTGGCCTGTTTGGATGCTGTACTATTTGAAGCAGGCTCTTGCTTTCAGTTTGAGGGTGTTTAAAATTGTGTTTGCTACTCCCCATGATCAACATGTTAGGGAGCTTAACTTATAGCCTTTGGTGTGTTTGTAGTTTTCTTTCCTGAGAATGCTGTTTCTGCTTAACACTGAGGCTAGTTCTACATTGGTCTTCTCCCAATATGCCAACTGTCTCTTTTCTTTTGAAAAACAAATATTTTCTTTTGATCTTGTCAATGAAATGTCTTCATCTTTAAACATGAAGTGAATTTAAAATGTGCTTTAAGCACCTGCTCTTCTTACAGTGTGTGTGGGTGGAGGTGGTGGTGGAGGGGGTCTTTGTGCAAGCTTGTTAGTGCAAAATGAGACTTAAAGAAATGATTTTTAAAAAGTGTCATGAGAATTTAGTTTCTTTGGCTGGAAGTGTTGCTCAGTCAGTAGTGGGCTTGTCTAAAATGTACAGTTTTGGGGGTCACATACAGCCTAACACGGTGGAACCTGGGTGCAATCGAGTCACTTGGAAGTGGAGGCAAGATTAGACTTTTAAGGTTAGAAATTTGAGGTCAGTATGGCATACATGAGATCCAGTCTCAAGAAAACAACAAAGTTATTTAATAGGAGGCTTACGTCATCTTTTATTAAGAAAAAACTTACGTAAGGAAGTTGTATCCAGGAACTCTCAATAATATGATTACCAAAACAATGACAATATAGATGGGGAAAATTTCACATGTCTACACTGCTAGATGAAGGACTACAATCATTTAATGACTACAGAGGGGGATACCCAGTCTTCCTCAGGGATGAGGCTCCTAACTGGTTATCTATACCAAGCGGTCAGCCTTAAACACACACTCATACATACATACATACATACATACACAAGGAATACTAAATGTGCAAAGCAAGCTATATTTATCTATGTATATGTAAAATATATACATGTATTATATACATTGCATATATTATATACATATGTCATATGTATATGTATGCATTATACATATATATATATATATATAATTATTATATGTATAATAATTAAGGAAAAAGAGGCCATAAGTTTAAAAGGGAGAAGAGTAGGGAGGGGTAACCAAGGGGGGAACTGGGGGAGAAAAAAGAGAGGAAATAATGTAGATATAGTCCTCACATATGGAAATTTCAGAAAGTAATAAACATTTTTTAAAAAGTGCATTTGTAACAAATTCATTTGAGTGGGTATATATGTTTTTCTGAATCTGTTATAGACTCAGGACTATTTTAGAATAATTGCAATTGTCCTTGTTTGCAAAAACAATGCAGAATAACAAAGCATGTTTCCTCTACCGACTAGCAATTCTTTAAATGGAAAGGAACTTTGGCCATTGTTTCTTTTTTATAGACTCCAATTATTTTAGCATGATTAATGAGAGCAGCAGTTCCTTGACATTCCTAATAACTATATGCTATTTTCTCCCAAGTTTTGGTTAAATGTTTCAACTGCATATAATACAAAACACAAACAGCTCTCTCAATGACTATGTCAGAATTTGAACAGAGTATTCTGACCATAAAGTGTCCCTGTGGGGACATGGGGCTAAAAAGACACAGTGTAGCCAGCTTTTCATCTTGCATTCTCTTGGCTTTATTATTAACCTTGGTCCCTTTTACTCTGTTTGGAACTCAGAGGTATTTACATACCGGTCAGCTGTAGACTGACCCTCAGTGCTCCACAAAGTGCCACCTCCTTAAGAGTGCCTCATAAGACTTTCTCAATGCTTTTTGCTGTTTCCATCTAACTGGAAAGGTAGAAACATGTACTCCCATCCTTTACAGAGCCCACCCGCATCCTCTGCCACCTCTCTCAGCCCTTTATTCTTGGAATGACCAACTTGGTGATACAACACAGCCCTGTCCTAGATTAGAGGACTCAGCTTTGCAAATTGCTGATTTTTGATACCCCAGACTTGAACAGGAAACTAGGAACTGAACCCAACAAGCTCCCCATGGACTGGGCAAGGATTAAGCTGGAGACCTTTCATTACTGCCACCCAAACACATGCATGTTGAATGCACACTCTGTTCTCATTTCTCACATAGCTTCCCCTCTTCCATATCAACCTCTTAACCTGCTCCCTGTATTTGCTCGCTGTCTTCTGTAAATTCTAAAACTAGATCTGGCATCCCATATCTATGGTTTCATGCCGACTCTGCTTCCATAAGCTAGTCCTTGCTCCATAAAGGCCCCACATTTTTCCAGTCACTCACTCTCTTCCCATGATTGTTCGCAGGCCAAAACTCAATGTTTCACTATGCCACTTTTATCTCTACTGAGCAAATGCCTGGTCAGTAAGCGTGAGATAAATATTGATTGAATAAATGTTGCCTGTATTTTATATCAGCCTCTGATTTTTAACTAGAATGATGGGTTCAGCAACGATGTCCTGTAATCTAGCTTTCTGATTCTGTGACAAAGTAGCTGAGGAAAATCACCTTAATGGGCTCTGTAGTGCAAAGAGGTCAGGTCAGCCCTGACATCATGCTTACAGCAAGCAACATTGTACAAACTGAGCAGGCTATATTTAGGAATATATATGTATCTGCATATATGTACATGCATGCAAAAACAATTAATAAAGAGGTCATGAGCTTGAAGAAGAGTGGGGAGGGGTACATGGAAGGGTTTTTTCCAGCAATGGTTGTCTATTGAACTTGCGCCCTGTGCATGTTATGCAAGTGCTCTATGACTGTGCTGTAACCTCAGGTCCCATTTTGAGAGTAATAATTAAAAAAAACAAAAACTATCCTTAAAGGTGAGAGACACTCTTTATAGTTTGGTTCACTCCATGCATTTTGTCTGTGATATTTCATCTTAAAGCATTACATGAAGTGGCATGCCAGTAAATGCTTAATGCTTTAATTATGCTCAGAATGCAGAGGAACACATGGAGCCCGTGAAACTGCAAGCAAGTGCTCTTTAAGTGAACCTTCTTTATGAATTTTTGCTTATGTGGATTAACATGGCTCTTACAGTTTACCAGGGAAACCAAACTAGACAATTCTCTAGAATTTGAAAATGTGTTCTTCCATTGACAACTCTGATATCTTTTCATAAAATTAAATGTTTTATTCTGGAGTTTAAATCATGACAAGTAAATAAGATGTAATAAATTCCCCCACATGAGAATATTATGTGTACCCTCAATAACATACATGGCAAAATGAAAGAGTAATCGATGAGGACTTAAAGATATATCTTAACAACGTCCAGATTTAGGCTCAGTAAGCACAGCAGATGAGCTGAGGCAGGATCCATCTTAAGCAATAGTTTTTACAATTCTGCTTCAAACATGACTTGAAGTTCTCTTCATCCACACTGCTGGAAAGGCATATTACTAGACATAGACATATCTAGTAAGACATTGACATTTGAATCAGTAGATTGAAGTGCCTCTGTTCCCAGTATTAGTAAGTGCTATCTAATTTATCCAGAATCTAAATGAAAACAAAGACAACGGGAGATTTTACTCTCTGTTCCTAACTAGGACATCCCTCTTCACATGCTGGAAGTCATAGTGCCTAGTCTAATAAGGATGCTCATCCATGAAAGGTATTGTTAGTTGTGCCCAGGGCTCTCGCTGCCATTCCTGG